>JARBWK010000009.1:37755691-38121802 GCA_030556195.1 Anolis apletophallus | reverse complement strand
CCAGGGTCAAAGGTAAAAGCATTTAGAGCAAAGTGATAAAACCTTGGTTCATAACTTTGGTTCACTCTGGTTCATAATAAGCTGTTTCTGCATAGATGCATAGGAATTAAGAAAGATGCTTTTCATTTTCTGTAAACTGAAGCGTTGCTTAAGTTACTGTAAGCTTGAAACCGCAGAAAGAGGAACTTAACAGCTTTAAGCTGAAAACATGTTATTCTACAACCGTTTGTGGTCAGCCGATGTGGTTACAACTGTACACGAGTACACGAGGGATGTACACGTGAAGGAGTGAAGTAAGTTCTCTGAAAAGGTATATAATACTGCAACTGGGAGGTGGACCTTTGAACAGTAGGCATTTGGCATATTGCCGAGGCACACCTCCTTGTGTCTGATTGCTTTCTGTTCCTGACAATTGTCATTGCTAAATAAAGAAGCTTGGTTTGCAACTGGAAGCAGACTCTGCCGTCTCATTGTCTCTTGGTGAGTTACGAACTGAGGGTCCGGGGTCCTGCAACAAGTTCCTCACTTGCAAGTGAATGTGGTCGTTCTTTTAAAAACCACAGTAATATTGGCAAACATACAAATTGGGAATATAGTGAAGAGGCAATTTCACATATACACCACCCCAAAGCAGCACCATGGAATTTGTATTTACTAGCTTTCTTCCATTCTCAGAACTATTACACAAGGTAGGCAAACTGGCTGGCTTGTCACCAAAGGACACTATCACATGATGCTGTGTGCCTTTCTCCCTATTATGTAATTTCAGCTATTGCAAAGACTGCAGGTTTGGAGCCCAATGTGTCTAGCTCTGAAATGATCGAATGAGACACAGTCAGGATGAAGGCAACAATCAAAGGTTTTATTCTCCTTGGACAAAGAGGATATCAGCAGAGATAGCACTCTGGCAGCTATTCCAAACAAAGGCACTTTGCTGCACTGGCTTCTGATTAGTGGTATTGGCTAGGATCTGCTCTCTGATAGGTCAGGAGCACCATCCTTCGCCATCACTGATTTGCTCTGGTTATGGCAGGAAATTTAATAAAGTGTCACTGAATTATTTTGAAGGTTTGTGTTTGCTTATTGATTCACCCAGGAGATGGCTATGTGCAGAAAAGAATGTGGTGGGGCAAAAAATAATGGGTAGGAATGTTTTGTGATATCTCTGCTCAGACCAATACAATGGGTGCCATGTATTCAATGGAGACCCCAAGAAGGGGGAGGGTCCGATTTAGCAATAGAGGTGAGAAAGCACTCTCAGGAGTAAAATCAGACAACATCAGGAAAAACCCTTTATCTCTTGCTTAAACCATTGTTCCATGTATTACTGTGAAGGGGATTATGCTAACTAATGTATGGTCATCCCCTAAGGTTTGGGGTGTGTATAGTGTTTGTGCAACATTTGTGTGTGTGTGGGGGGGGGATCTTGAAATTAGTACTAAGGTCAAAGCGGGCTCCCTAATTCATCCCTATGGAGACACAGAATATGGGTTTCATCCTTTTGGGGTCCATTGGGGATGGATTACCTATACACCGGCTTGACTTTCATGCAGCAGCCTTTTGCATAGCTTCCCATCGGGGATGGATTATAACTTGGCCCAGAGGCTTGGTGGGCACCCCAACAGGGACGGACTATCCCCTTACTCTTTACGGAGCAATTTGCAGCGGTTTGCGCCACCGCTCACCCGCTGTTGCCCATCGGGGTCGGATTACAATTATACTGGCTTGTTTCTCAAGCAGCAGCTCTTCGCAAAGCCTCCCATCGGGGACGGATTATTATTTGATTATTTGATTCTTTCGCGGGGAAAGCACCCCAATGGGGACAGATTTACTCTTTGCTTTTCCCTCATTGGATTGAACTGAGTGACTCTATTCTACAAACCTTACTCCTCATTGGACTCCCTTGCTGGGTAGAATATATTTGTGTAGTAGCACCTTTATGCTGCTTATATTGTTGTTTCAGTTTACAGCTATTTCAGCTTGGGAATGATATATGTTTTGGAATTATGAGATATAAATAGATATACATGTGAATATATGTTTGTGCATGATTTACATTAGAGTATCGATATTGACTGATATATTCACTACAATTTGACCAGTGTTTGACTGGAGTCCAGTTTTTATAACACCTGCCTTCCTCGATTCTCTCATATCTAGCTATTAATGGATAAAAACCATCAATACTTTTCAATCCCATATGTTCCTGTCCCAGGGCCGGACTAAGGTAATATTAAATGGTAAGCGAACATTATGTTGCCCCCCCCCCCAAGCACTGAAAAATAAAATATAGAATACTATTCACATGTTTGGGGGGTGCATCCGTCTGCCGGGCGCTCCTCCTCGATCTCCGGCCTTGTGGAGGGTGCACATGCGCGCCGGGCTGCCTTTCACGGGGCCGGAGACTGAGGAGGAGGGTTTGGCGGCTGGGGGCGGAAGCTCTGCCTCCGGCTGCTGGGCACTCCTTCTCGGACTCCGGCTTCTTCTTGGACATCAGAACCAGCTGGTTTCGTGCGTGTGCATTTGGTGTGATGCGAACGGGCCACCTTCCACAGGGCCAGTGACTGAGAAGGGGCATTTGGTGGCCAGATACACCCCTGAATATGTGGTGCCCCACACGGGCGCGTAATTCTCATAAGGTAAGATCCGGCCCTGTCCTGTCCCCTTGGTGTGATAGGTCCTTTCTGCTTCTGTGTTAGCATGCCAATGATAACTAATGTCAGTGAAAAAGATTCTGCTCCCTTCCCCTATACTATTTCCAAAATGTCTGTTTCTCTTTGATTTTTTTGTACCTAGTCCTTTGAGGAGTTAATAGTGAAATTGCGTTAATTGCACAAAAAACAAAAACATTAAACAATAGGTTCAGTCGTGCATGACAGTGTTACAGCGATGTGTGAAAGTAAGATTGTGGGGCCATAGACTGGCAAATCAACACAATTGTGATACTGAAGAAAGGTGCTATACTAAAGCATGTTGTCATTAACAATGATACCACAACTGTAGGGGAACAGCAGGTATATGTGATAGTTGACAACCTTATTTTTTTCTCTATCCAGATGGAATTTCTCCAGTTTTTTTTCTTTAGTTTCCTACCTCATCTCTAAGGAGGAGAAATTTCATTAAAATGTCAATTAAAAGGGTGATCCTATATCTTCTAGTTAATCTGATTCTTGTTTTTCTGATGGCTGTTTTTCAAATCTAAGGAAGTTATTGGGAGACCATGTCCCTTTCCCCCAACCATCTTTAAAATTTGATCCCATTAAAATGACTTGTTTTCTTTTATGGAGAGATTTAATGGCTTTTATTAGCATCTCCACTTGCAACCTCTGTAGATTGTTTACTTGTTTTGACATTCTTACATTGATATATAGTCAGCAGTTTAATTAAGTTTAGATAGGAATGTCAATATTATTCTACTTTTATCTAATATAGATCTTGCAAACTGTTTCTTTAATTGAGCTATATGCCTTCCTGGCACCACTCTCCATTAAAAGCAACTGCAATACATTGCAAAGTCGGATCATATTTATGGTTCTTCAGATGTTGCCCTAGCTTCTTCCTGTTGCTGTTGCTCTTCCTCTTTATACTCCCTCTCAATTATTTTCTTCATTGTGTTTGGAATAATAATAATAATACATTTTATTTATATTCCACTCTTCTCACTCCAAAGGGGACTCAGAGCGGATGACAGGTACACATTATTAGCAGACAATCCCTGCCATTTCCACATACACACATATAGACGAACAGAGGCAAACTCTGGCCACCAGGGGGAGCCGACGCACTCATCATCTCTCAGCGTTCCCAGCATCCCTTGTTGTTCCTTCCGCATTCTCAGCGTTCCTGGAGTTCTTTAATGGCCTCATAATTCAGTCAAAATTTGCCTCCCCACTTAATGTGGTACCTTTGTTTCCTACTTGACAGACCCAACTGTCTTTCGGGCTGCAAAGGTCGACAGCAGGCTACACTTAAAGGTCGAGCACCCACCTCGATCCGGGCAGGCCTCAAACTCATGACCTACTGGTCAGGGAGATCTTATGCAGCTGACACTTAGCCAGCTGTGCCACATTCCCGGAATGTCTTTTTATCCATAAAATCCTGAAAATTTATTTCATGAAACATTAATTATAATTTTACGGGGAGGAATGAGAGCATTACCTTTCCTACCCAATAAGAATTCCACAGTCAACTGAAATCTTCCTTCAGTTCAAAATTTCCAGCATTGCAGTAAATTTAAATTTAAATTGAACATTCAAAGATACACTTTAGGCATGCCAAGAAAAGGAGGGGGGAAAGACATCAAGGTAGTGAGAGTACAGCAGCACGTGAGGAATTCTAGGTGAGAGTCATTTTTAATGTCTCTCTGAAATGCTGGACAGTTGACGACTGAAGGAAATTTATATTTGGTGGGGCATAATTCTCATCTGATCCACACACACACACACACACTGTAGTCACACCCCAGCTTTATTTGCAAGTAAAATAAATGAAGATGTGTCTTACCACGAGAGTCATTGAAAATGATTTTTGCATATCCTATCTCCGTCATAATTACAGTGTAACACATTACAGTGGGGGCGTGTAGAGATCAACTGACCATCTGACCAAATGGACAGGGTGGACCTTCCTTTTGAATCCCACCGCTGCCACCAAATTGTAACAGCTTATCTAGGCTGCTTTCATTCTGTAGCAAGGCGTTGTGTTAATGTCACATTAACTAAGCATCCAACGTGCCACAGTTGGTTTTGTTTCTTTTTAAAATTGAGATTTGGCTTGGAAGTACTGACACAGAGGCTTGGAGTTATAGAAACTGTAACTAGTTTATTTAAGGATGAAAGTAGCGTAGTGGTTTCAATGTTTCTCAGATTTCCGAGGTACAAGGCATTGGCAGTTACATTTATATAGAAGTTCTTCCTTTAAAATGTTGCAAGGTTATTCAGTTAGTTTCTTTCTTAAAATGTCACCTTTGGACTATGGTTAACACAATACTTATAATAGTTCTCAATATAATGCTCAGTATGGCTTCTATTTCCACCAGACTGGTTCTAAATTTATTTCTCTTCACAGTATCCTTCTTTCCTCTTCTGACTATTCCTCCTTTCAGCGATCTCCGCTCTCTTAGTGGGGTTGCCTTTGAAGAATGTTCGGAAGCTGCAACTAGTCCAATGGACAGCAGCCAGGTTGATAACAGGAGTGGCATTCAGAGAGCGTACAACTCCCCTGTTGTGCCAGCTCCACTGGCTGCCAGTTTGCTACCGGGCACAATTCAAAGTGCTGGCTTTAGCTTTTAAAGCCCTAAACGGTTCGGGTCCAACTTACCTGTCCGAACGCATCTCTCCCTATGAACCATCAAGATACTTAAGATCATCTAGAGAGGCCCTGCTCTCGATCCCACCTTCTTCGCAGGCGCAACTGGTGGGGACGAGAGAAAGGTTCTTTTCAGTGGTGGCTCCTCGGCTTTGGAACGCCCTCCCTAGAGACATCAGATAGGTCCCCTCCCTCCTGACATTTCGCAAGAAAGTCAAGACCTGGCTGTTTGAGCAGGCATTTGTTGATGATATTTATTTATTTATTTATTTATTTATTTCATTCGGCTTCTATGCCGCCACTCCCGGCGGGCTTGGGACGGCTCACAGTACTAAAAAGATCACAGAGTAAAAACAGTAATACAGAATAAAAACAGAAGATAAAAACATCACTAGAATATCAAAACACAGCAATTAAAACGACCTGAGTTAAGACTCAGTTTTCAACAGGGGGTGCATCCCACCAAGACCTACACATGGAAGGCAAGCTGGAAGAGGTGGGTCTTGCACGCCCGCCTGAATGGGAGCAGGTCATGGGTGGCGCGCGTGTTTGCCGGAAGGGCGTTCCAGAGTGTCGGTGCGATCACCGACAAAGCCCTTCGGCGGGTGGCTGTCAACTTGGCCGCTTTTGCAGAGGGGACAGCCAAAAGGTTGGCATCCTCAGAGCGAAGAGATCTCATAGGGCAATATGGGGAGAGACGGTCCCTCAGATACGCTGGCCCCAGGCCGTGCAAGGCCTTGAAGGTAAGAACCAGCACTTTGAAGGTGATCCGGTGCTCAATTGGCAGCCAGTGCAGATCCTGCAAAGTAGGTGTTATGTGGCAACCTGCTGGCGTGCCAGACAGGAGCCGGGCGGCAGTGTTCTGCACCAGCTTGAGCTTCCGGGTCACCGACAGAGGAAGGCCAACGTAGAGCGCGTTACAGTAATCTAGCCTTGAGATGACCGTGGCTTGGATCACCGTGGCCAGGTCGTTCCGGGATAGATAGGGGGCCAGCCTCCTTGCCTGTCTAAGATGGAAAAAGGCAATCCTGCTGACCGCAGAGACCTGGGTCTCCATGGTCAGTTGGGATTCCAAGTGGATCCCCAGGCTCTTTACGCAAGGCGATGGGCATAATGCCGCACCGTCCAGGGTCGGAAGCTGGACATCCCCACCACCCGGGCGACCTAGCCACAAGATCTCCGTCTTCGCCGGATTCACCCTCAACCTACTGGCTCGCAGCCATCCAGTAACGGCTTCGAGGCAGCGTTGGAAATTATCGGGGACGGATCCGGGCCTGCCCTCCATCCTCCGAATGAGCTGAGTGTCGTCAGCGTACTGGTGGCACTCAAGCCCATAACTCCGCACCAGCTGTGCAAGCGGCTGCATGTAGATGTTAAATAACAGAGGGGAGAGAATGCCCCCCTGCGGAACTCCACAAACTAGTGGGGAGCCCTCGGAGACCACCCCGCCCCTCCTCACATGCTGAGACCGCTGGTGGAGGAAGGAGGCCAGCCATTTCAGGGCTGTCCCCCTCACGCCAGCCATGGCCAGGCAGTGGATCAAAAGATTGTGGTCGACCGTGTCAAACGCTGCCGTGAGGTCCAATAACACGAGCAGCGCAGACCCGCCTTGGTCGAGCTGGCAGCAGAGTTGGTCTGTGATGGAGACCAGGACCATCTCCGTCCCATGCCCCGAACGGAAGCCGGACTGGAAGGGGTCAAGCCATGTTGCATCATCTAATAAGGACTGCAACTGCTCCATTACTGCCCTCTCAACTACCTTCCCCAGATACGAAAGATTCGACACTGGTCGGTAGTTGGAGGGAACCGCCGGGTCTAGCGACGGTTTCTTCAGTAATGGAGCTACCACCACCTCTTTTAAGCACTCTGGAAAGACTCCTTGCTCAAGGGAGCTGTTTACGATGTTCAACAGAGGCCCACGTAACCCCTCCAGGCAAGATCTAACAAGCCAGGAGGGGCACGGGTCGAGGGAGCAGGTGGTAGGCCTGGTTGCAGCCACAATCATATCAACAGCATCTGCGTCCAGTGGCCGAAACCGGTCGAGGGTGGGCCTGGCAAAGGGCCACGGGGTCCCGAGCTCCCTTACTGTATCAACCGTGGCCGGAAGGTCCCGGCGGAGACTCAGTATCTTGTCTGCAAAAAAGCTCTGAAAAGCACCGGCAGTGAGGGCCTGATAGCTATTTTTTGGGACAGT
Organism: Anolis apletophallus; assembly: GCA_030556195.1. Lineage (NCBI taxonomy): Eukaryota > Metazoa > Chordata > Lepidosauria > Squamata > Anolidae > Anolis > Anolis apletophallus. Next base: position 38,114,301 of record JARBWK010000009.1, on the reverse strand, counting down.
AGGGACCGTCGTCAAGGACTGAATTACTTTGAACAGTTGGGCCGGGCGTGAGCTAGCAGACGCTATCGAGGCGGAGAAGTACACATTTTTGGCCGCCTTGACAGCACGCTCATAGGCCTTTTTAAATAGCTTATAAGCAGATAATGAGGCTCCGTCACGGAATTTCCTCCACACGCACTCTAGCCGTCTCCTCTCCCGCTTCATCGACCTAAGATCTTCTGTATACCAAGGGGATCGATGTTTGTGGGGTCAGAGAGGGCGCCTAGGGGCAATCTCATCGAGAGCTCTAGCTAATGAGGTGTTCCAGGATTGAACCTGCTCATCGACTGAGACGCTGGTAGATACCAGATCCCTCAGAGCATTCAGGAACATTTCGGGTTCCATAAGTCTCCTCGGGCGAACCAAAATCCGTTCGGCGCCCTTGCATGGGGGAGGCGGTTGCTCAACCCGGATCCTTAGAGCACAGTGGTCCGACCATGGAACCTCTGTTACAGAGGCTAGGTCCACTTGAACCCCTGCGCTAAAAACCAAGTCGAGGGTAATGTAACGGTTTAATTAGTTATATGGAATGACGACGATGTGACGGAAAGTGATTTTAACATGGCGCTGAGACTGCAATTGTATGGTTTTAATTGTTAATTTGTTGTTATATGGTTTTTTTTGGGTTGTTTGCTTGTGTTGTATTGGAGGGCAGAGACTGCCTTGTGTAAACCGTCCCGAATCGCCTTCGGGCTGAGAGGGGCGGTATAGAAATGTGACAAATAAATAAATAAATAAAATAAGTTTTAGATTACTACCAGGGTTTTTCCCCCCTTAGTAACTTAAGCAGGTTCAATTGATCCTTCAACCACACAGGCTAAAGATCTACACACCAAAACCCAACCAACATTTTCAGTCCTCTCTCTTCCTAACCACTCTCTACACTCTCCATTTTCCAACTCACAAAACTTTTAAAACCCTGCCTTGCTACCAAGACAGTTAGCTCCTCCCCCTTCACCATAGCAACCCAACTCAAAGTGGGCTGAGACTGCCAACATCACACAGTTATGTTATCCTAAGTACTTAACCATTTAAACACATACATATAATTATACTTGACCTGCAGTTAAAAATTAATACTTCATCACAGGGTAGTTTTAAAAATATTCCAGAAATGGCACCTGATTACACAGACATATTAAACCATTAAATTGTGATTGTTCCCAGTCAATTTCCAGGCCCAATGTATCACTGTGGCTTCAGTACTGAATGTGTGAAATGACTTGGAACCAGGTTATCTAAAACAGTGATTTTCAACCAGTGTGCCACAGAACACTAGTGTGCCGTGAGAGATCATCAGGTGTGCTGTGGGAAATTATTTTCGTACTTCATTCATATATAAACTATAAGGCGCATCTGTCCCTTTAAGAAATGGAACCATAGCACTTTCGAGTCACCTAAGAAGTGATGCGAGAGTGCTATGGTTGTGCTAAGACCTGGGCCATGAAGTTCCCTTAGCTCTATGGGAAAGGATCTGGAAAACGCACTGGAGATATACTTATTCCTTTGAATGAAAGGAAAATAATATAAAAATATTCCACAGGTGGTATCTTACTCCACAAAGAATTGCATGTTACAACAGGAACTACAATCCCAATTGTTGGAAATGTAGGACGGAGCCAGGTACCTCCATGCACGCATGGTGGAACTGTAAGAAAGTACAGACCTTTTGGTCTAAGCTGCATAAAGTTATGTCTAGTATGTTAGAGTTAAAATTCCAATTAAAACCGGAATATCTCCTATTGGGCTTACTGGATTTTGAGATTGATAGAAATTTGGAAAAGATTTTTGTATATTGCATTTCAGCAGCCAGACTGACTCTGGCAAAAAAATTGGAAAAAAGACATCGTTCCTGACATAAAAGACTGGTCGGCAAAGCTATTCAAAATTATGAAGATGGACATCTCGACGCAGAAGCTATCCCAAGGAAACACACCCCAAAAAACAGACTGGTCCAAAGTCGCGGCGTTCTTAAAGGAGAAAAACCACGAACCGTGGACAGAACTGATGTTTTATGATACCCTGTGAACAACTCCTTTTACTATACATTTATATATATTTCATGAAAAGTATGACAATGCTTAATTATTGGGACACCGGTTATCCAAGTGATTGAAAATGAGGTCTATGTAGGTAACACAATATAGAGTGTTACAGAGTGGCGGGATGCGGGCAGGAAGTACTCGTGTAAATGTCTATTGTTAGTTAGCTAGAGTGTTATGTCTAGTAATGTCTATAGTGGTGTAGAGGTGTTATATGTTGTCTTGGTCAAATTTTATGTTATTAAAATCAATAAAGATGATTTTTAAAAAAGTGATGCGAGAGTGCTATGGTCGCGCCATCTTGGATTCGCTCAGATGCAGCTAAATAAACAAAGTTAGTTAGTGCTGCAGCTGTGCATCAAGTGACAGTAGCAGTTTGGGATCGCAGCAAGATAAGCGAGTGACAGTGATGGAGAAGTTTTTGAGAAGGGAAAATGCAAATGCTGAACAGGGCCCTGGACAAAATTATGACACATATGACGGCCCTAATATGAGTGGTGGACAAAAGAAAAAAGATGGTGCTCCCGTTTTCAACCACATATCTGTGTGAGATGAGCTTCTCAAGCTTGATTGCGATAAAAACTAAAAACAGAGAGAGACTGACAGCTGTTGAGCAAGAGCTTCGTGTGTGTCTTTCTACCATTCCTGCCAGGATATCTATGTTGTGTTCATCGAAACAGGCCCAGGTTTCACACTGAGTGTATAAATACATTTAAAAACATATTAACTATATATATTACTGTGTTAGAGTATCATTTTGTGTCATTTTGGTTGGTGGCGTGCCCTAGGATTTTGTAAATGTAAAAAATGTGCCGCGGCTCAAAAAAGGTTGAAAATCACTGATCTAAAAGACTATATATATCTGTGTGGGGTCTTTGACCTCATCAGATAATAAAATACCTTGTCTCTGATTATCTGATGATACTGCTTCCTACAGGTTCCATCACATGACCCCATGCTCCATTTCAATAGTAACCTGCTGTATGATCTAAACTTGGGACCCACAAAATACCAAACAAATTAACATTGCCCCACAAACCAGAGATAAGTTTCGGTGATATTGTTTCTATTTTTAAATGTTCACATACATTTGGTTACTGGATACAAATGACAATATACATTTGAAAACGTCTTTTGTTTTTGCTGACTGAAAGCAAGGAGGAGCTGAAGAACCTTATAACCAAGTTGAAAGAAGAAAGTGTAAAAACTGGAGTGTATTTAAACATCAAAGAAAACCAAGATTATGGCAACCAAACTGATTGATAACTGGCGGATAGAGGGAAAAATCGTGGAGACAGTAGCAGACTTTGTATTTCTAGGCACGAAGATTATTACAGATGCAGACTGAAGAGAGAAATCAGAAGATGTTTACTTTTTGGGAGGAGAGCAATGACCAATCTTGATAAAATAGTGAGGAGTAGAGATATCACACTGGCAACAAAGATCCACATTGTTAAAGCAATGATATTCCCCATAGTAACCTATGGATGTGAGAGCTGGACCATAAGGATGGCTGAACAAAGGAAGATAGATGCTTTTGAACTGTGGTGTTGGAGGAAAGTTCTGAGAGTGGCTTGGACCGCAAGATGATCAAACTAGTCCATACTACAGGGAATAAAGCCCGGCTGCTCACTGGAGGGAAGGATATTAAAGGCAAAGATGAAGTACTTTGGCCACATAATGAGAAGACAGGATCGACTGGAGAAGATAATGATATTGGGGGAAATGGAAGGGAAAAGGAAGAGAGGTAGACCAAGGGCAAGGGAAATGACTGAATGAATAAACAACATCTTGGGTTATCAATTTTTTTTGTTTCATTTCAATACTACTGTTATTGTGGAAATAGGGGAAAGGGAACATATATATAATTTGGCTATGCTATTATGTTTCATAAAACTGAATATTATACTTTTTATAATAGTAATTTTGATCATGGCTTGTCAAGAACATGTAAATATAAATAATTTCAAATTAGTTTCCTACATTAAGTGATCAATATCAGTCAATACCTGCATCTATTTCCTATTATGTATGTTCTTATAGAAGTATAACAATCTATACATAACTACAAAATGTACAAACTGGGCCCCTGTTTCAAAAATGAGAGTCAGTGTAGTGCAATGGGTTGAGCATTGGACTAAGTATCTTATCCTGTGAGTAGGAGGGAGGAGAAGTGGAGGAAAGCAAGGGAAGTTGTGCTTAATAGTGGGGACACAACCTACCACAGCAAGGTCCAGCTTTGGGGATGGCTAGCCATTCCATTATCTTTCCCTGTTCTCTTCCGGTTTGTGATGGCGTGGTGAGCGCCACCTACATTTATGACTTTGAGTTTAGAGGTTTGCACTTATGGAATGTAACAGTTTGCATGGTTTTCAAGGGGTTCTGCTTTATTTTAATGTGTTTGCAGCTTACTTGAGATTTGGCTGCATTCATTGGTCCTTGGCACCTGCCAATCATTGTTTACAGAACCCAATCAAGCTTGCTCCACCCCTTTCCCCGGGGATTTGGAGAAGGATGCCATTTTTCTTTTATTAGACCACCAGAGCTTCTACAGAGTGGACATGTTGGAAGGTTGCTAGCCAGGCCTTGGGCAAGCCATCTTCCAGTACTACTTCTTCACATCTTGAGATTCATACAGTATACCCAACATATTGGAAGGTTGGGTGACGCTGAGGAATCTCGAGTGCCTTCAAAACAGTCAGTTGGCAGCCAAGAGGAAGGTTTCCTGCCTTCATATATGGCATCGGACTGGGACTTCGTGTGTCCATTACCTTGAGGTCAGACAGAGAGAATTTGGAATGCCAACCGGCCAAAGCTTCCAGGACCACATCTGCACAAAAAACTGTAAAGTAAAAGCTTTTCTGTGTTGTTTTTGGGGAACTAAGAGAAGAACTTGAGTGCTTACAACTCATGTATTTAAGAATAAACCCTTTGAGTTAAACAGAGTTTCCAGTTTGTTCCTTGGGAGCCCCAAAGCCTCTAAAGGAAGGCAAGAAGCAATCCCCCGGGGAGAGAAAGATCACATCCTTGTCCCTTTTGAAGCCATATAGCCCGGGCACGACGGCACACGGCTTTCCTCTGCTTCCTGTGGCTGTCTTCAATCAGGAGTTGGGGGAATACCCGACTCCTGTAAATGGACTTTTCTCTCCATCTTTGCAAGCTGGCAAGATGTGTTGTGGTAAATTTAGTATGGAAAAAGGTCACAGGAGTCTGGAGAACAGGGTCTAAATTCCTGTGCATCTATTGAAAGTCACTGAATGATTTTTGGACAATTCATATTGTCTCAGTCGAACGGATTGCAAAAACAAAAACTCCTCTGAACAATCCTGCCATGCAGGGGCGGTCTAAGGTAATTTTAAATGGTAGGCGAACATTATTTTGGTGCCCCCCCAAAAAACATCATTTTGCCGTCCCCCCCTGTAACTCAAATATACAATTATAATATCACAATACCATTAGTAGTATTATATTGTATCAATGTATGTCCAATATATTATACCATACTCATACTATATTATATAGTTATATTATACTACATTACAATATAATTATATTATAATATATTGACATTATAATATAATGTAACATTCTATTATATTATTATTATAAAATAATAACATTATTTATTTAAATAAACTTATCCTCTACTAAATATTTTCATTACTCCTATAAAACTCAAATAACCCAAAATAAAGTAAAATAAAATATTATATATTACTATTTTGTACAATACCACTATACTGCAATATTGTTTGTAATATTACATGTAATATAAAAAATATCATCATTCTATTGTTATATTGTATTTGTATTATATTGTATGACAATATTAAGCAGAACTGTATAATAATCAACAAGAAATGCAATGTAAATGCATCAAAATCAGAATATATTACCTATCACCCGACTCATAATTCATAGGAGTCACCCATAAGTCCAAAATTAAGATCCCAATGTAAATAAAAAACAGCCAAAATGTTCAAATGAGATTGAATACAGGCAGCGCGGCCTGGGCAAACTTGGGCCCGCCCTCCCTCCTTCTAAGTGTTTTGGCCTCCAACTCCCACAACTCCTCATAGCCTCAGGCCCCTCAGGTCTAGACAGAAATAGAGCCGAAGAAAGGAAGGAGGGAGGGAAGAGGTCACAGAGGAGGAGGAGGAAAGCCCTTCATTCATTCCTTCACTTACACTTCCTTCACTGATTCTTTTCTCCTTTGCTGCAAACGCGCGCGCGCAGCGGAGACAAAAAGAGAGGGGAAGCACTCCCTGCCTGCCCGGCAGGGAGTGCTTTGCTTACAGGCTTCTGCGCAAGGGAGCTACTGGGCATGCGCGGAGGTTTTCGCGCATGTGCAGTTGCTCCTGCGCTCAACTTCAGCTCCAGAGCAACTGCGCCTGCGTGAAAACCTCCAGCATGCCCAGAAGCGGCGCCGGAGCGCACAAGGCCGGGGTCAAAAAGCAGGCAGCTGCAGCACTGTCTGAGGAACATCGGCAGGGCCAGGATGGCGCCCCATGCGGCCAGGATGGCGCCCCCTTCCCAGATGGCACCCTAGGCGGCCGCCTACTTGGCCTGCCTTGTAGGACCGCCCCTGCTGCCATGATAGGCTTATCTTTGAATTACCAGATGTCAGAAATGCCTTGAAGACACATCACTACCACTGCTACAATAACAACAAAAATAGGCAAAAAGTCAAAACCAGACAAAGAGCCAGAAAGAAAGGGGGGAAACATCAGAGAGACAGAGAGAGACAGAAAAGGAAATCAGCAGGACTTCTCCTGTCTTTGACTCCTTGGATTTGATTACTACTTTTCCTATTGGAAGCAAGTCGAACGTTTTTCATACTGTTGGGCTTTAGTGGGCAGAAGGGAACAATTTTGTCTGAAAACTGAAGCAATACCTTGAGCTATGAGGAATTCCAGACCAGCTCCTTAGGCATAACTTTTGCAAGAAGTAATGGAAATGTACCTTGACTTTTAACAAAACAGTTTTATATAAAATGGCAATCATTTCAACCTATCACTAAGGAATTTACAGTGGCGCAGGCAAGTGTGCTGGGGCTCTTACTGCGGAGGATGTTATTTATATACACTGAGGGCTGGTCCTAGTGAAACATTACAGACATCAATTTAAGAACTCTTAATAACACATAGTGAACCAGACTGTAAAAGGTCAAGTCAATAGTCATAACTGGCAGAACATAAAGACATTAAAACCAGATGGCTTCTTTGCGTTTAAGAACTGCTACTTTATTATGTGTTGTTGCCTTGTAATATTTTAGAAACAATTTGCTTTGGGTTTTATAGATAATGCAATGCAGATGTGCTAAGACTGAGCGTGCAGACTGGGGGCTGGACCAGTTAGAGGCAGCTGTCTGCTTTCGCTCTATAGTGTTTGTCATTTCATATGGAACAGCAGAATGGTTCCAGATAATGCGAGAAGTTTTGATCACACAGCTGTCATTTCAGATATTATTTTGGCTGAAAGGACATGGGATCATGAGGAGCCCTTCTAATCTTTCCACCAATGACAACAACAGTTATCCCTCCACATATGAGGCTTTGACTTTTGCAGATTTGATTATTCACAGATTTGATTAAAATGTTCACTCTATGAATCTCTAGACTTCCCAGCGTGACTCTGTTGTCAATTTCCTCTAGTCATTCTTCAGGACCTAGAGATTTCTCTCTAGAAATCTCTAGGTCCTTCACTGCAGTTTTTTGTCCAGTTTGCAGCAAACGTCAGATTGTTCTGGAAAAACCTGAAATTCCCAGAGAAGTGTTCTTTTATGTAATTTTTTTAAAAAAAATCCAGTTTCACAGGGCTCCCCTAACACTAGCAAATGTGGAGGTCTGACTATACAAAATTGATTCCTACATGGTTCTTTTGGTTCCTAGAAGAGAGAGTCCATATTTGGAGTTCGGATTTCTGCTGAGGTTGTGATACAAATAAACTGGAAATGGGAGAAAGCAAGGATCCTCTGAAGATACCACAGATATAGGTGAAACACAAGGACAAAATGCTTCTAGAGCATGGCCATACAACCTAGAAACCAGATAACACTCCAGTGATTTCAGCCATTTATTTATTTATTTCAAACATTTGTACCCCACCCTTCTCAACCGGGGATGGGGGGGATGGGACGGGACTCAGGGCGGCTTATATCCTGCACAATTCGATGCCATTACATATAAATAATACATACAGTAAATACATATAAAAGACGCAGTAAATTAATTAATAAAAAGTGCAATAATACTGGCTGTCTAGCCTTATATAGAAACGAATATAAGGCTCGTCTGTTCCTGGACAGAACATTATCTGATGAGATTAGTATTTTTTGCTATAGGTCAGAGGTCAGGAACCTTTGGCTCTCGAGCCAGATGTGGCTCTTTTGATGATTACATCTGGCTCGCAGAGGTCTGGTGGAACTTCCTGGAAGGGGGCGGAGCCAGGCTCCCGGCACTTGCCAGTCCCCTTCCTAAGTCTGGAGCTGGACATCGAAGAAGGCTCGTGAGCCAGATGTGGGACGGCACAGTTTCAGAATGCAGAAGGGGCCTCTACAGTTTCAGAATGCAGTTTCAGAATGCAGTTTTACTGCATTGAACTGGATTATGTGAGTCTACACTGCCATATATTGCATTCAATGCAATTAAACTGTATTCTGATATTGCATGATGTGGCAGTGTAGATGGGCCTGAGTTGAACTAAAGTGGCAACACATTGTGAAATCTTTTAAGCACAAGCTAAATTAAATTGTTCAAATTCATTTAAACTCAGACTTCTTCTTTTTTTAATTGTGATGTCTGAACATTATGTCCTTATCCATGTTGCTTGGATGGTTTCAGTTGTTAGTGAGTAAAGATTTGGACAAAGGGTTACTTGCAGTGCAGCCTGCTGGACTGTCTAGCTAAAGCCTTCCAGAAAACATTGGCCAGTTCCATTTCAGAAACTGCAACCTTTTCTTGGGAAAAAAGCCATTCTGTTGTCTACTCCAAATACTAGCTTCATCAGGCCAAATTTTCCTAGAGCCATTCTGGACTTTCTCATATTTGGACAAGGAACATAGGAGTGGCTGCTCAGTTGTAAACACTTTTGATCATTTATCAACCAGTATCAGACATTTATTAGTTTGTTTAAACATTTTATCTGTCGAATATCTCAGGGCAGAACACAATAAAATTGTGAATTTTAGGGAAGCACACCATGACACCAATTTGAAGAGTTTAGAAAAATATAAATCAATAAAACAGTTTAAAGGCTAAAAGTACACTAAACCAGTGCTGTCCAACTTCTAACCGGCCAGGGGCCGGATTCCAGGTCACTGATGACCTGGGGGGGCCGCCTGGCCCCGCCCCTGGCCCCGCCCCTGGCCCCGCCCCTGGCCCCGCCCCTGGCCCCGCCCTGGCCACGCCCCCGGCCACGCCCCCGGCCACGCCCCCCGGCTGCCGGGAAGCTTTGGGAGAGAGGGAGGAGCCACGCGGCACCCTCTCCCTTCCAAGGCATCCTAGCGGCAGATGAAGCTGGCGGTTTCGCCGGCTTCAGCTGCTGCCGGGATGCCTTGGAAGGGAGAGAGGCGCCGCCGGGGGACCCCCCTCCCTTGCAAAGCATCCCGGCAGCCGCAGAAGCCGGTGCTGGCTTCAGCCGCTGCTGCGATGCTTTGCAAGGGAGGGGTGCCGCCGGGGACCCCTCACTTGCAAAGCATCCCGGCAGCCGTGGAAGCCGGTGCTGGCTTCAGCCGCTGCTGCGATGCTTTGCAAGGGAGGGGTGCCGCGGGACCCCCCTCCCTTGCAAAGCATCCCGGCAGCCGCGAAGCCGTTGCTGGCTTCAGCCGTTGCTGCGATGCTTTGCAAGGGAGGGGTGCCGCCGGGACCCCCTCCCTTGCAAAGCATCCCGGCAGCAGCGGAAGCCGGTGCTGGCTTCAGCCACTGCTGCGATGCTTTGCAAGGGAGGGGGGTGCCGCCGGGGGACCCCCCTCCCTTGCAAGGCATTGGCGCCGGCGAGAGAGGGAAGAAGAGGGTGGTGCAGGGAGGAGGAGCCTTTTTTTCCTCCTTCTTGTACCACCCCTTGTCCCTCTTCACCGGCGCCGATGCAATCGGGCGGCGCAGAGAGAGGGACGGGGGCGGTGCAGGGAGGAGGAGCTAGCTCTTTTCTTCCTCCCTGCCTCGCCTCCCCCTCCCCCCGGCCGCCATTTTTTAAAAAAAAAATTTAGATTTTTTTTAAACTTAAAAATGGCGGCTGGGGGCATGGCTGGGGCCGTGCCCAACAGGCTGGGGGGCCGGATCCGGCCCCAGGGCCGCCAGTTGGACAGCCCTGCACTAAACCAACTATCACTTACAACTGGATGGTTTAAAAACAGCTAAAACATTTAAAAATCAATCACATGTGCAAATTGGGATTAACTTTAGGAAACAGACATGTTTTTACTTGACACTACAATGTCATTGCCATTTGGAGCTTTGACAGGAGGGCATCAATAATGATGATTATGATAGTAGTAATAATAATAACCTTTATTTATATTCAGCCCTATCTGTCGAAACGTGTTCTCCCATACGAACCATCAAGGACGCTAAGAACTTCTGGAGAGGCCCTGCTCTCGTCCCACCATCTTCGCAAGCGTGTCTGGTGGGGATGAGAGACAGGGCCTTCTCTGTGGTGGCCCCTCAACTATGGAACTCTCTCCAGAGTGAGATCAGATCTGCTCCCTCCCTCCTGTCCTTTAGGAGGCTAGTAAAATCCTGGCTTTGGAAGGAAGCATTCTCAGAATAAAGACCGAGATTGAGTTAATGACCACATACGTTGGATTGAGTTGAAGTTGATTTTATCTGGCGAGTTGGTTTTAATTGTATTTTAATGTTTTTATCTATGTATTTTATTTATGTATTTTAATGTGTATGTCCTGCATTGAATTTTGCTGTAAAGCCGGTCTGAGTCCCTCTTTCGAGGTGCGAAGATCGGGATATCAAAATTTTAAATAAATAATAATAAATATCTCCCCAAGGGGACTTAACAGTGGAGTCCAACAAACAAAAAAGGCAAGCATTCAATGGCTCATTACAATAACAAATGTGAACATAATATCCCAAAATAACCCCACATGTGAAAATTACATATAACATTGATAACTGGGGTGGCACAGCAGAAAAATGTCCCAATGCTATCCCACATTCTTCAGTGGTGAATATATGCAATGGGAGGGTTTCAGCATTTCAGCAGAGAAGACATACATATTCTTCATTTACAGGGGCAAATGATGTACTGAGAACTCCACAAGAGACTACATTCCATTGCCTGTTATTTATATACATGGCAGAAACTTCAATGATAGATCTTGACAGAATGATTTATGAGATGAAATTGAAGGAATGAAACTATTTTTGACACAATATGGAAATGTCACCACTCGGCATGCTGAACAAGGGGGAGAAAATACTTTGGGGAGGTCAGACTGGTTCTTCTCACTAGATTTTCAGAGTAACTTTTAAGAGAATAACTTTAAGGTTGCAGAAAAAGGGTTTCACGTCATAATATACAGTGACTAAAATATATTTACAAAGGAGACACACTCATAGTCTTTATTTGGCCTATCCAGCAATTCATTTTTGAAAATCTAGCAAGCTAATTCTCTAGTTTGACTTTCATAATTAAGTTGCTTTTGTACAATATCACTATGCCTAAGAGAGGACTAAAAGCTTTGTTAAATATTTGAGTATCAGGCAACCATATGAATATAAACATCTTGTTCTCCACTGAAAATGTCTTGTAGAGCCACCAGTTTGCTGGGTTGCCTTTGTAAACAGTGGCATGATGTGAAAGAGAAGTGCTAACTAGACTGCCTGTTTAGATTTTCTTCAACGTCATCAATCAGACAAAATCCTGTGCCACAGTTAGCTTAGCAGGTCCAGGACCTGTCCAATTTTATTGTCCAATCTGCATTCATGAGGAATAGCCATGAAGTTTTCACCACTGACTGTCCACTACCAGCAGTAACTTCTGCCAGTGATAAGTGTGATGGCACAGCGAGCGCCACTTGTATGGAAAACTTTTAAGTTCCAAAAGGTTTGCACTATTGTGTTGTGTTTTTGCAGCCTGCTCAGTTTTGCAAAGGTTTGGTTGCATTGATTGGTTCTTTGCACCTGCCAATCATTGCTTGCAGAGCCCAGTTGAGTTTGTTCCGCCTCCTTTTCCAGGAATCTGGAAAAGAATGCCATTTTTATTTTCATTCACCACCAGGATTTCTCCAGAGAGGACGTGACTGAAGGTTTGCCAGGCCAGGCCTTGGTCAAGCTATTCTTCTAACACCAGTCTGATCATCCTTGGGTCTCATACAGAAAGCCCAGCATACCAGAAGGTTGGGTAGCTCTGAGGAGTCCCAGGCGCCTTCAAACTAGTCAGTTGGCATCCAGAGGAAGGTTTCATGCCTTCAATATAGGCCATCTGGCGGGGATCTCGAGTGTCCTTACCTCGAGGCCATAAAGAAGGAGAGGACTTGGAGAGCCATCCGGCTAAAGCTTCCTGGACTAAGCTACAGAGAGACTCTAAAGTAAGATCTTTCCTTTATCCCTTTGGGGAACAAAGCTAAGTGCCTGAGTGAAGTTAACTCATGTTAAGAACAATAAAGCCTATTTGAGTTACCTAGAGTGTCCAGCTTGATCCTTGGGAGCCCCAAGCCTCTAAAGGAAGGCAAGAAGCAATTTCCCGGTATAGAGAGACCATGTCCTTGCCCTTCACTGAGTATTTGCGGACTGGGTGCGACGGCACAATAAGTTCAATTTTACAAAATTCAAAATGCTCAACTGTTCAAAGAAGTAGGTTCTAACTCCAGTCATGCAGTCATTCACATAAATATGCAGATATCTGAACCTTGATGGTGCTTATCGGCTTCATCAGATGGGCTGAATTTAGCATGCTTACACTCCATCCAATGAACAGAGCCCCATGCTGGACATCACATAATGTTGTGTGACTTCTGGCAGTGGCCCTAACCCCAACTTGGGGGAAAGCATCACTGGATGCCTCCCCCCCAATGTGTTGTGCTTGGCCAGAAGGGCAGCCTGTGCTCTGAGGACACAGGTCCACAGCTTGGAGGCCCTTATGGACTCTGCTTTGACACTTGATGCTCAGGTGTTGGCGGTGGCTGGGAGGGTCTTTGCACAATTAAGACTTGTGCGTCAGCTGCGCCCGTACCTCGTGAAATCTGATCTGGCCATGGTGGTCCATGCCCTAGTCACCTCTAGGTTGGATTACTGCAATGTGCTCTACGTGGGGTTGCCATTGAAGACAGCCTGAAAACTACAACTAGTTCAAAGATCAGCAGCCAGATTACTTACGGGAGCTGGTTACAGGGAGTGGTCAACCCCCCTGTTTAAACAGCTCCACTGGCTCCCAATAAGTTTCCGGTCCCAATTCAAGGTGCAGGTTATCACCTATAAAGCCCTAAATGGTTCGGGACCTGCTAATCTTCGCGGTCGCCGCCTCCCTTATGAACCAGTAAGCACCTTGAGAGCACTGGGGAAGCATTGCTCTCTCCACCCACCATTGCAAGTGCAGTTGGTGGAGACGAGAGGGACAGCCTTCTTGGTGGTGGCCCCTCAGCTCTGGAACTCCCTCCCCAGGGAGATCAGACAGGCTCCCACTTTGTCCTCTTTCTGGAGTCAACTGAAAACCTGGATATTCCAGCGTGCCTTTGATTAAGCAGCTCACTAGAATTTTCCCTGTCCCCATTGAATATAGCACTTTATTCTGGTCCTCATGATCTACCTCATCATGTTTTACGATACGAATTTCTGCCCAATCTACTGACATGTCGTTCTTCCTGATGCTCCTGTAAAATGTATTGCACCCAGTGAAATTGTACCTCAGCTAACTTTCCTTTTAGCCACACTGTTTTTATGTAGTGTATAATTATGTTGTTATTGTTTTTACTGATGTTTTAAATTGTATGTGTTTTTGCGGTTTTAATTGTCTTTGGGCTTGTCCCTTGTAAGCCGCCCCGAGTCCCCAAGGGGAGATGGTTGGGCGGGGTATAAAAATAAAGTTATTATTATTATTATTCCCCATGTGGTAAGGAGAATGTCACGGAGCTGCACACGGGGCGACAGATTCACCCCACAGTCTTTCTCTTTTCTCCTAGATGCCAGGCAAAGTGAGATGCTTCAACTGACCTTTATGATGAGGCCCTTACATTTGGGTCAAAATGGACACAACTTCTGGGCTGCAATATTCACATCAAATCATAAATGTGTGATTCAGGATTCTCTCAACTGTAGAAACTGTCGTGATTATTTCACACATAAAAATACTCACTACTTTATCAAATGATTCATCTTTATGGTTTACTCTACCATTTCTTTTGCACTAGGAATGTAAAAGCTCTTCACACATGAGCTAGAAATTGACACACTCAGTTCCTCACTTTTATTCTTGTCCTCGGTGCTTATAAAATTACTTATTACCTCGAAGGCAGCTAAGCAAAAGGCTGTTTAACTATTATAAGGTACCAAAGCATAGCAGTAGGTACAATACAGTAGTGGTGGTAGTGATAATGAATGAGATTATAATAACCGGTTTTTAAAATGGGTGTGCGGCTGAACAACCAACTTTAAAAGATATGATTACAATGACAAGAAAAGGAGCATAATTGCATTAAACATCTTTGAAAAGAATTCAGAATTCTGAAGTAGATTATATTAAAAAGTAAGTACAAGTTACATATATTTCCTGTTCCAGCAGGCTTTTGGTCCATGCTTGTAACTGTTAAATTGCTCACTGTTTTAGATTGCCGTTATATATTGTGCACTTTTATCTGTGTAAACCACCCCGAGCCATTGGGAGTGGCGGTGTATAAAAATAAATAAATAAATAAATAAATATTTCTGCGGCAACTCTATCTAAAGATGACACCAACATGAAATAATGTTATGGTAAACATTATATAATAATAATAATAATAATAATGCTATTTCAGAGCCCTTTCTAATAACTAATGGAGTGAAGCAAGGTTGTGTTCTTGCACCAACCCTATTTACAATCTTTTTCAGCATGATGCTCCAAAGGGCTACGGCAAATTTCAAAGAAGATGGCATTTATATATACGCTATCGTACTGATGGCAGCTTGTTCAACTTAAGCCGTCTGAGGGCTCACATTAAAACTCTAAACCAGGGGTGCTCACACTTTTTCAGCATGCGAGCTACTCTTAAAGCAACCAAGTCCAAAAGATCTACCTGCCCCCGCCGCCGTGCGCTCCCGCCACCGCGCTTGCTCCTGCTGCTGTTTTCCGCCTGCGCAGCGCTTCTTCCACCTGTGGGGCATTGCAGGAAGGAGAAACCATGAGGCGGGGCATCCAGAGGGAGCGCTCCGCCCTGCCTGTCTCACCGGCAACAGAGGCTGCACAGCTGCTTCTGGACGAGAGAGAGGCAGGGCACTCCCTCCAGAGGACCCGCCTTGAGCGGAAGCCAGCAGCAGGAGCGCGCATGCGCGCAGGGTGTGCACGCGCAAGGCAGGAGAGCCGCATCCGGCTGGTGAGGCCCGAAGATCACCTGGAAGAGGGCCGAAAATCTACTAGTAGCTCCTGAGCGTGAGCTGCTTTTTGCAGACGATGCTGCCCTTGTCGCCCATTCAGAAGCAGCCCTGCAGCGCCTAACATCCCGCTTTGCAACAGCAGCAGAGCTGTTTGGGCTGGAAGTCAGCCTGAAGAAAATGGAAGTTTTCTACCAGCCCGCACCAAAGGAAGAACACCATCATTCCCACATCAGCATAGGCGAATTTGTGTTTAAGTCCATCCAGCAGTTCACCTACCTGGGAAGCATCATCTCTTCAGACGCCAAGATTGATAAAGAGATAGATCACAGATTAGCAAAGGCATATAGCGCATTCAGAAGGCTTCACAAAAGAGTCTGGAGTAACCATCACCTGAGGCAAAGCACCAAAATCAGTGTGTTCAGAGCTATCTTACTGTCTATTCTCCTTTATGAGTCTGAAACATGGGACACTTATCGCCAACACCTACGACTCCTTGAACACTTTCATCAGTTCTCTCTTCACTCAATCCTAAATATACACTGGACTGACTTTGTGACGAATGTTGTTATCCTTGAGCAAGCAGGGATCATCAACGTTGAGGCCATGCTATTGCAAACACAGCTGTGCTGGGCAGGGCATGTCTCTAGGATGGAGGACCACAGCCTCCCAAAGATACTACTCTATGGTGAAGTCGACATGGGTCAGCACAAGAGAGGTGCCCCCAAAAAGAGATATAAGAACTCCCTGAAACAACATCTAAGACTTGCCTATCTCGGATTGGCCTTTTTAGTCATCAACGTGCTTGTAGAAAGCGTGGGATGAGTCCTTCCTGAATCTTCATTCATGAAGTAATGCCAGAGAGAGAGAGATGTAATGCCAGAGAATAATAATAATAATAATAATGGTAAAAGTGTTAGCTTTTTATTACTTTGTGCAATGTACTGTAATACTGTAGATATATTGGATTTTTTAAATAAAAAAACATACAAAGGTTTATCTAAGGATTTCATTTTTTAAAAAACTTCAACAGAAGCAGGCCTTGTATATTTATACTCAGAATAATTTATATATGTTATTACATAGCAGTTATGGTAATATTTATGCAGGGTTTCAACAGAACGTTTTGTCCTTTTCCGATTTTTATGCCTCTCCATTTTTACCCTAGCATTCTATTATTTCTGTAAAGCTCTCTTCCTGAAACCACATTATTATTCCATTATTACAGTAGGCAAACAGGATGGCAGTAGTTCAAGGTTTGTTATTAAAACAAATAGTATTAACCCATAAAGCTTCAGAGAAGAACAAAGCTATCAAAGCAAAGGATAACCACATGTTCTATCTCCAGACTAGAATACTAGGGTAGCCACATGCCATTCTTTCTCATGTTTAAAGGCATCTTTTCCTTCCAGATTGTCTAGTCCAGCAATATATAAATGCTGTGTTAAATTTTTAAAAAAATAGATTATTATTTTGACATTTAAATTCTTTTTAAAAAAACTAAAAGACAAATCAAAAAGAATGTTGGGAAAGTAGGCTTAAGAGGTTGAAAACTGTTGCACTCATTCCCATTTTGTCTGAATCAGCTGCTTAACTCACAATTACTCCATTACTGATATTGTGAAATGACACCTTTTGAAAGGCAAGTTTAGAAGACCTTCCATGCTATAACTCCTACAACCTTTTCGCTTGAGGTTGAAAACTGTTGCATCACGTATTCTTAACACAGGATAATGTTGGTCCTATTTAATTTAGATTTATGCTTCTCAAAGTTTGGTATTTTTCTGTTCTCTATTTTCTATATTCAAAAAACTATATCATCCAATCATTCCAGATATTCACAGATCCTTCAGCTTTATGTGATGATCTAATTGGACTGCACAAAGAGAAATAAATAGTTTCCTGTAATGAGTAAACTGGGCCTCTTCCACCAGGCAGATTGGTTAGCTGACCGTCAGTGCTGAACCATGTTTGGCACCGCTGGGCAGTAGGGACTCCTTTCCGCCTCTGGAGTAGATGAAGGAGTTCCTTTGAGGATCAGTGTAGAAGGGGCTTGTCTTGGGAAGGCCTGGCATAATCCTTTATTCTAGATCAGAGAATTCTTCTAGAGCAGTCAAAATTTGTTGGTTCAAGAATAGCAAAAAAAAGAATAAGAAAAAAACAAAAAAAACATGAGATATCTTCTCTCTTCTATTGGCTTGTTTTGTTTTGATCATGTTTCCCTACTACATATTAAAATTCAACAGTGAACTGTCGTCCTGTCTTACCAAAATGGAAGACCATGTAACATATTTACTTATTTCTTCTGTCGTGGTTCAGCCCACCTTAAAGGAGCCAAGCCCAGTAAAGTAAACAGTAAAAGTTTATTAACAAGTCACAGGCTTCCAAAAGCTGTTCAAAATTGCCTGAAAAGCTGAGCAAATGAATTCAGACAAACAAAAACACAACCAGCCAGGTCAAAAGAATCATACAAAGAAAAAGCGGATTAAACTGCCGGAAAACCCACGTTACTCAAAAACTCAGCAAGCACAGGGAAATGGGAAGCAGCACATCGTCAGCCAATCCATCGTCGTCAAACTGGGAGAGAGGCAAGCAGTACGAAGTCATCAAAACAGTCCTGGGTCAAACCAAAGAGAGAAGCTGGCAAAGTAGTGAAGTCAAGCCAGTCCAGAATCGAAATAGGAAGGCAGCCAAATCTAGCACACAGGGATTTAAGATGGTGCAGCCAATGAAAGTATACAAGATGGGGAACCCACCAAATACGATACCAGCATCCAGAAAGAGAGTCCAAGGTCCAGAAATCCATGTCCAATGATCAGTCCAGCAGCAATCCAGCAACAAAAGGCAGAGCTTGGAGGGCAAGTACAACTTCTTGCCAGCTGCAAAGAATGGTTATTTGCAAGCTCCCTTTATTCAAAGCTCTTCCTCAGAACCTAATTGAACCGACAACCCATTATCATTTGTTTCAGCTGCCAGCAATTCTTCCCGTGCTGCCCTTTGCCTCTCATGCCAAGCCATATGCCTTCTGCAATGACTTAGTTCACCCTAGCAAGAAGCCTGATTCCCATCACTCCAGTTCCCATCTCCTGTCAATCCCACAAATGAATCACTAGTAGTAGGTTCTTCACAAACATCCCGTATCTGTTGCACCTTAGTCCAATCCAAGACACCTCTTCAGAGCTCTGTGAGTCCCCAACCCCATCTCCCATAGACTGCTTTTCATCACCACACCCATCATCCTCTGAAAACCCTAAAAATATTTCATCCTCTGAAGGCTCGTTAAGTATTTGCCTGACTCTCTCCCTTTCTTGCTTCTCATTTGACTCTTGCTCACAAGTAGACCTTTTAGTATTTCTGGCTACAGTCTCTTCTCTCTCAGCCTCAGGCTCAACTACAACATCTTGATTAGCAAGATTTATTTTCTACCTTTTTCCAGTGGACTCAAAGTGACATCCATCACTCTTCTTGTCCATTAGTTTTCTTCACAACAGGTCCACAACACACACCAATAACTGCCTCAAGGTCAGTTGGTCAGTTCATGGCTCAGCCAAGATGAGAAGCTGGGTCTTCCAGCATTCAAACTACACCAGCACACTTATTCTCAGATTAAGCCATTCTGAACAAGAACAAAAACACTATTCTTTGAAGCCTAGAAGTTCTTCATTCTGAACACATCGGGTCAGAGACTGTGCCCAGTCTAAGCCAGCCCAAAGTATAAATAAATGATAAGCTTGTAGGATTCATTGGTTTCTTCAATTAAAATTCATTTTTAGATCAGTGATGGCCATTCTTATTTTTGCTTAATCTTGAGATCCAAGAGGATCTGACATGACAGAAAAAGGAGAAAGATGTCATTTATTACTGCCATGATTCATCTGTCCAGCATGAATTTTGCAGAGTGTTCAGTATATAGTTACTGCAAAGGCATGGCAGGGGTGCTGAGATAAGTGTTCTCTAATTACTCATCTGAACTCTTAAGTTGATGAGTAGCTACTTCTCAAAACATAAGACTTTTCCATATTCAATGTAAATAGCATTTAAGCCATTATTTCACTATGACAATGAGGCTCCCCATTATTGCATCAAATATGGGGTCATCTTCAGCACTGTAAGATGCCTTATTTTATTGTATATTTGTCAACTAAATGTATATTTATTTATTTATTTTATTTATTTATTTATTCGATCTTATATTCCGCTCCTCCCTGCAGGCTCGGGGCGGATCACAACATACAGTAAAAACATGCAGTAAAAACATGCAGTATATGCTGTCTAACAAAGGGCTCTCAAAGTAGTTTACCTAAACCAGTGGTTTTCAACCAGTGTGCCGCAGAACACTAGTGTGCAGTGAGAGATCATCAGGTGTGCTGTGGGAAATTATTTTTGAACTTCATTCATATATAAACTATAAGGCGCATCTGTCCCTTTAAGAAATAGAACCATAGCACTCTCGCATCACCTAAGAAATGATGCGAGAGTGCTATGGTTGTGCCATCTTGGATTTGCTCAGACACGGCTAAGTAAACAAAGTTAGAGTTAGTGCTGCAGCTGCGTGTCAAGTGACAGAGGCAATTTGGGATCACAGCAAGACAAGCGAGTGACAGTGATGGAGAAGTTTTTGAGAAAGGAAAATGCAAATGCCGAACAGGGCCCTGGAAAAAATTATGACACAGATAAAGGCCCTAATAATATGAGTGGTGGACAAAAGAAAAAAGAAAAGGCAATACAGCGAAAGCTATCTTTCATTTGGATTCACTTTCACTGGGGATGAGACGGCACTGACTCCGCTGTGCTTGGTGTGTGGTGAGAAGCTGTCCAATAGCACCATGGTGCCTAGCAAGCTTAAACGCTATCTCCAAATGAAACGCCCTTCTGTTCTAAACAAGCTTCTCAAGCTTGACTGCGATAAAAACTAAAAACAGAGAGAGACTGACAGCTATTGAGCAGGAGCTTCGTGTGTGCCTTTCTACCATTCCTGCCAGGATATCTATTTGTGTTCATCGAAATAGGCCCAGGTTTCACACTAAGTGAGTGTATAAATACATTTAAAAACATATTAACTATATGTATTACTGTGTTAGGGTGTCATTTTGTGTCATTTTGGTTGGTGGTGTGCCCCAGGATTTTGTAAATGTAAAAAATGTGCCACGGCTCAAAAAAGGTTGAAAATCACTGACCTAAACAGTAAAACAGAAATAATTACATTAAATAATATTAATGATAATATTAATGATAACAATAACAGCACCAATAAAAGCCAAAATAAAACAACCAGCAAAATAGAGACAGTAAAAACTATTATTCATTTTACCATTATGTGGTTTATTTGAATCTATCTAGCCAGTTGCCTCATGGATGTCACCAAATAAAATTGTTTTATCCAGGCTTCCAAGATTCAAGGAAAAATGACTATATAATTATCTGAGTGAATCTGGCATTGCATTTCTTGAGCTGAATGGTGGAGCTCAAAGTGCGTAAATGCACGGACAGATCCCAGATGCTTGAGCA
Organism: Anolis apletophallus; assembly: GCA_030556195.1. Taxonomy (NCBI): domain Eukaryota; kingdom Metazoa; phylum Chordata; class Lepidosauria; order Squamata; family Anolidae; genus Anolis; species Anolis apletophallus. Next base: position 38,093,195 of record JARBWK010000009.1, on the reverse strand, counting down.
GAAGTGTTTATTAATTTAATTTAATTTAAGAGGTACATATTATTTTGAACAAGTGTTGTGGGCAGGCTTATTGCTTTCTTTTCTGGCAATTTGTCAGGTTTTACTGTATCAACAAAGTTAAACACAAAACAAAATTAAAAATTACATCACAACAAAATACATAAAGTAACAAAATAAAATAAACAGTGCAAAATAACATAATAAAATCAAACACAAAGGGCTGGCCAATAGAAAAGTGTATTTTTGAGGGAGGAGCCCAATAAGGAGGAGCAATGGAGGTTGTCCTTCATTAAGGACAGGGGAAAGTGCATCATGAGGACAACTGTAGATGGAAACAGACAAAATGCTTTGAATGGTCACTCTCCGAAGGCACATCGGAAGAGCCAAGTTTTTAGAGCTTTCTTAAAAGCTGCTAGGATGGGGGCGTGCCTAATCTCACCAGGTACAAGTTCCAAAGCCAGGAGCCACAGCGGAGAAGGCTCGTTCCCAAAGTCATGCCCAAGCTCATAGAGAAGATTCTGCAGCAAATCCCCCCCAATAATATGTATGTGTGTTCACCCAGTCAGCAAATGCCTGGGTTTTGGCTTTTCCCGGGCTCATAAAGAGCCTTTTGCAGTTTGATGAGGCACCACAGTAAGAATACTTCGGTTTGAATTTTACCTCTTCTTATACCCATTGTTATTACTGCTGTATTATTGCATGTGCATGGAATGTAGGTATATGACCAGTTGGATTACTTATAATATTAGGCACTTACAGTAGCATTCATTCTATTATACATTAGGTGGGTTTCTCACCCCAATACTCTTTGATGCTTTAGATCCTGGCAGGCAGGAGAGGCAGGGAAGCCTGGAAAAAATGTAAACAGAGAGGTTTACTCAGAAGTAACTCCACAAAGGAGGGCCCGTCATCCAAAGTGCCCTCCTTTGCAGATTTACTTCTGAGTAAACCTCTCTGTTTACATTTTTCCAGGCTTCCAGCCGAAAGAAGGAGCGAGTTTAGGGCTTGCCTTGCCATAATACTTATTGGCAAGGGAGGCGGGAGGGTGGTGAGAGAGAAGGAGGGTGCCCCCTTACAACCTAATAACGACACTTAAGAAAATCCTGGCCCGAAGTTCTATAAAGAAAGTCCACTTCCTGGTTGGCATTCCAGATGTGGAAATACTCAAAAGTAGCATTTCTTACGAATTTCTTATGAATCATTTCATTTTCATAACTTTTTTCTCATGCCTAGTGTTCTCAATAGCATGGCCTCAATGCTGGTGATCCCTGCTTGCTCAAGGACAGCAACATTTGTCAGTACAGTGTATATTTAGGATTGTGTGAAGACAGCGCTGATGAAAGCGTTTGAGGAGTCGTAGGTGTTGGCGATAGGTGACCCATGTTTCAGACACATAAAGGAGAATAGACAGTACGATAGCAATCTTTGGTTCTAAATGGTTCTAAAGTACTTACAAAACTAAAATTCTGGTGGTGAACATTTCTGAACTCTAGCAAAACTTTCAAAATTTCATTATAAAAGGCAGTTCCTAATTGGTTCTGTCTTAAAAATCACCAATAATGAAATAATAATGAAATTTTGAAAGTTTTGTTAGAGTTCTGAAATGTTCATAACCAGAACTTTAGTTTTGTAAGTACTTTAGAGCCATTTAGAACCATAGATTGCCCAGGCCTAGTTTTAACCTTTTAACCTTTTATCTCATACATCTGGTCTGCCCTTTGTGTTTGATTTTATGTTATTTTATACTGTTTATTTTATTGTTATTTTATACAGTATATTTTGTTATTTTATATATTTTGCAGTTTCTATGTTGTATTGCTTTTGGGCCTGGCCTCACATTAGCCGCCCCGAGTCCCCTTTGGGGAGATGGTGGTGGGTTATAAATAAAGATTATTATTATTATTAATATTATTATTATCTGTTAGTGTATTATAATTTCTTCAGAAAAAATGTGGAATATTGTTGACAGTAATGTCTGTATTTTTTTGATAGTTAAAGGAGGGAATAAGCAGTTGGTCATTCACATTCACGGATTTTGCAACCATGGATTCCACCGTCTCACAAATCAAATAAATCTCGGAACCCTTTGCAGTTATGGAGTTATTGAGTCATGAAAAAAATGTACTGTACCCTTTCACCTATCCTTACTTCCTAGTGAGATTTAATTTTGGTGAATGTCAACACCAAATTTTTATACATTTTGGCTTTTAACTTATTAATGTAGGTCTTCCATTCTGTCTACAATCATGTACCTACCCAATACATTCTTAATGCATGTATTTAAGGAGCTAAATGAACTAAATGCTGACCATGAGTGGTCATGTGTGACGACTTCGGATGCACCCAATATTCAAATCACTGCCACCAACCTAATTAACTTAATTAGGATTTTAAAATTTAACTAAGATGTTCAGTTAGGCTCCTAATTAAATAAACAGCTATGAGGAAATTGTGAGGAAACACGATGGAGACTGTGGTAAAAGTTAAACTAGAAAGTATTAACTTTTACAAACAAACGAGGCACAAGCTTAATGGATTACTACTAACGAGGCAACGAGCGTACGGTTATTCACTTTGAGGTAACGAGCGTATGGTTAACAACTTAATGGCAAAAACGTATGGTTTCCAAAAGATCTAAGTGTGCTGGAGCGTACGGTTACAACAGAGGTTTCTTTAAATCTTAGATATTAAAACCAGCAATTCCAGTCAGTGCTGAGTCGTGACTGAAATAGCCCTGTTCCACTAAATGCAACTAGTATGAACAGCTTGTTTCAACCAGGAACTTCCTCCAAGACAGTTCTCTGAGTCTTGCTTCTGAATGGGGCTAACAGACTCGAGCTAGCTTCCCCCCAGTCTAAGAGCCCACCTTTCTCTGTAACAAGAGACTCCAAGGTGTATACCGGCTCTACCCTTTTAAGTGGCCCCCTGAATCCTATGCTGTCCCTAAGACCTGTCAGCTTAGCTGACCCCTTAGTGCAGACTAATTCCTAGGTGATCCACTAAAGATTAGACTGTTTCAGATTCACCTCAGAGGCTAGGATGTTGCTTATCCAAAAGCCTCTTCAAGACTGCTAAGGCTGAGATGTTTCTCAATCACAGCCTAGCACAAGACACACGAGGCTCAGAGGCTTCTCATCTGAAGCCTCTCACAAGACTGAAACATTCCTGTCAGGAATTCTCCCTCCTAGAAAGCTACACTCCTCCCCTCATGGCTCTCAGCCAATTGCTTGGGAGAGTCTGTATCCATACAGAAGAGCAGCTAGACCACTCCCCCTTTCTCTGGCAACTCCCTCACTCTTATGTCTGCTCCGCTGAACTCCCTTCCCAAGATGGATGTTAGCTATTTCCACCAGGGAGCCAAACTGCAAAACAGGCCCCGGCCTACCTAGAATGGGTGAGTCCTTACCTCATGCTTCTCCTTTTGGTCTCTTTACGAAATTAGCTATATTTCTCTCATTTGGTAAAATCCACACAAATGATATTAATGCAATAAATACATATGTTCAAACAGGTACTCTTGCATATGATTCTGTCTTAGAGACATTTCAATTTGCCCAGCTATGAAAAGAGTCATCCGTCTTTATGACCTGAATAAGAACTTGTTTTCAGAGATCTATGAAAGTGTCCTAAACTTGTTTCTTTATATTTCATTAGCTGCTGAATTTTAATTTCAATGACATATAGGAATGACAAATTTGACACCTATGCATTATTTACATCCTGTAGAGATACTGGATATCTGTATCAGAGCATAGTGAAGCATAACAGAGTTATATCTGAGCTTATGGTAGGAAAGAGAAGGAAAATAGATGCTCTGGTAAGGTTAAAAGAGTAAAAAAAACACCCTTACTTTGATTGTTGCGGGTAATACATCTCATATAAAGGAGTAGAAAGACAAACAAAAAGTTACCTAACCTTTGTGCATGAGCCCCTTATGTTGACTCTCAAGCCTGTGCGCAAGGCATCTTGAGACAGAGAGAAGCCTTGAGATGCTCTCTTCAGAAAGGACAATAAAGCACGCATAAGATTTCTAGGAAAGAAAGATCAAGGACTTCTACATGCTGTCAGGAAGCAAAATAACCCGAGTTACATAGATCTCGAACTCAGATGAAAACAGCAGGAGGTGTAGACTTCAAGGAACCCTCTGTCCGTAATTGCTTCCCAGGTGCTCTATATGTATGTATTGATTCCTCTTCACTTCCAACATAAACCCCTAATATTTAATGTTTCTCCAAGAGTTTGTTTTGACAGGAAGCAGAAATGCTTTCTGTCATATCTGTGAGACTTTCTAGTACTTGGAAACTGTATTTCTACACTAGACTTCCAGATCCTCCCAGCCATCATAGTCACTCGCCATTTTGGTCCTGTAGTCTAAAAAAAGTAACATTGCAAGCTCAATGTGCTAATGGGAGAGAGAAAAGAAACCAGACCAATAAACCAACAAAATCTTCCAGGGATTTTCTACCATCCCAAAAAAAATGCTGATATTATAAGCCCTGCGGCTTCTTGTCATCTCATTCTGATTTGGCTTTGCAACACTCATCCACATCTCAAAGGCTGCCAGTTTGCTACCAGGCACAATTCAAAGTGCTGGCTTTAGCCTATAAAGCCCTAAACGGTTCTGGCCCAACTTTCATGTCTGAACACATCTCCCCTTATGAACCATCTAGGACCTTAAGAGCTGGCTGGTAATCTGGCTGGGAAGGCCCTGCTCTCAGAACCACTGATCTAGGACCTTATCATCAAGTACTTTTGGCGGAGTACATTTGGTGGAGACGAGAGACAGAGCCTTTTCGGTGGTGGCCCCTCAGCTATGGAACACCCTCCCTAGAGATATTAGATTGGCCACCTCCCTTTTAACATTCCGGAAAAATGTCAAGACGTGGCTTTTTGAACAAGCATTTCCAAATGCAGAGTAACTAACATAGGAAAATGGAATGACGACAATGAGACCGGACAACGTTTTTAACAAGGAGACATGAATGTATATTTATTGATTTGTTTAGTTTTTATTATATGTTATGTTTTTAATTATATTTATGATATTGTAAACATTGAATTTTACCCTGTTAACTGCCTTGAGCCACCTACAGGCTGAGAAAGGCGGTATACAAATACAGCAAATAAATAATAAATAAGTGCTCACTCTGAGGTTTTGATACCAAGCATTTTTCTTTATTGTTTAACTCATTTATCCCTTGTAAAACACCAACTGACAAGATGAATACTTTTTTTGAATTTGCAACAAAATTTTTGATAATCAAGCTTGCTGGGGAAAATCCCAATGGGTTGGGGGGGGGGGGGGGGGGTTCTTTGTGATTTCTATTAGAAGATGAATATATAGTTAGCCTACCACAGTTAGTCAACTTCTTCCAGAAATCATGCTGGTGGATCTAGGGATTTCTAGAGAAAACACTTACCTGGGTATATATAGATCATCCAGCAAAGTTCAACTTCTGCCATATGTTTCCCATAGAATCACACTTGAGGACCTAGTGATTCCATAGAGGTGTTTAAAAAGGTAAAAACATCAGGTTTTTTTTACAGTTTTTCCACATTTGCAGGGGTTTTGTGCCTATAACCCCAATGAATGTGAAGAGCTGACTCTGTATATATGTCTCTCTCTATAGATTTATTAGGCCTGTTTGATCTTTAAAAAATGGTTAAAAACTCGTTCCGGATGTAGGGGGTGCTAGCGCTTCGAATCTGAATGATTTCTGATTTTTTTCAAAAAGAATTCAAATTTTTCCGCATATTTATTTATTATTTTATTTACTTTATTTATATTCCGCTCTTCTCACCCGAAGGGGACTCAGAGCGGATTACAGTACACAAACTTTGCAGACAATCCCTGCAGTTCAACATATGACATATAAACATGTGACATTTATCACAATATAGAACAGTACATACATTTTGACATTTAGACAAACAGAGGCAAACTTTCTGGCCACCAGGGGGAGCTGACGCATTCCTCATCACTCTTGGAGTTTCCTTCCAGCGTCACTTTGTTGTTTCTTCCGCATTCCTCGGCGATTCTTTATGGCCTCATAAATCAGTATAAATTTGCCTCCCCACTTTAATGTGGTACCTTTATCTCCTACTTGACAAATGTAACTGTCTTTCGGGCTGCAAAGGTCAGCAGCAGGCTACACTTAAAGTCGAGAACCTACCCCGGCCTGGGCAGGCCTCGAACTCATGACCTACTGGTCAGAGAGATCTTATGCAGCTGACACTTAGCCAGCTTCGCCACATTCCCGAAATTTCAGAATGGCTTCCTTAATGGCGGACATGCATGATTAACCCAGTTTGGATGGGGATGTCTTCCCTCCGCGTCAGAACTGGGGCAACAGCTGTATTCAATCCAGTTTGGATGCAGCTGTCGCCCCAGTTCTGACGCAAAAAGGAGGACATCCGCCTCCAAACTGGGTTAAACAGCCAATGAAGGAAATCAAGAGGGGCGGGAATATAATACTGATTCCTTTCTGAAAATGGTGGTAGTGGTCTCAAAATGGCAAATTCACTTCTGGGTTGCTTACCTTGCTTTGAAACCGCTTCAAAAGTGAATTTAATCCGAATTCATTCCGATTTTACGAGCATTCCGACAAACCTACCCAGGCCTAATATTTATATACACTCATATATTCATCATGTGTGTGTGAGAGAGAGAGAGAGAGGGAGAGGGGGGGAGATTGACTATTGTTTCCTTGAATAATATCTGTAAAACAAATTGCTTCTATAAAAAAAGTCAAACTCTTCAGATATATCAAATAAACTACTGAACCAGAGACAACAAGGTTGAACAAAATTCATTCCTACTCGCCCCCTTAAAAGCCTTAGCCCTTTCAAGTACTGGTTTTACTATTGAATTAGAGGATGCAATTAGTGTTAGTATCTTTGTCTACTGTGACAAGTGTATCTCAATGGCAACTGTAATCTACAAACTGCATCCTGTAATTATAGTCAGAAGGCAAGATCTGAATAAACAAGGCAAAATTACAGTTGACAGACGCCTTTGGTTAATAACAATTGTGGAGATCCCCCAGGAAACAATAACCTTTTCTCTTGCTTTTGTAGAAGGTGAAAATCTGCCAGAGCATTTAATCCTGTTAGTGTTGGGTGCTTGACTTACTTCTCTTCAACTCCCTTCTCTACTATATAATGTTGACTTATATAGTCATCATTATATTTGCTTTGTCAGCCATTTCATTCTTCCCTGTATCACTCCTGAATGTTAATTTGGTCTTGCCAGAAAGAACAAAAGTATTTAAGTATTCTATCAATTTCTCTATTTTGCAGCCCTGTTTTTAAAATAATAATTTGCCCCAAATATTTTATTAGATCAACAGAATAACAAACAGTATATTACACTTTTGTCTGTCTCTGAAATACCCTGAGAAAGGTGTATGTGTCATGGATAGCTCTGATAGTAGGGGTGAGGAAGTGTTGTTTGAGCCAGAGCCCAGCAGTTTCCTCAGATGACTTGGAAGAAGACCCTATGGAGGAAGCTAACACTTATCAGCCTACAGAGCAAGCACAAGCAAGCTCATCTGACCAGGCAGAGGAAGGACTAAGAGTTCCAGCTCTTTTAGACCTGCATAGGGATAAGGGTAAACTTTGCAGGCCCTCTAGATTAGCAGATAAATGAAATATCAATAGGCAACATCTGAGAAGTTAGCAAAAAAAAGCGCCCAAGAGTGGCACCTTGTTGCTAGCAGCAATTTCAGTGTTTGGGGCTATGACCTGGGGGGTCTCTGGACTGTAGACTATCTTTGGACTCTGGCATTTGGATTTGTGGATTAACCCTTGATTTTAGATTCTGTTGGAATTAGCTTTAGAACTTGGAACAGACTATCAGCTTCTCTGGTATCATTCACTACTATTGTTGCCTCTTGGCTGGTTTCTGTGGCCTGAATTTGGACCATGTGCTAAGTTCCTCTTTGAAAATGGGATCTTGGCTTTATTATTATTACTAGTTTGGGGACCCGGCGGTGCCCGGGTTATTTGAGAAAGGCATTGTGTGCCAAGGGTGGTCTTTATCAGTTATTTATGTGGCTCGCAGTGCTCTCAGGAAGTCCATGGTCCATCCTTCTCCAAACAGCACCAGGATGTAGAGTGGGTCATGGGGCTCTGTGCACCAAGTTTGGCCTTGATCCATCATTATTGCAGTGGTATCATAAAATTACTGAAGGTATTGCAAGTCTCATCATCCATGGTCCATCCTCCTCCTAAATGCACCAGGATGTAGAGTGGGTCATCGGGGCTCTGTGTGCCAATTTTGGTCTTGATCGGTCATTGGATGAGGGTTGCAGTGGTCTTGGGAAGTGAGTGGAGGTACTTCAAGTCCCATCCTCCATGGTCTTCCCTCCTCCAAACTGCAGTAAGATGTAGACTTGGTCATGGGGGCCACAGACGTCTGTGGGAACCGAAGGGTTGGAAAGTACTACAAATCCCATCATCCATTGTCTCTCCTCTCCCAAACCTCACCAGGACATAAAGGGGGTCATGGGGGTTATGTGTGCCAAGTTTGGTCTTGATGAGTCATTGGATGAAGGTCGCAGTGGTTTCAGTAAGTGAGTGAAGGTACTGCAAGTCCCATCATCCATGGTCCATCCCCCTTAGAACTGCATCAGGATGTAGTGTGGATCATGAGTACTCTGTGTGCCAAGTTTGGGGCTGGTCAGTGATTTGTAGAGGCTACAGTGTTCTATGGGAAGTGAATTGGGTGCAAATCCCATCATTCATGTTCCATCCTGCCCTAAACTGCACCAGGTCGTTAAGTGGGCCATTGGGCCTCTGTGTGCCAAGTTTGGTTCTGATCCGTCATTGGAGCGGGCCACAGTGCTCTAAGGAAGTGAGTTAAAGTACTGCAAGTCCCACCATCCATGGTCCATCCTCCTTCAAACTGCACCAGGATGTAGAGTGGGTCTTGGGGGGGGGGGTGAGGTCTGTGTGCCAAGTTTGGTCTTGTTCTGTCATTGTTTGGGGCCACAAGGTGTTTTGGACTTCAACTCCCATCATTTCTGACAACCTCAGGCCCTTGCCTTTCCCTCTCTGCCACTTCAGAGTGTTAGAATGTTGAGGCTGGCCAATCAGAAACCATATGCAAATAATACCACAGTGGCAACCAATCGGAACACTGTCACATATCCCTCCGCATTTCTTCCGCATACAAACATTCACTTTTATTATATATACAGAAGATTATTATTATTAACTTTATTTATACCCTGCCTTTCTCCAAGTGGCAAGACTCAAGGAGGCTAACAATCCCACACTAGACAAGTCTAAAAACTGCAATAGAAAGGTTAAAAAAATAGCAATAGTATGATAAAAAACAAATTAAAATATAATAAATACATATTAAATGGCCTTTAAAACTCATACATCTCCCCAACTCTCTCCCCCCCCCCAAAAAAAGCCTGCTTCTTATCCTTCCCCAAAAGCCTGTTGGTAGAAGGTCTTGACCTGCTTGTGGAAAGCCAGCATGGATGGGGCCTTCATGGACACTTGGGAGGGAGCTCCAGTCTGAGAGCAGCCAGTCCCTCTCCCATGTTTCCAACAATCATGCTTGAACAGGTGGTAGGACTGAGAAAAGGTCCTCCCCAGTAGATTGTAGATTTATGATAATATGATGCTGCTGTTGTTACTGTAGTGTTCATTTTATCTTTGTTGTTGTATAAAAATAGTAGTCTCATTTTCCAGTTCCTATCACCTTAAAATCAGTCACTCTGAGAGTCTACAAACTAATCAGTAAGCATTTATTTAGATGTCTATAATATAGCTATTTCATAATCTCTTCATGTTATTCAAAAGTGTTGGGAGAGCTTCTTCCCCGTTTCTGTTATGGGCTTTCTTATTTGCTGTTCCATACTAGGCCTTTGAGGATATTTGGATTCATTTATTCATGTTTTCTCACTATAATTTAGCAGGCAAATATGTCTTTTGAGGCAGGGATTCTTCTTCCAGCCCAGAAGGAAGATAAATTGAGTCATAAATAACTTAGGAGCATATTGATGGAATGTTTATTTTATGTATTAATGAATTCTTGCAGTACATATATCAGGCAATACTTTATTTAGCTAGCACCAAAACATGTTCAGTAAAATCAGTGTCTTCAGTAGTGTATATTAGAGGTGTGCCGCAACACAGTAAGTCTTAAAGAGCCAGACTGGGTAGTAAGTCAAACACAGTTTATTTCAAAACAGCTCAGTCAACTAAAAAAATGGCAAAAAGAGTCAGGAACACTTTAACTTCAGTATGAATGGCAAAACAAGTAAAAAAAACAATGACCAAACGGTCAGAGAGTCAATAGAACATAAAATCTGGATTATATTGCTGGATAACCTGCATTAAATTCCAAAGTAAAGCAGTACACAAAGGAAAAAGCACACGTTGTCAATCATGCCAATGCCGTCATCAAATGGGAGGAGCAGCCAAAAGCAAAGAGACATCCGAACAAGGCAATGGTCGAATACGGGAAACCAGCAACCCCTCAGCCAAATCAAGTCAACGCCAGCGAAGGAGAAATGATGCAGCACAGTCACAAAGCAGGCAGCAACCTAACACATAGGAAGGAATATAAAGTGTAGCCGAAAAGGAACCAAACCCCAGAAACCAGCCCCTCCTATACCCAAGTCCACGAAAATAACTAGGACCCAAAATCACGTTATAAAGCAAGTCCACAGGAACCAGGAAAAACCCAGCATACAGGACAAGACCCGGGCACTCAGCAACACCTTGCTAACTGCAAAGGACCCCAGATTCCAAGCCCTTTTTTATTCACAAATCTTCATCGGAGCTGGAACTAGCCAACAACCTCTCATAAGTGCTTTCAGCTGCAACAGCAGCCTCAGGTGTAGCCCGTTGCCCCCCTCTCCAATCTCTCCATCTCCTGTCAAGACTTAGCTCCCCCCAGGATGAAGCCTGATCCTCAGAACTCCAATTCCCATCTGCACAACTATTGCACACCTCCTGCACTCTAGTCCAGTCCATAGCACTAGAACCATCCTCAGGATTCCCAGCCACATTTCTCACAGTTGGCTCTTCACTGACAGACCCATCATCCCCAGAGAAACCCTCAAAAGAGTCTTCATCAGTAGATTCCCCAAGTATTTGCCGGATCCTTTTCCTTCGTTGCTCTTCGTCTGATTCTTGTTCGTGAGTAACCCGCTTTCCCTTTCTAGCTCCCAATTCCATACTTTCAGTGCTACTTAAAGGATCAGCTACAACAAGAGACTGTAAAGTATTTTTCTTTATCCTTTTGGGGAGCAAAGTAAAGTGTACAAATAACTCATGATTTAAGTAATAAAACCTGTCTGAGTTATCTAAAGTGTCCAGCTTGGTCCTTGGGAGTCCCAAGCCTCCTAAAGGAAGGCAAGAAGCAATCCCCCGGTAGAGAGAGTCTATGTCCTCACCTTTCCTGAATATATATAGACCGGGTGCGATGGCACAAGTGGCATGCTGTCCTTTACGCTCCTGAATCAATTAAGTTACAACAATTGCCTTGGTTAAAAGCCAATAGGATCATTGATTGTCTAGCTCTTATTAGGATGTGATTTTTGTTTTAGTTCGCAAAACTAAGTTCACAATCCGAATTGGCTGGCATCTTCCTGGCTTCCTAGTCAGTTGTTTCACCAGTCCCTATAATTCAAGGAGGAAATATTAGCAAATTACAGCCATTTGTTCATAGGTTTCCCGTGTGTTCCTTTTGATATATACCTATCCAGTCAGGAAATGCTGGGAAGTCAAGTAAGAGATGCAGATGAGAGAGAGAGAATGATCATGTCTGGAAAGTATTAAGTGGATTTCCTTGAACAGTGCTGGGAATGCATGCTTCATCTCATGAGGCTGCTCTCTAAAAATAGAAGCATCTGTAACAGTAAACGAGTCAGGCATGTGATTAAATATTGTCTCCCATGGAAATGAGACCCAAGGTGATTTGGATTCTTTATCATTCCAATTTTAAAATAGGCTCTAAAAAACAGTTTTCTAATGTTTTGAGTTGGAAAGGATATGAATGAATCTTGGACACTGGCATCTAGGGTCTCAGTCCATATCCATTAAAATCTTGGCTAAGAGGCATCATTGCACAGCCTTCTGGAAAAGAAGGAAACATCTGAATTAACATTGTTGTGTAGATAAATGCCATGACTTTTTTAAACAGGACTTTTATTAGTTGTGTGTATTTATTACATTTTAAAATTGTTTAACTTGCCTATGTTTTTAATGTATTTTAATCATTCTTTGTACCCTCACATTTTTTATTTTTTTCATAAAGATGGCATATACATTTTATAAATAATAAAAGTTTGATTTACACACTAACAGTTTGCGATAAATTTGCTTGTGAAGGCAGAGTACAGGAGAGATACAGCTATTATTGCTCTGTAGTTCATCTCCTATTTATGCTGACGGTATGTAGATATTCCTGTCAACAAAGACTTTGAACTGTTCCCACATTCCTGGCTAATGCAAACTTTTGATCTGTTGGCTGGAAGGGATGGGAATTGTACTCAAACACATCTCAAGAGTAGTGGGTCACAAAACTCAAGCCTGCAACTAGAGATCCAGCCAAAATGTCTCTGTGTTAGCTCATTTTACATAAGATTTTATATTTTTAACTACGCAGCAGAGATGCTAAGAAACTCTGTTACATATGTAATGGAACATGAACAAATGTATCCCCATCAACATGCGCATTCCCTAGCTGGTTCCATTGTGCATTGGTCCTGATGGCCATTTGTCCCACTTGTATAGGTCCCTATGCCCTATTGGTGGCATAATAGTCACCGGAAAGCAGGGCCGCAGCCAGGATTTTGATTCGGGAGGGGCTGAGTTTGATTCGGGAGGGGCTGAGTCTGAGTGAGAGAGGGTCTACCCCAGCAAACCTTTTGTATCGTTATCCAAATACCCCTATGCATATGGGATATATTGAGCATGGTGATCAGATCATGTTATGAATACACGTAACAGTTAAAAAATGTACCAGTAAGGCCTTCTCGCAGACCACCCTGAGAATTTCGGGGGGGGGGGGGCTGAAACCCCTCAAGCCCCCCAAGCTACATGCGTGCTGGGAAGGCCTCCCATGCCAGACAGGTCACAATCGAAGGATCTGATAAAGAGTGTCAATGGGCAGGATGGGCTCTCTAGCCTTTTGGCAACCATCCTAAGAGAAGGAAAACTCTAATTTCAAACCCAGGCAGATGGTACTTGCCTAACCCTGTAAGGTCAACCATCTAGAGAAGGTAACTCTAATAAAACCTACAACCTGATGACCTCGCTGCCACCGTCCCAGCTTGCTAGGCCCCGACAGATAAATCTTTGGTTTAAAGGGTGAGGCCAGTTCTGTGCACGCTGCACTCCACCAGAAAAATCCATTGCACAGGCTTGAAGGACACATCCAACTTCCTTAGTCATCAACGTGCTTGTACAAAGCGTGGGATGAGTCCTTCCTGAACCTTCGTTCATGAAGAAAAACCAAGAATTGGTCCCTATATGCAACAGTCACTTTGCTGGTATAATGTAACAGCAGGCCCTAGCTAATGTGAAGATTGCATAGCCGCTCAATGTTGTTTCCCACAGAGAGAAATCCTCTTCAAAAGCATACGTTACTAATTAAACGTTGGCCATATTTTTATATTTCATTTTTTCATGGAAGTGAAGGAGACTCATTGAGTTACAGAAGAAACGTCAGGAGAAAATGCTACCCAGGCATAGGTGTAGCAGAGTTAGCAATAATCTGCCCAGAGACAGCAGAACAGAGAAGGGAGTCAAACTGAGCATGTGCAGGAATGCAAAGAGATAAAGAAACACTGTATCTCCAACAATGAAGCGTGGACAGTCCGTGTTACATTATGATAGGCTGCAATTCTAGCTGCGACATAACTTTTAACCAATAATAAGATTTTGGGCAACCATAAGTTGAACCCTGATGCTTGTATAAATATGTGCCTTACAAGAGGGGAGGGGCCGCCCCCTGGAAGCACCATGTTGTGCTGAGGGACGGACTCACAGCTGTGAAACAAAGTAAACTGAGCTTTCTGAGAAAATCCTGTTGTCTGTCTTCCCTTCTACTGCGTCTGCACGAGCAGCCTGCCTTGTGGGAGTATGGTTATCTGCTACAGAAGAATGAATAATTTCAGAAGACTTTTTGTATTTGATAGGATTACAAATGGTTTTGTGGTTTTTCCCACAAGTTTTCAGACACCAGAATTATTTGGGGGAAGGGAAACTGCCCCCAAAATTAGTCTTATGTGTAAAATCAACACTTCTAAACAGAAAATACTGGTTGACATCCTTTTCAGCAGTTACAAAATTATAAAATTTGCAGTCTGGAAGCACCCTGACAAAAGCTGTGCCATCGCACCCGGTCTATATATTAATAAGGGCAAGGACATAGACTCTCTCTACCGGGGGCTTGCTTCTTGCCTTCCTTTAACAGCCTTGGGGCTCCCAAGGACCAAGACACTATAGATAACTCAAACAGGTTTTATTGCTTAAACATAAGTTATCTGCAGTCAGGCACTTTACTTTGCTCCCCAAAAGGATAAAGAAAAATACTTTACAGTCTCTTAGTTGCTTGGGTCCAGGAAGCTTCAGCCGGATGGCTCTCCAAGTCCTCTCTGTCTTTATGGTCTCAAGATAAGGGCATTCGAAACCCCAGGCAACTGGCCTATACTGAAGGTATGGGACCTTCCTCCGGATGCCAGCCGACTAGTTTGAAAGTGCCAGGGTCTCCTCAGAGCTACCCAACCATCCAGTATGTTGGGCTTTCTGCATGAGACCCAAGGAAAGTTTTTGGCTTGTGTTGAGAGATGGCTTGACCAAGGCTGGCCCTGGCAAACCTTCAGATATGTCCTCTTCTGGAGAGATCCAGGAAAGCTCTGAAAGAAAATGACTAGATTTTCAAGTCCCTAGGAAAATGGGCAGAACAAACTCAATTGGGCTCAACAATGATTGACAGGTATTAGGGACCAATCAATGCAACCAAACCTTTGCAATCAGTGCGAAACTAAACAGGATTGCAGAAACACAATATAACAGTGCAAAATCCCACAAACTCAATGTTTCCCATGCAAGTGGCACTTGCTGCGCCGTCACAAAAGCATTCCAAGACACTGGAGATTGTAGCACTTAGAAAGTATACCTAAAATTTTCACCTGGTGATGGGTTGCCTTGAGACAACTGAGGCAGTGCACTGAGAGGCTTCTTCAGCTGCCTGTTCTCAGTCTATCCCTTGAAAGAAAGAGTGCAGCAAGCACTTGGGGGTCATTAAGTACAGCACTCAATTTTTCATAGTTTATATATTAAAAATGTAGGATCTTAGCCATTGCATTGCAAATATGCATTTTCCCATTAAACCAAGATTTCTGAAGAAACATATTTTACATAAGCAAGCTCCCAAATGTAAACAATCCCATAAGGGGCTCCTTTTTATCAACAGACTATCTCAATGTGTCAAGTGTTCAATGGAGATAAGAAAGTTTCAATTACGTTTTTACACCAAGAAAGGAGACTGAACAAGATACTGTGTCATGTAGAAACCAAATCTTATAAGGAAGGGGTGAGAGAGAGGAAGATATGTTTAGCCTGAAGAAAAGAGATGATCAAGAGAAGAAATGAAAGCTGCCTTCAAATAGCTGAAGGGCTGTCATTAGTGATTGATGATCAGCATCGGGTTCATTTATATTTTGCATCCAGCTGTAAGCTAGTCCTATTCAGTTTCCACATTATTTTGCATTTTTAAATTCAGATTCCCATAATATCAATTATTTTGTTGACCATTTCCCTATTTTAAAAAACTAGCCTTCCCCTGCTACGCGTTGCTGTGGCCCAGTCTGGTGATCTGGATAATAAAGTAACGAGAAAGTGTTGGTTTCCAATATATGTAAGGTCTTTATGCTTGTAGGTAAACAGTATTTCTTGTTGTTTCTTTGACAGTGTTGATGTGGAGATTGTCTGGTTTGCCTACTCTGGAACATGCTACATATAATTGTCCTTCTTTAGGGGTCCCTTTCAAATCTACGATACTATATCTCTGTGTGTGAATCATATATATCTATCTATATCTATGGCTGGATGGCTCTTTGTAAAGAGTTTTGATTGCATTTTGTTGCCCTGATGAAGGGAGTTGGACTGAATGGCCTCAAGTATTTTCTGTTGGTCATGGGGGTTCTGTCTGGGAAGTTTACCCCAATTTTAACATTTGTGGGTTTCACATTACCTGGTGAGATAAGGCGTGCCCCCAATTTAGAAAGTTTCAAGAAGAATCTCAAAACCTGGTTTTTCCGCTGCGCTTTTGGAGATTAACTATATAATCTGATAGTCTCATTAATCCCTCAATAGTTGTGTTTAATGCACACACCCCACCCCCCACTCCCCGTATGAAGGTCCCTTCTTTCAGCTCCTTAATAAAGAATCCGCTTGTGATGAGGTGGATATTTATGTGTAAATGCATGTGCTGTATGTTGATCACATGTTTGTTTATATGGTTTAGAAGGGACATTTCTATTTGAAATGGGGTTGAATGTTAGACAGACCCTAGAGCAGGGGTGCTCATTATGGTGATCGGGAGCACCTAGGTGCTCTTCGGCCCTCTTCCAGGTGATCTTTGGGCCTCACCAGCCGGATGGCGCACTCCTGCCATGGGTGCGCACGTCTTTTGCCAAAATGAGGCTTTCATGGGCGGGCCCTGGCACTCGTCTTGCCATGCACGGTGTGGTGACATGACCGCCCATTGGTTGCTGCTGGGGGGAGGGTAGGAGCAAGGCGAAGGCACACGCATGGATAGGATGCGAGGCTGTGGGGGATGGAGGGAATGTGTGTGAGTGTGTGTGTGAGAGAGAGACAGAGCCAAGGAGAGAAGAAAGAAATCCGGAGAACCTTTTCGGATCCTTTTGGCAGGCAGGCAGGCGGGCGCTGGAAGGAGAGAGGGAGAGAGAGAGAGAGAGAGAGGCGAAGAAGGCCGGGCAAAGTGGGGCAAAGCCAAGCAAGCCCCGCCGCAAACCCTGCTGCTGCCCTCAGGACTCCCATTCCAAGCCGAGACCTGGGCGAGCGAGCTGTGTGGGGCTGCTTTCTTTCCTTGGTTGGGGGTGAGGAGGGAGGGCTCCGCCGTGTTCCTGGGGCTGAACCCGAGGAGGAGGGGGCTGCGGGGATGGAGACTCCACTTGCTGCTGCTGCTTGTGCCCTCGTCGCCTTTCTCCGCCTCGCCCTCCCTCGCCCTCGAAGGAGAAAGGTGGTGAGGGCCCATGGGGGGAGAGAGAGAGAGAGAGAGAGGGTGGCTCTTCAGAGCTGGCTAGGAAGAGCCACCTTCTCTCCCCCCCCCCTGTGGGCATAGACTGCCACCAGTGGGTGGGGTCCCCCATCCTGCCAGCCATCCACTTGGGCGTCCACTTGAGTGACACCCTCGAAAGGAAGGAAGGAAGGGTCCCCCCCCTCCGCTGCATCTGTCACTTTGGGGAAGCACCTCTTCCACTCTTCCTTCTCCAGCCCAGGTAAGGAAGCCTCGAGGGAGGGGGGAGGCTGCCATGGGGCGGCTCCAGCCTCACGTGGGTCCCTCTATCGGTTGAGTTTCCGGCCCAGGCAGCAGCCAGGCGGCCACTCTTCCCAGCCCTGCCTTCCGAGCCACCGCCGAAGCCATATCTGGCCGGAGCGCTGGCGGGTGCGCCTATAAATACCCTCCTGCTGCATGCGTGGGAGGGGCCTGCTGTGCACGCAAGAAGCAGGACAGGATGGGGACTTCCTGCTTCGCAAAATCGCACAGCAGGAAGGAGGAAAGCAATGAAGACATTAAGAGAGAGTGTGCGCGCAGGCAAAGAGCATCCCCGTCCCGGGTGCGCATGGCGGCAAGTTTGTGGGCAGGCAAGAAAGAAGCCCCGCGTGGACGGAAGGCTGCAGTAGGAGCGTGTGTGCAAGATGCGCACACACTCACATGCACAACAGGTGAGCTTTTCAACTTGATTGTTCATATAGTAGCTCGCATGATGAAAAAGTGTGAGCACCCCTGCCCTAGAGGGTTAACTATGATAGTAAAGGCATTTCCCCTCCTAGGGGAATGTGTTGTCATAGTAACAGTGGGCAGAGCCAGCCAAGGCTAGCTTTAGAATGTTCAGTTTAAAAATGACAGTTGGGATTTAGCAGTTGCTGGAGTTAGCCAGCTGCTGTGAGCAGAGTGGGAGGAGTTTTAGTTGTTGCTGGAGCTGCAAGCGTGCAGTTCAGTTTTGTAAGGGTTTAGAGAAACCCAGGTTAAGGACAAGTGTAGTCCTAGTAAGGGTTTAGAGAAACCCAATAGTAAGCCGTTACTTGTGCTAGTAACTGTATTGGGGAAAGTTAAAACCCCAGTGTTATACTGTTTAACATTACAAGTCTGTACCTCTTAGTAGTTTGAAACCACCTAAGCTTTGAGCTCATTTGTGTCAAATAAACCGTTAAACCCTTTCAGCAAAAACATCTCTGGGAGCCGTTTATTTACAGAGACCCTCACATATAGTGGTCAAGCATTGACAAATGGTGGCAGCAAATAAATAAATAAAACAAAGGAAAACCGTGATAACTGGTGGCTGCCCTGCCACAGTACTACACGGTTCATCCAGTTTGGTGTGTGAATAGACGAAGATTGACGCTAGCCTTCGGCGGCGTTTCGATTCTTTACACCGCTCCACAGCTATCTCACCCCCTGCTTTTATCTTTACTATTTTAATTTTGTACATGTGGCCTGCCCATGGTTCTGTTTTTATGAATTATTTTAATGTAATTTTATTGATTGTTGTATTCTTATAGTTTATGTTCTTGTAATTGATTTTATTGTTGTTTTTTGATCTGTTTTTATCTATTGTATTGCATTGCTGGGCTTGGCCTCATGTAAGCTGCTCCGAGTCCTTATTGGGAAGATAGTGGCGGGGTAAAAATAAAGATTATTATTATTATTATTATGCGTGCTCTTTGATTGTAGGTGAACTATAAATTCCAGTAACAACAACTCCCAAATGTCAAGGTCTATTTTCCCCAAACTCCATCTGTGTCCATACTTGGGCATATGGAATATTCGTGCCAAGTTTGGTCCAGATCCATCATTGTTTGAGCCCACAGTGCTCTCTGGATGTTGGTGAACTACAACTCCCAAACTCAAGGTCAATGCCCACCAAACCCTTCTAGTGTTTTCTGTTGGTCATGGGAGTCCTGTGTGCCAAGTTTGGTTCAGTTCAATCATTGGTGGAATTCAGAATACTCTTTGATTGTAGGTTAACTATAAATCCCTGTAACTACAACTCCCAAATGACAAAATCATCTTTTTTAGTGATGGGTTAGTAGGTGTCTTGAGGCCAAATTTGGCAGCAATTTGTCCAGTGGTTTTTGAGTTATGTTAATCCCACAAACAAATATTACATTTTTATTTATATAGATAACAAGGTTCTACTTATGGAACAACTTTCATTTGTGACACCAGAATTAGCCTCAACCCATGAGTTCTTAAAGCTCCTTCCAGAGCAGATTTTTTAGTGATGTAGATAAATTCATCAAGTAAGGAGAAGAGAGGTAGTTATGTGTTTGCTTGTGCCGTCGCACCCAGTCTATAAATGCTCAGTGAAGGGCAAGGACATGCTCTCTTTATACCGGGGGATTGCTTCTTGCCTTCCTTGAGAGGCTTGGGGCTCCCAAGGACCAAGCTGGACACTCTAGTTAACTCAAACAGGCTTTATTGTTCTTAACATGTGTTAACTTTACTCAGGCACTTTACTTTGTTCCCCAAAAGGATAAAAGAAAAATACTTTACCGTCTCTGTGTAGCTCTAGTCCAAGAAGCTTCAGCCGGATGGCTCTCCAAGTCCTCTCCTTCTTTGTGGCCTTGAGGTAAGGACACTCGAGAACCCTGCCAGGTGGCCTTTATCAGGGCTGTCCAACAGGTGCCCCTGGGGCCGTACATGGCCCCCGAGCCCCTTCCCTGCGGCCCCCTAACTTGTTTTTAAAAAATACAAATTAAAAATTAAAAATAACATTAAAAAATAAAATTAAAAACCTACTTCCGGGTTTAGGCAAGCATCGCGAGACTACGCCAGCCACAGACGGGATTTCGAGGGAGGTCGAAATTCCATCTGTGGCTGGGTAGTCTCGCGATAGCTGCTGAAACCTCTGGTCCCGCGGGATTTGCGGCCGGCCTGGGCGCGCGCCTCCTCCTCCCTCGTGGCTGCTTCCAGGCCAGCCCCATTCCCTCAGAAAGAGGGAGGAGGGGAGTGAGGCAGGGAAAGCCCCTCCTGGCTCCATCCTCTTCCTGTGGAGGGCCCTTGCTTCTCGCCCCGCGGATGGGAGAGCCGCTGCGCCCGGCCTGAGCTTGGCCTCGGCTCCAGCGGGGCTCTTCGGGGACGGTGGCAGCATTGGCGCTTCGGCCCTGTGGCAGGGCTCCCGCAGTATGGGTAAGGGCCTGGCTCAAGTGAAAGTGGGACGGTGGGTGAGTGGGGGGGGGGAGAGGTCCCTCAGCGGTGGTTTCCTTGGAGACGCTTCCTTCCCCTCCTCCCCGCCCCCTCCCCCTTGTTGTGCTGCCTTCCCCCGTGTGCAGGGCGCAACGTGGCTTCTTTTGCGCCTGCCCCCGCGGCTTGTTTTCCCTTCAGGGAGGGAGGGAGCTCTTTGGGCCTCCTCCACCCGCCTCTGGGAAAGGAGGCCCCATCAAGCCCCTGCGACGGCATTGAAGTGTTTGGTTTTTTTTGGTATGTCCCAATTTGAGTGTGGACTCAAATAACTCAAAGGTATTAGGAAACATTCCCCCAAATCCACCAGTGTTCCCATTTGGGTATATTGAGTATTCATGCCAAGTTTGGTCCAGATCCATCATTATTTGAGTCCACGGTGCTCTCTGGATGGAGGTGAACTACAACTCCACAACTCAAGGTCAATTGTAAGTAAATTGGAGCCGGTGAGAGGGCGGAGCTGGGGGAGAGGGTGGAGCTGGGGGAGGGGGCGGAGCCAGGGGCGGAGGCAGACCCTTCAGCCCCCCAGGTGATCAGTGACCGGAATTCCGGCCCTTGGGCCCGTAGAAGTTGGACAGCCCTGGCCTATATTGAAGGCACAAAACCTCCCTCTGAATGCCACCTGTTTGAAGGCGCTTCGGGCTCCTCAGCGTCACTCAACTGAGTATGCAGTATGAGTCCCAAGGAAAGTCAGATTGGTGTTGAGAGATAGCTAGACCAAGGCCTAGCCTGGCAAACCTTCAGGTATGTCCTCTTCTGAAGAAATCCTGGAAAGCTCTGATAAACAAATGGCTAGATTCCCAAAGTCCCTGGGAAAAGGGGCAGAACAAACTTAATTGGGCTCTGTTAAACAATGATTGACAAGTGTAAAGAACCAATCAATGCAACCCAACCTTTGCAAAATGGAGCAGGCTTGCAGAAACACAATACAACAGTGCAAACCGTTGCAACTTAAAGTGGTTCTTGCTGCGCGGTCACATCACTCAATACTGGATTTAAACTTATCAGTGTACTCTTATATACTAGGCATGAGAAAAAAGTTAGTCGTTTCGTAAGAAATTTGTAAGAAATGCTACTTTCGGTAACCTGTAGTGGACTTTCTTTTGGGAAATTAGCCCGGGAAAAGCCAGCATTTGCTACTTGGGAGCACACACATACATATTCTTGGGGGGGGGGGGGGGGGTATTTGCTGCAGAATCCCGGGCTCATAGAGAAGATTTTGCACCAAATCCCCCCCAAAGAATATGTATGTGTGTGCACCAAGCAGAAAACGCTGGCTTTCCGGGCTAATTTCCCGGGCTAATAAGAGAAGAGCCCGTTTGCACCGCATGAGGAGGGACCAGTCAGAATACTTCGGTTTGAATTTTACCTCTTCTTATACCCATTGTTATTACTGCTGTATTATTGCATGTGCATGGAATGTAGGTATATGACCAGCCTGGGCAAACTTGGGCCCTCGCTCCCTCGGGATCAGGGTGAGAGAGAGGCAGCGAGGGCCGGGAGGGCTCCTCCTCCTTTTCTTTGCTGCTTCCAAGAATAGAATACCCGCTCCCTCCCTCCTTCCCTCCCTCCTTCCTATTTGGAGAGTCCCATCTAGAATTCAGTGTGATTTATTCAAGTTTTGGCCTACAACTCCCAGAAATCCCAGCCAATTTACCAGCTGTTAGGATTTCTGGGAGTTGTAGGCCAAAACCATCTGGAATGCGCATGTGCTGGCATACGAAATACTAACGAAATTCGTTAGTAGTTAAGTTACATTTTAGAAATTTTTGGAAATTTTTTTTGTAAGTCTTCCTATTACTAATACCCCCCCAATTTGATTTTAGAATCGCCATTTTGGGTTCTAAAACATTTATTTATTTATTTATTTATTAACCCGATTTAGTATACCGCTCACTTCGGAGCTCAGAGCGGTTTACAAAGAAGCAAAAGCACCGTGAATAATAACAATTAAGCAGTTAAACAGTTAAAAACACATTACACATCAAGACAATTAAAACCTATTAAAAGCACTAGCCTTCAGCAAGGCTGGGGGGACGAGATAAAATCTGGGGGGAGCCATAGGCGGCATGGCGGGAAATGTGGTTGGGTCAAGGACCGAACGCCTTTCTACAGAGCCAAGTCTTCAAGGCCTTGCGGAAGGGCAAAAGAGAGCGGATGGCGCGGAAAAACATGCCTATTATATACGGTTTCTGAGCCAAAACTTGCCTCTCAAAATTCTTAAATCTCAAGAATGATTGCAGTCCAGCCAGCAGTACTCCTGAGGCAAAATGTAAAGTAAGCCTGGTTGCTTAAAAGGTTGGATCAAACTAGATTCTTCTCTGACTCCAGCTGTCTTGCAGAAGAAGTAGTTTTGATGTTTCAGAAGTAAGGTCAAAAAATCAACAGGGTAGTAATTGCACTGAAGCAAGTTTCAATGATACATTTGAAGAAACCACTCATAATAGCTATAGTCGGAGAAATGTTGAGAGCAAAAGAGAGACCATGTGAAGGAGAAATAAAGGAGGAAGGGTCTGGTAATGCTACACTATAATGGCACTACATTCCTCTTCAACTGCCATGGCAACATCCTATGGAGTCCTCGAATTTTGCATCTATGGATAAAATGCTTACAATTCTCAGCTAGAAAGTTATGATGCCTCACCAATATGCTGCAGGGGATTTGGTACATTAAGGTGAATGTTTATTTATTTTATTTTATTTATTTAAAAATTTTGTACCCCGACCTTCTCACCTCCATGGAGGGACTCAGACCGGCTAACAGCAAAATTCAATGCCATACAAATTTAAAACATCTTAAAACAGTATATTAAAATATATAAAAACAGAGATACATGAAACCACATTGCCATTAAAACCACATTCAGCTCGGTCTAAAAAAGTGGTCACCCAATTCAGATTGAAATCAATCTCAGCTTATTCTGGGAAGGCCTCGTTCCACATCCAAGTCTTCACCCGCCTCCTGAAGGACAACAGGGAGGGGGCAGATCTAACATCATTTGGGAGGGAGTTCCACAGCCGAGGGGCCACAACAGAGAAGGCCCTGTCTCTCGTCCCCACCAGACGTGCTTGCGAAGATGGCGGGATCGAGAGTAGGGCCTCTCCGTAGGATCTTAATGTCCTTGATGGTTCATAGGGGAGAATTCGTTCGGACAAGTCAACTGGGCCGGAACCGTATAGGGTTTTGTAGGGTAAAACCAGCACTTTGAATTGTTCTCGGAAACTAATTGGCAGCCAATGGAGCTGGCGCAACAAGAGAGTTGTATGCTCCCTGTACCCCACTCCTGTTAGTAACCTGGTTGCCGAGTGTTGGCCTAATTGCAGTTTCCAAGCAGTCTTCAGAGGCAACCCCACATAGAAAGTGTTGCAGTAGTCTATTTGAGATGTAACCAGAGCATGGAACACCATGGCCAAGTCAGACTTCCCAAGGTACAGGCGCAGCTGGCGCACAAGCTTTAACCGCCAAGACCTGGGGCTCCAGGCTCAGCGATGAGTCCAGGATCACTCCCAAACTGAAAACCTGTGCCTTCAGGGGGAGTGTAACTCTGTCAAGCACAGGCTGTAACCCTATGCCCTGTTTGACCTTGCGACTGACCAGGAGTACCTCTGTCTTGTCTGGATTAAGTTTCAATTTGTTCACCCTCATCCAGTCCGTTACTGCAGCCAAGCACCGGTTCAGGACTTGAACAGCCTCCTTAGTAGCAGGTGGAAAGGAGTGACAGAGCTGGGCATCATCTGCGTACAGATGACACCGCACCCCGAAATTCCGGATGATCTCCCCCAATGGCTTCATGTATATGTTAAATAACATAGGGGACCGTATTGAACCCTGCGGGACCCCACAGTATAATGGCCGTGGGGTCGAGCAGGAGTCCCCTAGCAACACCTTCTGGGAACGACTCTCGAGGAAGGACTGGAGCCACTGCAAAACAGTACCTCTGGGGCCCATTCCTGAGAAGCGTCTCAGAAGGATACCGTGGTCGACGGTATCGAAGGCCGCTGAGAGGTCCAGCAGAACGAACAGGGACACACTCCCCCTGTCAAGTTCCTGGCGTAGATCATCCACTAAGGCAACCAAGGCTGTCTCAGTACCATGTCCCGGCTCTCAGTACCATGTCTTGACTCAAGATTAATGTAGGCATTTCCCTCCTTTTTCTGTATCTCCTCCACTGCTCTCTCACCCAGTTTAGCAGTATGATTTCTGGCATTCTAATATCTGATCTTCTTGGGACTGATTTTGGTAGAGCAATGACAACAATGACATCACAACCCCCGGCATGAAACCAGGGGCGGTCCTACAGGTAGGCCAAGTAAGCAGCGCCATCTGGGAAGGGGGCACCATCCTGGCCGCATGGGGCACCATCCTGGCCCTGCCGATGTTCCTCAGACAGTGCCGCAGCTGCCTGCTTTTGAGCCCGGCCTTGTGCGCTCCGACGCAGCTTCTGGGCATGCGCAGAGGTTTTCGCGCACGCGCAGTTGCTCCAAAGCTGAAGTTGAGCGCAGGAGCAACTCCACATGCTCAAAAACCTCCGCGCATGCCCAGTAGCTCCCTTGCGCAGAAGCCTGTAAGCAAAGCACTCCCTATCGGGCAGGCAGGGAGTGCTTTCCCTCTCCCTTTGTCTCCGTCGCGCGCGCGTTTGTGGGGAAGGAGAAAAGAATCAGTGAAGGAAGTGTAAGTGAAGGAATGAATGAAGGGCTCTATTTCTGCCTGGACCTGAGGGGCCTGAGGCTATGAGGAGTTGTGGGAGTTGGAGTCCAAAACACCTAGAGGGAGGGGGCCCCCAAGTTTGCCCAGGCTGCGCTGCCAGTATTTGACCTCATTTGAACATTTTGGCTGTTTTTCTATTTATATTGGGATCCTAATTTTGGACTTATGGGAGACTCCTATGAATTATGAGACGGGTGGTAGGTAATATATTCTGATTTTGATGCATTTACATTGCATTTTTGTTGATTATTATACAGTTTTGTTTAATATTGTCATACAATATAATAAAAATACAATATAACAATAGAATAATGATATATTTTATATTACATGTAATATTACAAACAATATTGCAGTATAGTGGTATTGTACAAAATAGTAGTATATAATATTTTATTTTGGGTTATTTGAGTTTTATAGGAGTAAGGAAAATATTTAGTAGAGGATAATTTTATTTAAATAAATAATTTTATTTATTATTTTATAATAATAATATAATAGAATGTTATATTATATTGTAATGTCAATATATTATAATATAATTATATTGTAATGTAGTGTAATATAATTATGATATAATATAGTATGAGTATGGTATAATATATTGTATATACATTGATACAATATAATATTACTAATGGTATTGTGATATTATAATTGTATATTTGTTTTACATGGGGGGGCAAAATAATGTTGGGGGCCGCCAAAATAATGTTCGCTTACCATTTAAAATTACCTTAGACCGCCCCTGCATGAAACCTTCTGATTCCTCATCAGAATCATACTGTGCTTTGAACCAAGCAGCTCACTACAAGCTAGTTTAAAGCAGGACTCAAATGTCCTAGTTCAGGGCTGTCCAACTGGCGGCCCCAGCTATGCCCCCCAGCCGCCATTTTTAATTTTTTTAAAAAAATCTAATTTTTTAAAAAAAATGGCAGCCGGGGAGGGGAGGCGGGGCAGGGAGGAGGAAGAGAGCTAGCTCCTCCTCCTGCACCGCCCCTCCATCCTCTCTCCGCGCGCGCCGATTGCATCGGGCGCCGGTGAGAGAGGGACAAGGGGTGGTACAAGAAGGAAGAAGAGGGCTAGCTCCTCCTCCCTGCACCGCCCTCTTCTTCCCTCTCGCCGGCGACGATGCCTTGCAGGGAGGGGAGTCCCGGCGGCACCCCTCCCTTGCAAAGCATCGCAGCAGCGGCTGAAGCCAGCGCCGGTTTCTGCGGCTGCCGGGATGCTTTGCAAGGGAGGGGGTCCCGGTGGCACCCCTCCCTTGCAAAGCATCGCAGCCGCCCGGGCCAGCGTCGGTTTCTGCGGCTGCCGGGATGCTTGCAAGGAGGGGGTCCCCGGCGGCACCCCTCCCTTGCAAAGCATCGCAGCAGCCGCCGAAGCCAGCGCCGGTTTCTGCGGCTGCCGGGATGCTTTGCAAGGAGGGGGTCCCCGCGGCACCCCCTCCCTTGCAAAGCATCGCAGCAGCGGCTGAGCCAGCGCCGGCTTCTGCGGCTGCCGGGATGCTTTGCAAGGGAGGGGGGTCCCCGGCGGCACCCCCTTCCTTGCAAAGCATCGCAGCGGCCGCCGAAGCCAGCGCCGGTTTCTGTGGCTGCCGGGATGCTTTGCAAGGGAGGGGGGGTCCCCGGAGGCACCCCCTCCCTTCCAAGGCATCCCGGCAGCAGCTGAAGCCGGCAAAACTGCCAGCTTCATCTGTGGCTAGGATGCCTTGAAGGGAGGGGTGCCGTGGCTCCTCCCTCTCTCCCAAAGCTTCCCGGCAGCCGGGGCGGGCCGGGGTGTGGCCAGGGCGGGGCGGGGCCAGGGCCGGGTCGGGGCCGGGGCCGGGCGGCCCCCAGGTCATCAGTTACCTGGAATCCAGCCCTTGGCTGGTTAGAAGTTGGACAGCACTGTCCTAGTTTATGTCACAAGAAACATTGAGTCGCCAGATGTTTTGTGGGATGCTTCCTCCAAAATTGTGGGGAAATATTCATACTCTTGGTGGGTTTTGAAATAAATTCTGGATCAATTGACTGCCATCTTGCCACAGATTCCTATTTATTTATTTATTCTGAAGAGTTATAGATAAGTCTAGGGCATGATTGCAAGGTTTAGTAGGCTTATAAGGAATGTAGTACGTAGGAATGTAGTATATCTGATAGAGCCATGCCTAAGCTTAATGCTTCTTAAAGTGTTTGCTTAAGAGCTTAGGTAGTAAGTGCAGAGATGTAGGGTTCCTTGTTTACCTTCCAAGGGAATAAATCCTTAGGCTCAGCAAGATTTATATTTTTCTTGTTCTACATCTGGAGGCATATCTTTTCCCATCCTTCCATGTAGAAAATGGGTCAGGAGACAGAAATATGATTTTACAAATATGGTCTGAATTTGAAATAAACAATTGTGTATCTGCACTATAGAATTCAAGTAGTTTGAGACTACTATATTTACTTGAATCTAATGCATCATCACATTGAATACGCACCTCAATTTTCAAAACTCTGAAACTGAAAAAGTACCATATTTTCTGGCGTATTTGGACTAGATTGAATCACACGATTTCCCCTGTTTGTTGATGTATTCAAGTAACTTAGTGGGGAATAGCTTTATTGATATTGTGTTGTACTGCATATAAGACGACCCCCAACTTGTCCAGTTAAAATATGATGAATGGATTTTTGGGATATACTCACCGTATAAGACTATCCCTCTTCCAACACACATTAAATAAAATTTTTAAAAGCATCAGATTTTATTTCAATATGGTAATTTTCCTATTACTGTACCTCCTTCTCTGCCTCTCAGATCTCGTACCTGCACACCTGCACCGCTTCACTGCAGTCTTCAGGAGTGAGATCTGAGAGGCAAGGGAGGAGGTACGGATACAATGGCGGGCCAGACATAGGGTTCCCATATGTCCCTTATTCTAAGGGACGTCCCTTATTTTGGCCCTAAAATTTGTGTCCCTTATTTTCAGGCCCTGACCCTTATTTTTGACTAGCAGGACAGGACTGGGCGGGGTTGACCAGAGGAAGGTGCGCGCTGTGGTTTCCACGGCAATGCCTGCCCGGGGATTCCCACTCACAGGGCAGCCTGCGTCCCCGTTGGAAGGAAGAGGCGATACAGGACTTTTTCAAAGTACAGTAGACTAATTAACCGTTACTCAAGGGGAACGTTGGATCATGTTGAATAAATATAGTTTCTGGTTGCTTGAGAGTTACTCTTAAAATAGGCCTAGCTGTGTATCCCAATACTATACAATGCTGTGTATCCCATACTATACTATACCATTAACTATTGACATAATAATCATGAAGATGTACTGTCTTATAAATTTTATTTTATTTTAATGTTTAGACAGTGCACTTTTAAAATCAGCAAAGTCAAGTACTAAATACAGATGGAGAAAATAAGGTAGTTCTAATAATGTTTTTTCTGCATGACAAAACATGCAGAAACATACCATGTACTGTTAAGAGGGTATAAGACAGTTTCTTTTGTGAGTTTCAATCATTATCTTATTCTGTTAATAAAACTATTTCTACCTAATGTTTGAATTTCAAGTTTTTAATGAAGTGTCCCTTATTTTTGTGAAAAATCCTGTAAATGCCCCTTATTTCTTATATCAAAAAATGGCAACCCTGGCCAGACAGGTAAAAGAGGGATGTCTTTCTGGGCCCAGAGCCACTCTATCTCCTATTTCCATACCCCAGGTGCCCCGGATGCCTGCAGCTTGCTCCACCCTTCACTTACACCTTCCTGCTGAGGTGCCCCTTCACCTCACCATCAGGACCGCATTAAGTTCACGAAATGTGATAAATGGATTTTCTTCTACCGTACTTGTACAGCGTTGCCCTTAATGCTTTCATACAATCGCTGCATACAACAGGGACGCAGCCACTGCCATTTTTGAGCTCTCCCCACCATATTCGGCAACCATAGATTATCCAATCCGGATTGGAAGTTTCAGCATCCGCTCTATAAGACGACTCCCAGCATATGAGAGGACTCCTAGTATATAAGGCTACTCCAGCGTATAAGGCGATTCCCGCATATAAGATGACTCCTGACTTTTAAGAAGAGTTTCTTGGGTTAAAAAATAGTCTTATACACCAGAAAATATGGTATTTGCTGCTGAATGTGATGCTCAGCAGCATAATGTATACATTTTGTCATTTGGCCATTAGAATAGCTGCCTGCTTAGAATCACTTCTTTAAAAACAAAAGTATTAAAGCACCAAGGCTTCCAGCAATGAAAAATATTTCTAGTATGTTTCTCTTTGTTCCTCTCTGTACCAAAACAATCTTGTTTTTCTGAAAGCAATATTTATTCTACATTATCTTCCCTCCTCCCATCTCTTTCAGGTCATCCCTATCTCTTCCTTCACTTCTTACACACTTCTTTTCCCTGATGCTTGGCAACACTATCAGTTTCAAATTCCTTCACTCCTTTTCACTCCCACCTCCCTCTCTCTGCAATCTATTCCTAGAACTTTCTTCTTCTAAAATTCAGGCTAACATGGGATTAAAAATTAAGAATAAAGTAACATATTTAGGAGTAACTATAACTAAGGAATTACATGAAATGGAAGGGGTAAATGTTACAACATTTAAAAAAGCAATTCAAAGGAAATTACTGGAATATAAAAATATAAACCTATCATGGTTCAGAAGGATAGCGTTAGTCAAAATGAAAATTCTTCCAAAGATAAATTTGGTCCTGATCCATCATTGTTTGAGTCCACAGTGCTCTCTGGATATAGGTGAACTACAACTCCAAAACCCAAGGTCAATGCCCACCAAACTCTTATAG
The DNA here is from genome assembly GCA_030556195.1 of Anolis apletophallus. Classification (NCBI taxonomy): domain Eukaryota; kingdom Metazoa; phylum Chordata; class Lepidosauria; order Squamata; family Anolidae; genus Anolis; species Anolis apletophallus. The sequence goes on along the minus strand of JARBWK010000009.1, from coordinate 38,063,240 downwards.
CATTTTCTCTTGGTTATGGGAGTTCTGTGTGGGAAGTTTGGGTCTTTCTGCCATTCCTGCCAGGATATCTATGTTGTGTTCATCGAAACAGGCCCAGGTTTCACACTGAGTGTATAAATACATTTAAAAACATATTAACTCAAAAAAGGTTGAAAAACACTGGTATAGACTACTGGACGCTCTTTATGTGGGATTGCCTCTTAAGACTGCCCGGAAGCTTCAGTTAGTCCAACGTTCGGCAGCCAGGTTACTAGCGGGAGCAGGGTACAGGGAGCGCACAACTCCTCTGTTGCACCAGGTCCACTGGCTGCCAATTAGCTTCCGAGCACAATTCAAAGTGCTGGTGTTGGCCTACAAAACCCTACACCAGGGTTGCTCACACTTTTTCAGCATGCAAGCTACTTATAAAACAACCAAGTCAAAATGATCTACCTACCCACTACAAAAATGTGAAACATATAACTCAATATCTGCTTTGAACTGGGTTTTCTGAGTCCACACTGCCATATAATCTGATTCAAATCAGATAACATGGGATTTTATTCAACTGTGTGGAAAGGACCTCAGATAACCCAGGGCCCTTCCACGCATCCTATTTTACAGTTGATACACACAAACTGATTTCTTACTACTGGACGAATTGCTGCCAAATTTGGCCACAAGACACCTACAAGAAGTGACCATCACTAAAAAAATTGATTTTGTCATTTGGGTGTTGTAGTTGCTGGGATTTATCGTTCACCTACAATCAAAGAGCATTCTGAACCCCACCAACAACAGAATTGGGGCAAACTTCCCACACAGAACCCCCACAACCAACAGCAAATGTTCAAGGCAGAGAGGAAGGAAAGGAAGGAAGGAATGAGGGAGGGAGGAAACAGGAACTGATAGTCCAACTGATTTAGAATGGTACCACTACAAATTTCAGAAGAGGAATTAAATAATTGGCAACAAATCTATATATATAAAAGGGAAGTGGTCGTGCAACGGGGCAAATGCACGCCAAAACTACATTCCCCACACACACAACAAAACCCAGGGCCACTCATCCCCACCCGAAAAAACCAACAGAACACCCCCAAAACATCCCCCAAAAAAACATTACTACGCATGCGCAAAAACCCCTGACACACAAAATGGCCGCCATCAAAACGTCACAATACCGAGCAAACACTCCAGGACCCGGCCCCGTGCCACCGAGCACACCTCCTCCACTACCTTCACAGCCTCCTTCGCCGCCTACACGCAGCTCCCGCACCCCACAAGCACGGCCGCCGCCATGCCCACCTCCTCCGCCGCTTTCACGCCGCTTCCCGCATGCTTCGCAAAACACCCACTTCGCGGGAGGAGGCCGGCACAGTGCCGCCCGCATGACCCACCAGCAGGAGAGGCACAGAAACGGCGAATGAAAACGGCGCGCCCACGGAACTACAAATCCCAGAAGGCTCCGCGCGGCTCACTCGGGGGAAGGGCGGAGACAAAACCGGAAATAGGCCAGAGTAGCCGCGCGGAGCCTTCTGGGAGGCGGGGACGAGGGGGTGAGCCTCCATTACCCTGCCGGCGACGGGCGCCGTGCCTAGCTCTTCCTCCCCTTATCGCTCTCCCTCCACCCCCCTCTCTACCGCTGGATCCGCGGAGGCGGCAGCGGAGGGCGGATCGCGGTCTCGGCCCTGTCTCCCCATGCGCCAGGGCGGGAGGCAGGGCCGAGATCGGCGATCCGCCTCCGCCGTGTCCCCTGCGGTTGCAGCGACCGCGCCTGAAAGAAGGTAAGCTCCGGGCTTACCTTCTTTCAGGCGCGCCGCTGGATCCGCGGGAGGCGGCTGCGGAGGGCGGATCGCCGATCTCTGGCCCTGCCTCCCGCCAGGGCAGGAGACAGGGCAAGAGAGAGGGACTGAGACAGACAGAGGGGGAGGCCTAAGACAGAGAGAGGGGGGGAGGAAAGATAAGGGGGGGAATCAGAGAGAGAGAGAGAGATGGGGGAGAGAGAGGGGAGAGTGAGAGAGAGAGACGGGGAAGCCAGAGAGAAAAGAGGGACTGAGAGAGACAGAGGGGGAGGCCTAAGACAGAGAGGGGGGGAAGGAAAGAATGGGGGGAGAATCAGAGATAGAGAGATGGGGGGGGGGAAGATGGGAGAGTGAGACAGAGAGACGGGGAAGCCAGAGAGAAAAGGGGAAAATCAGACAGAGAGGGAGGGGGAAAAGATAGGAGGGAAGTGTACATACACAGACAAATACACACACACACACACACACACACAAACGTACGCGCACACATGCATACACATACACACACCAATACATACAAACACACATACACGTACATACACAAACACATATACATACACAGACACACACACATGCGTACACAGACACATACAGACACACACAGAGACACACAAACATACATACACATACATACACACACAAACACATACATACACACACAAAACACATCGTCACAACATTACCAACCCTTACATACCCACACTTCCTCACATCTCCTAAATAGGGCACAGCAACGCGTGCCGGGTTCAGCTAGTAATTAATAAATATTGCAACGGCAACAAGAAAAATATGCTAAGTAAACAACTTTGGTACAAGTCACAAAAGGTAGGAGGTCTAGCACTTCCCAATATTAAAAAAAATACTATGAAGCAAACCGGATGAGACTAGTTATAGAAGGGATGAGAAATAAGGAGGATTTGTAATGGTTGGAGGAAGGTTCGGAAGAAGCAGGAGGGAAAGTCTGGAATCTTTTTTGAAGGATTTAAAAGGTAAGAAATTAACGGAGTAAAAAACTCAATGTTAAGAAATGTGCTCGAAATCTGGAATAGATATAAGAAAGTATTATTGTCAGAAAGTTCAACATTAACACCAATAATAATGAATAAGAAATTCCCCAAATTTTTTAAAAAATATTTTGGACAAGAAATTAAGAGAAAATAATATAGATAAAATTGGAGACTGGATTAAAGTAAAGAAAATATACTGAGAGAATTTAGAGATATTAAACTCTCCTGGTTCCATTACTTACAGTTAGAGCAATGGTTTAAGAATTGGGTTTTTAAAAATGGGGAAGGAGGTAAACTTACACAATTTGAACAAATGATACAAAAGGAAGGAGCTACAAGGGAATACCACAAGTTGAAAGGAATAACCAGCAAAATGTATAAGAAAATCATTGAACTTGGGGGTAAAGGATACAATATTAAGAGAAATATGGAAGACAGATTTAGAGATTAAGATAAGGGAAGTGGATTGGACACAGTTATGGAAACAAAGACATTTAAATGCCACCATCAGTTTTAAGTTTCAGAGTATCTTGGTGTGGAGTCAAGTTGGTCAAGGGTCAATCCTATAAAAGGCAAGTAAATCATGGGCAAACCCTGATACTGGGTCGCCATGCCAGATAGACCTTAGGGCAGTGTTTTTCAACCTTTTTTGAGCCACGGCACACTTTTTACATTTACAAAATCCTGGGGCACACCACCAACCAAAATGACACAAAATGACACTCAACACATAATATAGTTAATATATTTTTAAATGTATTTATACAGTCAGTGTAAAACCTGGGCCTGTTTCGATGAACACAGCATAGATATCCTGGCAGGAATGGCAGAAAGACACAAACTTCCCACACAGAACTCCCATAACCAAGAGAAAATGCTATAAGAGTTTGGTTGGCATTGACCTTGAGTTTTGGAGTTGTAGTTCTCCTATATCCAGAGAGCACTGTGGACTCAAACAATGTTGGATCAGGACCAAACTTGGCATGAATACTCAATATGCCCAAATGTGAACACAGATGGAGTTTGGGAAAAATAGACCTTGACATTTGGGAGTTATAGTTTTCTGGGATTTATAGTTCATTTATAGTATCTTGAACTCTTCTAACAATAGAATTGAACCAAACTTGGCATATTGAACTCTCATTACCAACAGAAAGTACTGGTAACTGGTGCCCAACTACAGGGATGTCTGGGGTGCTGAGTAGAGAGCATAGGGTGGCAGTGGTGTTGGAGCCGGAAAGTTTAGAAAGCCCTCCCCAGGTGGTTCCCCCTGCCTCTTTTTTTACTGGACTTTTATGAATTGCTCCATTTGATTTCTTGTGATGTCATGTTTCTTTATTCCCAAACTGGGCAAGAGAAAGAAGAGAAAAAATGCAAACAAACCAAAAAGCAATATTTTTCCATATGCCAAAAATTTCTCTCCACTCATAAACACCCATGAAAAAATTCAGAGCAACCCAAGAATTCAACAGTCTCTATTGATTCTTTCTGTATGCCAAAATGTTAACTGCGGTCTCCACTGAGCCACACTTTTATTTTTATTATGACTAGCCATTTTAAAATGAGGAATAAAAAAAATATAATGAGTCAAAAAAAAAAGAAAAGAAAAATAGAAAGTACTGGTAATTCAGCCGCTTAAGCGGGGAAAAGGAAAGGATCCGAGGCTGTTAGGAATGCTGGGAGTTGAAGTCCAAAACCTCTGGAAGACCCAAGTTGGCCCATGCTTCCTCCGCCGGCCATGGCTTTGGCCAGCTCCTCCCTGCTCTCCTTCTCCCGGAGGCGCCAAGGGCCAGCCGAAGCCATGGCTGGTGGAGGCAGCGTGCATGCCTCGCCCTCCTACTTGCCGCTTTCTCCATGGGAGTGGAAGGGGAAGGGCGCATGGGAGGAGCCTTCCCTTCATTCAGGCCGAGGGAGGGCAGCGAGGAGGGAGAAGCAACGGAGCATGAAGGCCCTCGGGGAAGGAAATAACGTGATGCCGAGGCTTTTGCATCCATGTAGGCCTTGCCTTCCGGACTCCAACTCCCAGAAGCCTTCGCTGCATTGGGCAACGGGCTTCGTCCATGGCTTCGTCCCCTGTGTGCCTCAGGCGGTGATTACAGGGAGGGAGGGGGAGGGAGGGGGCACCCCAGGGGGCGGCACAGCTGATAATAGTTCATGGCACACTAATGTGCCGCGTCACAGCGGTTGGGAAACACTGCTGACATCTGAGGTGACACCCCCCCCTTTCTGGACTCTGTGTAAGACCTAGATATGGACCTGGGTTGCTCTCTCTCTCTCTCATGGACCTTTTTCCTTGTGAAGACAATAAACTTTATATCTCTTTGGTCTGGGGGTGGAGTGGGGGTTGGAGGGAGGGATGATCAAAGGTGGTGTGCTCTCCCTACATGACCCCTGATTTTTCCTTATGTGTTTTTCATGTCTGTAATATAGTGAAAATATTGGGATCGCCACTTTAAAAAGCCACATTTGCTCTAGTTCCCTGGGCAAGGTTTCCCAGCTGCACTTCTGACCTGTAACTCATTAACCATACATTCATTTGCCCTTCAAAATAATTATCATTGTCCCGGCCATCCAGTCAATATTGCACCTTTTTGATATCTTCCCTCCTGCCACAGGAAGGAAGAGAATAAGGACAAATACCTTATCTTACACCCCAGGCTCTTTGTTTACCCTCTAATTTACTGAAACTCACACAAAAGGATTTTTGGTCTTGCTTGGCCAAACAGGAAATCATGGATTAAGGCTTTTTGTCTGCAACTCAGAAAACCATTTTGACCAATTTGAGAGGCCTTGCCTAGACAAACAAAAGCCCAGGACCACCCCTTCTCTCATTATTCCTCCTTCTTCACCCTCATTGGCTGGGGCCATGCACAGGGACCGCCTGTGCCCCGCCTGCAAGTGATGACATCTGCCAATCAGCAGCGGGGGTGGGAAGAGGGGAATTTGAATCTATAACTCTATAAAAGGGATGTTCACCAATGTAACTGCATGCAGCATGGGTGAATGATTGCGGCTGTCATCCTTTCCAGCTGGACTGAATAAAATCTCAATGGCACCCTCTTCAGGCTTGGTGAGATCTATTAAATTGAGACATTTTAGGAAAATATGGGATTGGTTGCTTCCTTCCTCACCAGGTTTTGACATGGGCCCTCTTTGGTGGGTCTAACTGGCCTGCCTTCATGGCAAGGCCCCCAAAATTCTGTTCGCTATCACTGCCTTAGGAGATGCAAGTTGAGACCTGGCAGATGAAGGCAGGAATCTGTGATGTCTTTGCCTGGAAGGGCAAAAACTCACTCCTGAAACAGAAGTTGAGTTTATATTTATTTTATTGTCTCAAGACCCCATGGAAGATCCTGCAATTAACTGCAATTATCAACTCTTCCTGAGTGATCAGGAGAAGAGGAGCTGGGATGGACGATCATGAACTGGGTGGACTTGAAGCCGAGCCTGGCAGGTAAAGATTGGAGCCCTTTTCAAAACATGGAATCTACTAAAACGTCAGGCTTCCATACCATTACTTAACAGATTATGATTTAAGCATTGTTGCTTTCAAGCCATTCTCCATACATTTGTTTTGCTTCTCGTTGAGGAAAAAGAGGTCTGCACTATCACTTCGGCAGCAAGCACAGCTGTTTCACCAACACTGGAATGTTTCCATAAATGCCTGCAAGCTTTTTATAGTTGATACACAGTACGGTTTTGCTGTGACAACTTGTGTTTGTTTCAGAGGCGGAGAACACAAATCTCTAGGATGCAGCAGATGAAATGGAAAGTGTAGCATATTCTTTGTCAAAGGGGGAAATGAAGCAAAAATTCTATGTGTTTTTCTCCCAAATGGTGACATTTCAATAATGAACAAAGTATTTACAGTACATAGTAATAATCTTGTATTCCCAACACAACAGAAACACCAGCTGTTTAAATGTCAGAGTTCTTATCTACAGAAAGTTTCCTTATGGTTTCAGCTTGTCCATGAAAAATATATTACTCTATTAATGAACTGTGTGTGCACTGGAACCACAATTCCAAGACTTAAGGGGTCTGTTTAATTATGAAAACAGTACTGCAATTGTCAATTTATCTTTTTCCATAGATGATATTGGGCACAAAAAAAAACCCCATGTGAATGTACTGGTCCAAAGGAAGACTAAAGTAGCTTGGAACTAATGACTTATAAGCAAAAAAAGAGTAGCACATTACTTTGGGAAATGACAACAATATTGTTTTGAAAAATAATGCCACAATTATTAATATTGGCAGATGTTTTGATACAATCAAAATGCTCATGAGGGGGCATTTTTGGTATTTGTTTTCCTTTTTAAAAATAATAAGTAAAAAGTAACATGTTGGTAACACATTCAGAAATCGTTATTACTTTGCTCACAGATGAAATCCTGTAGTTGGATTTATCCAAGCCAAGTAACATAAGAAGCGCTGCACCGATTGGCCTGATGAAGGTTAATTGGCGTATTGGCTATCAGATCCTCTTGCAGACTTAAAGGGCTGGGTTTGAAATGTTTAGCACCTCTTGGAACATTCTCCTGTGAAATTATGTTTCAAAGGATGTGAACTTATCCAGTCTGAAATGTCTGGCAAAGGCGTCTTCTATATAATCATTAGGCCTGGTTAGGTTCGCCAGAATGCTCGTAAAATCGGAATGAATTCGGATTAAATTCGCTTTTGAAGCGGTTTCAAGGCAATGAAAGCAACCTGGAAGTGAATTTGCCATTTTAAAGCCACCGCTGCCATTTTCGGAAAGGAATCATTTGGATGCGGATATGTTTCCCTCCATGTTAGACCTGGGGCGAGATGCGGAGGGAAGCACAACCACGTCCAAACTGGATGTTTTAACCCAGTTTGGACGCGGATATGCTTCCCTCCACATTAGACCTGGGGCGAGAGCTGTGTAGTAGGCATGGTTTCGAACCCAAAAATCACGATTCTAAAATCAAATTCGGGGGGATCATTTTTTTTATTAGTAAAAGAAAGACTTAGTAGGCAAAAAATTTTCCAAAAAAGTTCTAAAAAAATGTAAGTTAATTACTAACAAAAATTTTTCCAAAAGTTTAGTACTTCGTATGCCAGAGCATGCGCATTCAGATGGTTTTGGCCTACAACTCTCAGAAATCCTAACAGCTGGTAAATTGGCTGGGATTTCTGGGAGTTGTAGGCCAAAACTTGAATAAATCACACTGAATTCTAGATGGGACTCTCCAAATAGGAAGGAGGGAGGGAGGGGGTATTCTATTCTTGGAAGCAGCAAAAAAAAAGGAGAAGGAGCCCCCTCGTTCCTCGCTGCCGTGTCACGATCACGGACTTAGCGGGCCCCTTAATCACACACACAGAGACGTACTGAAGGCTAACTACTTTATTGAGTATAAAAACAGTTCCAAAGAATATATAGTCCAATAATACGCAATTGTCCAAAAGGTAAAATGCAAGATTGTCCAAAGTAATGTAGCAAATAGACTTGAAGCTTGGCAAGGCTCCGCAATCCAATGCGGTTCAAGAAACGAGGCAGGGCTCCGCAAAGAACGAGGCAGGGCTCCGCAATCCAATGCGGATCAAGAAACAAGGCAAGGCAAATACAAGGCAAGGCTTGATGACCACGGCTTAGCTTGTGGTCCCACTCCGCTTCACGCCTATTCAGGAAAGACGTGGCCGGAGAACTGAGGATGCGTTCCCACGGATCCTATACTTAATCCTTCGGCCGAGGTCTAGGCTTCTCCGTCTCCAATCTCTGCTCACGGCCCCCCGGGTGTTCATAACTCCCTTCGCTGCTTCCCATCTCCACCTGGTGATCGGAATCTATGCTAGGCCCAAACATCATCTCATCCCATGCCAAGCTCTCTGCAGGCGAACGAGGCCCATCCGAAGGGCCCTGTGCTTCACCCCAGTCATCTAGCTCATCCTCTGAATCCACATCTGCTGCTGCAGGCCCTAAAGCTAATGGAACCCCAGGACCTATTCCCTGCCCTCCAGGCACAAACGAGAACTGCTGTGCTACACTATCCCCCCCCTCAGGGCCCCTCCGAGGCCGCCCTCGAGGTTTGGGTTTGTCAGGGTACTTGCGGTGAAAACGAGCCACCAGATCCGGAGCATGGACATCCCGAGCCCGGGTCCATGAACGTTCTTCCGGGCCCAACCCCTTCCAGTCAAGCAAATACTCCAACTTCCGGTAGCGGATGCGAGCATCCAAGATGTCCTGGACCTCCAACTCCTCCTCGCCATCGCGCATCACAGGGGGAGGAGGCGGCTGCGCCACGTCAGGCCGCACCCCTTTCGCGGGCGGAGCAACGAACGATGAAACACCGGGTGGAGCTTCATGTCCGCTGGGAGTTGTAGTTTGAAGGAAACAGGCCCCACCTTCTCCAAAACTTTGTAGGGACCCAAAAATCTCGCGCCCAGCTTGCGGCTGGGTCGCTGCGTGGGCAAATTCTTGGTGGACAGCCAAACTTTATCCCCACGAGGATCTCAGGACCCTCCTGGCGCCGCCGATCAGCCATCCGCTTGTAGTCAGCTTTCGCCTGGTCCAATTGGGTGCGTAGCAAGTCTTGGAGTGCAGTGAGCTCGAAGCCAATCCTTAGCCTCCGAAACGTCCCCAGACGGGTCCACCGGCGGGTAGAACCGAGGGTGGTGTCCATAGTTAGCAAAGAAAGGAGTCTCTTTGATGGATTCCTGCGTCGCATTGTTGTAAGCAAACTCTGCCAAAGACAACAAGGACGCCCAGTTGTTTTGCTGATAGTTGACATAGCAGCGCAAGTACTGCTCCAAGGTGGCATTAACCCTTTCGGTTTGCCCATCGGTCTGCGGGTGATGAGCCGTGGACATCCGCACATCAATCCCCAGCAACTTCTGGACAGCCTTCCAGAACTGGGAAGTGAATTGGGTGCCCCGGTCCGTCACCAAGCTCTGTGGAAGTCCATGCAGCCGAAACACATGTTGCACAAACATATCAGCAGTCTCCTTGGCAGTAGGCACCCCACACAGGGGATGAAGTGTCCCATCTTGGTGAAACAGTCCACCACGACCAGTATCGTGGTGAAACCCTTTGACTTGGGGAGGTCGGTGATGAAATCAGCCGAAATCATCTTCCAGGGAGCAGAGGGGGTCGGGAGCGGCTGGAGCAAACCGGCCGGCTTGCCCCCCTGGTTCTTAGCCCGCTGGCACACAGGGCAAGATCCCACATAGTCCTCCACATCCCTCCGCACTTTAAGCCACCAGAAGTCCCGTAGGACCAGTTGCAGAGTCTTGAAAAGCCCAAAATGGCCTGCGGCCCGGCTATCGTGGCAAAGCTTGAGAATGTCCTCCCGCTCGGGCCCAGGGGAAACATAGACCGAGTCCCGGTGGTAGAGCACCTGTTCTTTACCTGAAAGGGGCTTGGGGCCCTTGGTCAGCTGCTCTTGCACCCACGGGTCGGTCCGCTGGCGAGCGGAGACACGAACACTCAAAGGTCTCTTATCTCCAGGGGTCGGCGGGGCCGCTGGAGGATGAACAGGAGCGCCCGAGCAGCCGCAGTTCTCCGCTTTGAGCAACCTGGCCTCCGACGGCCCGGCCCCATCACGAACGTGGGGGTCACATAGTGAATGCGGAAATTGAATCGCTCAAAGAACAGGGACCATCTCTGTTGCCTCTGGTTCAATTTGCGCTGGGTCTTCAAGTGCTCCAAATTCCGGTGGTCGGTGTGAACCTCCACCGGGAACTTGGCCCCTTCAAGCAGGTGTCTCCAGACTTCAAACGCCACCTTGATGGCCAAAAGTTCCTTCTCCCAAATGGTATAGTTCTTTTCCGGAGCCGTCAGCTGCCGGGAATAGTAGGCACAGGGCAACAAGTCCGTCCCCTGAGGCTGTAGCAAGATCGCTCCCACCGCCACATCCGACGCATCGGCCTGGACGATGAAAGGGGTGCGGGGTTGGGGTGCTGCAGAAGCGGCTGAGTGGTGAACAGCTGCTTTAACTTGCGGAACCCTACATCTGCCTCCGGAGTCCACCGGAAAGGCACCTTTCCCCGCAAACACTGGGTGATAGGATCAGCCCACTTGGCAAAGTCAGGAATGAACTTTCTGTAGTAGTTGGCAAAGCCCAGGAATCGTTGAATGTCTTTTTGCTGGCCGGGCCGCCCAGTCAACCACGGCTTGGACCTTGGTGTCATCCATGGCGATGCCCGTAGGAGAGATACGGTAGCCCAGAAAGTCCACCTCCCGCAGGTCAAAAGCACATTTCTCCAGCTTAGCATAGAGCCCGTGAGCTCTGAGTCTCGGAGCACCTCCTTGACATGGCGGTCATGGGTCGCCTGATCTGGAGAAAAATGAGCAGGTCGTCTAGGTAGACCGCCAAATAGCGGTCCAGCAGGTCTCGGAAAATGTCATTCATGAAATGTTGGAAACAGGCTGGGGCGTTGCACAAACCGAATCCCATCACCAGGTATTCGAAACTTCCCCACTTGGTCTGGAAGGCCGTCTTCCATTCATCACCCTGGCGAATCCGGACAAGGTTGTAAGCCCCCCTCAGGTCCAGTTTAGTGAACACCTTCCCCGCGGGATTGGGGCTCCCGGCTGCAATTCAATGGCACAGTCATAGGGCCGGTGCGGAGGCAAGCGTTCCGCCTCCTTCTCACTGAAGACATCCCAAAATCCGGCATACTTCTTGGGCAGGGTGGCCACATTCTCCACTTCTTGAGCCTGGCACGCCCGGGCCATCATGCAGTGGCCCTGGCAATGGTCAGAAGAAAAATTAGCTGTCTCTTGGCCCAGGAGATCTGGGGGTCATGGAGCGCGAGCCACACAATGCCCAGGACAATGGGGAAATCTGGGAGCTTGGTTACAAGAAAAGAAATGTCCTCTTTATGGGAGCTAGTCCACATCCTGGTAGGGGCTGTATATTGAGTCACAGCCCCATTTTCAAAACTCTCCCATCGATAGTCTGACACCCTTGGGCTCTTGGAGATCAAGAAATTTTAATCCAGCAGACTTGGCATAGTCTGCATCGATGAAGTTGTTGGTGGCCCCCGAGTCTATCATGGCATGGACCATCATCGGCCCCTTCTCGGGCGACCACAGGCTGACCATTACAAGGAACAATTGTCCAGTCTTGGGTTCAGGGGGGAGGTTAGCGACGTCGGCCGAGTGAGCGAACCCTCTTACACCCGGCCGGCCCCTTCCCCGTCGCCTGAAGGGCCTCTTCGGGCTCTGGGGCCCCTCCGAGGGCGGCAGAGGCCCGAGGAGTCTTTCCACGCGGTTTCTGGGGGCACTCCTTTGAAAAATGTCCAGCCCCGCAGTACCAGCATAAGTTAAGACGCTGACGCCGTGCCTTCTCCGCCTGGTCCACTTTGGGCCGTACTGTCCCCAACTGCATGGGCTCCGGGTCGTCAGGGCCAGCTGGCGTCGGCAATTGCCGGGGTTGGAACTGCCCGGCCCCCCTTCCTTCCTGGCCACCGGTTTCTCCAGCGGGGCTTTGTCCCACCGCCTCCTGGTCTGCAGTCCAGCTTCCACACGAAGGCTCAGGGCAATGGCGGCCTCAAGATCATCAGGCCGAGGATGTTTTAACATCTCCTGTTGCATTTCCGAAGTCAGCCCTGCAGTATAGTGATAACGCAACGCCGATACGTTCCACTGTACCTGGGCAGCCAGGACTCGAAAGCGGGAAATATACTGGGACAGGGATAGATCCTTGATCGTCAGCCGGGCCAAATCTCTCTCAGCCAGCTCTTCATTCACGGGAGACCCCCATGTCGCCCGGATCGCAGCCAGGAAAGCCTGCAGCGTGTTGGTATGGGGGGACTGGGCCCGGATCAACGCGGTGGCCCACGTTGCTGCGGTCCCTTCCATCAGGTTGTAAATAAACACCACCTTGGCTCGATCAGTGGCGAACTCGTTGGGGCGCTGCTCCAGGTATAGTTCCACTTGGCAAACAAAGACCTCCACCAGAGCCGGGTTGCCATTGAAACGGGCCGGTGGGCTCACCCCCGGGTGCCGTCCGGCCCGGGTACGTAGCTCTCCCAATTCCTGCTGCATCGCTTGCACTTGTGCATCCGACAAGTTAGCCATGGCGACCACTGTCGTGGAGCGCTTCTGCGGCGTCTCGAGCGGCGCCCCGTGGTGTGATAAGGGGTTCTTGAGTTCTCCGGCCAGCTGTCACGATCACGGACTTAGCGGCCCCTTAATCACACACACAGAGACGTACTGAAGGCTAACTACTTTATTGAGTATAAAAACAGTTCCAAAGAATATATAGTCCAATAATATGCAATTGTCCAAAAGGTAAAAAGCAAGATTGTCCAAAGTAACGTAGCAAATAGACTTGAAGCTTGGCAAGGCTCCGCAATCCAATGCGGTTCAAGAAACGAGGCAGGGCCCGCAATCCAATGCGGATCAAGAAACAAGGCAAGGCAAATGCAAGGCAAGGCTTGATGACCACGGCTTAGCTTGTGGTCCCACTCCGCTTCACGCCTATTCAGGAAAGACGTGGCCGGAGAACTGAGGATGCGTTCCCACGGATCCTATACTTAATCCTTCGGCCGAGGTCCGCGACGCCTAGGCTTCTCCGTCTCCATCTCTGCTCACGGACCTCGGTCGGTCTAGGACCCTAGACCAAGCCCTCCTGGTAGACTCAATGTCCCGTCTCCTATCGAAGGAGCGACCTTGCCTCTCAGCAGCTGTGTCGCTATCTTCCTGAGAACTTTCCTCCCTAACACTTCCCCCTCGGCTTTCGTCCATGTTTTCACTTTCAAGCTCTTGGGAATTCCTCCCGGGTGTTCATAACTCCCTTCGCTGCTTCCCATCTCCACCTGGTGATCGGAATCTATGCTAGGCCCAAACATCATCTCATCCCATGCCAAGCTCTCTGCAGGCGAACGAGGCCCATCCGAAGGGCCCTGTGCTTCACCCCAGTCATCTAGCTCATCCTCTGAATCCACCTCTGCTGCTGCAGGCCCTAAAGCTAATGGAACCCCAGGACCTATTCCCTGCCCTCCAGGCACAAACGAGAACTGCTGTGCTACAGCAGTAATAACAATGGGTATAAGAAGTAAAATTCAAACCGAAGTATTCTGACTGTGGTCCTCCTCAAGCGGTGCAAACTGCAAAAGGCTCTTCTCTCTGGGCCCGGGAAAAGGCAAAACCCCGGGCACAGCGTTTGCTGCCTGGGTGCACACACATACATATTCTTGGGGGGGGGGGATTTGCTGCAGAATCCCGGGGTCATAGAGAAGATTCTGCAGCAACCCCCCAATAAAACACTTTAAAAGAATTACAATTAAACAACTAATCAAATGCTCTGCCAAAGAGCCAAGTCTTCGGTGCAACAGTGAAGCATCTCAGTTCGTGCATGGCTCGGATGTCGGGTGGCATAGAGTTCCACAGTTTTGGGGCGGAGGCTGAGAAAGCTCTCTTCCTAGTGACCTCCAGGTGGATTTCTCTAGGGCCTGGTATATGGAGGAGATTCTCTTGGGAAGATCGAGGTGACCACTGGGGGGGAGGTGTTATATAACTTCCCACAGGGGTTCCTGTAAGGAGCCTGGCAGCTGCCTTATGAACCATACGAAGTTTTTGGGTCACTAACAAAGGAGGGTCAACGTATAGAGTGTTACAGTAGTCCAGTCTTGAGGTGCCCGTGGCATGGATCACTGTGGCTAAGGCCTCCCCGGAAAGATAGGGCGCCAGCTGCCTAGCCTGGTGAAGATGGAAAAACGCCTGTTATCTGACAGCAGAGACCAGGGCCTCCATCGTCAGCAAGTCTCGTATGAACAAAGAATGGGATCAGAAAGGAGGTGGAATGAAATTGAGACAGAATTTTTCTCATCTCTATGCTTTGACACACAGCAGCAACCCCTCTTCTACAAACAACTCTTTTAAAATGCAATCTCTTTTTCCATCTATATCCAACAGTGCATTTTGTTTATATGACTATATAGTTCTTGCTGATGTGATGGGAAAATCTGGGGTATTCCAATGAAAACAAGAAGTGGAAGAACATAACTGAAAGCCTTTCCATATTTTCTTAGAAAACCTTTGCACATAAGAATTAAGACCAGGGAAAGATTTCTTAACATCTAGTTCTTCTGTATGCAGGGGATGGAAAGTTTATTTTAAAAATACGTTATCTATTTGTAACAGGTAATTTATATCTCTAACTTATAACACCATTTAAAAAAATTAATTACATGTTACGTTAGTGCAGTTTCAAATAATGATTTATTATGTTACTTGTTACATTCTTGATTACTTTCAGTAACTTTTCTATTACTTTACAAGAAAATATTATGATAGTTGTAAGGCTGGCATTAAACATGAAATGTTCTACTCAGAATTCTGCTAAATATACGTTTCTCAACCTGGGTGTCGGGACCCCTAGAGGGGTCACGAGGGGGTGTCAAAGGGGTCGCCAAAGACCACCAGAAAACACAGTATTTTCTGTTGGTCATGGGGGGGGGGGGTTTCTGTGTGGGAAGTTTGGCCCAGTTCTATCATTTGTAGGGTTCAGAATGCTCTTTGATTGTAAATCCCAGCAACTACAGCTCAAATGTCAAGGTCTATTTTCCCCAAACTCCACCAGTGTTTACATTTGGGCAGATTGAGTATTCCTGCCAAGTTTGGTCCAGATCCATCACTGTTTGAGTCCACAGTGCTCTCTGGATGTAGGTGAACTACAACTCCAAAAGTCAATGCCCACCAAACCCTTCCAGTATTTTCCGTTGGTTGTGGGAGTTCTGTGTGCCAAGTCTGGTTCAATTCCATAATTGGTGGAATTCAGAATGCTCTTTGATTGTAGGTGAACTATAACTCCCAGCAACTACAACTCCCAAATTACAAAATCAGCCCCCCCCCCAAAAAAACCCTCCAGTATTCAAATTTGGGTGTACCAGGTATTTGTACCCAACTTCGTCCAGTGAATGAAAATACATCCTGCATATCAGATATCTACATTACGATTAATAGTATCAAAATTACAATTGTGAAGTAGAAACAAAAATAATTTTATGGTTGGGGGTCACCACAACATGAGGAACTGTATTAAGGGGTCATGGCATTAGGAAGGTTGAGATTCTCTGCTTTAAAATATTTGGTTTAAAAATTAAAAATAGTATATTAGTATTAGTTTTGTTTATATTCTTCTTTAGCCACAGTAGTGAAACTTAAAGGCAGTTTGCAAATTTAAAATGGTTGCAATACTGAGCATAACAAACAAAAAAGGCAACATGAACAAGTAGAATTGGGCTATTAAGGATATTAAAACAATTTAGAATACACATAAGAATGAAAAGAAATAAAAACAGTACAGTGTCAAACAATACAGCACCATCTTAATAGCCTTTTCCCTAAAAGCCTTTATTTGTAAAAGTCCATCTGATTTTTATTTCAAACTAGCTTGGGGACCCAGCCCTGCCCGGGTTATTTGAGAAAGGCATTGTGTGCCAAGGGTGGTCCTTATGAGATGTTTACATGACTTACAGTGGTCTCAGGAAGTTAGTGAAGGTACTTCAAGTCCCATCGTCCATGGTCCATCCTCCTCCAAACGGCACCAGGATGTAGAGTGGGTCATGGGTACTCTGTGTGCCAAGTTTGGGCCTGGTCTGTGATTTGTAGGGGCTTCAATGTTCTGTGGAAAATGAATCGGGTGAAGGTACTGCAAATCCCATCATTTGTGGCCCATCCTGCCCTACACTGCACCAGGTTGTAAAGTGGGCCAGTGGGCATCTGTGTGCCAAGTGTGGTCCTGATCCTTCTATGGTGTGGGCCAGAGTGCTCTAAGCAAGTGAGTTAAAGTACTGCAAGTCCCGTCATCCATGGTCCATCCTCCCTCAAACTGCACCAGGATGTAGAGTGGGTCTTGAGGGTTCTGTGTGCCAAGTTTGGTCTTGTTCTCTCATTGTTTGGGGTCGCAAAGGGGTCGCAAAGTGTTTTGATCTGAAACTCCCACCATGCCTGACTGCCTCAGGCCTTTTCCTTACCCCCTCTGCCACTTTAGAGCATCGGAATGTTCGTGTTGGCGACTGCCTCAGGCCTTTGCCTTATCCTCCTCTGCCACTTTAGAGCATCGGAATGTTCGTGTTGGCGACTGCCTCAGGCCTTTGCCTTATCCTCCTCTGCCAGTTTAGAGGGTCGGAATGTTCGTGTTGGCTGGCCAATAGAGGTGTTATGCAAATGCTCCCTCACTGGCAACCAATCATGTTGTCAGAATGTAGAGGCCGGGAGCCAATCAGAACGCTGCCACATACATACAAACAAACACACACACACACACAAACATTCCGCTTTATTAAGGTATATAGATAGAGAAAAAGAAAGTTTTGAATGCCAAAAGGAAGAGCAGCAAGGAGGGCCGTTCTAGCCTCCCTAGAAAGGGGGTTCCCATACTCACCAATTGTTGATAATTGGCCCCAATTAATCCTCCATCTTCCTACTTTTTAAACTGTTTATCAAAGGTCTTGCCTTTGTCACTGGATTCAGGCAAAGCAAACTGCTTCAGTCTCTTCTGGCATATTTATTTATTTCATATATTTCTATTCCGCCCTTCTCCCCACAAGTGGGACTCAGAGCAGTCTCACACAAGCATCAGAAGATGCTAACACATAATACCATAAAAATTACAAATCACAATAAAATAATTTAAAACATTGTACAACATCAGTAAATTTAACAATAAAATAACGTGTCAATAAAATAATGTGTTGGAGGTTTAGTACAACAGTTAAATCAGCAGCTGCTAAAGATCTATCAACCGAAGGTTGCAAGTTCAAAACTCGGGTTGGCTTGGGCAGCCATCCGTCAGCCCTGCCCACTGTTTACCTAAGCAGTTCGAAAACAGCGTTAGCTGTAATTAGAGAAATTAGGTACTGCTAATAAAAAGCGAGGGAGGTTTTTACAATGCCATAAAGAGGAGAAAGACCAGATGCTGGAATGCGGAAATCCTGACAAGCTCTTCGTCACAAGAGGATGGAGCGACAGCACCCCCCTGTGGCGCGACACAAGAACCTCCTTCTGTGTGTTTGTCTGTGTGTCAATACAAAACGGCATTGAATGTTTGCCGTCTATGTGTACTTGTGATCCGCCCTGAGTCCCCTTCGGGGTGAGAAGGGCAGAATATAAATAAAGTATTATTATTATTATTAAGACCAAATTGAGAGAATCCATGTCACAAAACCCAATTTCCATTTCCTATTGCCACTGGTCTCTAATCAAACGCCTGGCCCCAGAGCCAGGTCTTCAGTTGTCTTCTAAAGGACAGGAGGGAGGTGGCCAACCTGATGTCCTTGAGGAGAGAACTCCACAGGTGGGGGGCCATTGCCAAGAAGGCCCTATCTCTCGTCCCCACCAACCGCGTTTCCGAGATAGGTGGGATCGAGAACAGGGCCTCTCCTGATGATCTTAAGCTTCGTGACGGTTCATAGCAGGAGATAAGTTCAGACAGATGGTCTGGGCCAGAACTGTTCAGGACATATATGTCCTTCCTCATTCATATCTATTGCCATCTTGACTGCACTGTGATGTTCCTTGGTCATACATACACTAGTTTTCATCTGTGACAAGGGTGTCAAACTCATTTTAATCAAGGAGCGCATCAGCCTTCTGGTTGCTTTCAAAAGGCCATTGAATCCATGGTCTGAGAATCCATGGACACGGAGGACCAACTATAATTTTATTACAGTGCTCAGTTCTCTTTTAGTTTTTACTCAGTTTGGATCCCCAAATGTTACTGAATAACAACTCCCATCACTTTTGATTATCTAGGGATAATGGAAATTGCACTTGTGGCTCTGTTGGGGAGAAGTTAAAGGAGATTTTAAATCCAGTATCCTGACTAAATATAACAAACTGCAAACTTCCAAATGTTTCTGTGTCATAGCTCCCATCAGATTTGGGCATGATGTCTAATGATGAGGAATATAGGAGTTGTAGTCCAGCACCTGGACGGCCACATAAAATGACATGGAGAGCTAGATTTGGCCCACAGATCTTGAGTTTGACACGTGATCTATGACATATTAGAGGGTATAAATTCCATTTCCTAGGATCAACCACTGAAAATGCCCTTAACTGTCATTAGCATATACCCTGTGCCATTGCACCCGGTCTGAATATACCCAGGAAAGGCAAGGACATAGACTCTCTCTACCGGGGGATTGCTTCTTGCCTTCCTTTAGAGGCTTGGGGCTCCCAAGGACCAAGCTGGACACTATAGATCAGTGTTTCCCAACCTTTTTTGAGCTGCGGCACACTTTTAACATTAAAAAAATCCGGGGGCACACCACCAACCAAAATGACACAAAATGACACTCTAACACAGTAAAGAACGGCTGGGGGTTGGTGGCGTGCTGGGAGCAGCTGCTGGGAGTGCCAAAGCCGGGGAGGGGGTGGAGCCAGGCTGTGCCATGCCCCACCCCCTACCCCCAGCTTCACCTCTCCCAGCAGCTGTTCCAGCCTTGAGGGGGCAGTGCCAAGCCAGCAGTGCCAGAGCCAGCACAATGCTGGCTTGGCACTGTCCCCTCAAGGCTGGAGCAGCTGCTGGGAGAGGTGAAGCCAGGGGTAGGGGGCAAGCCAGGGCGCGCCATGCCCCGCCCGCTCCCCCCAGCTTCAGTTCTCCTACAGGCCGCGCCATACCCCGTTCCCTCCCCCCAGCTTCAGCTCTCCTACAGAGGAGGAGCATGAGCGGTGGACGGGCTTCAGTGGGCGGGCTCTTCCTCCACGCGGCTTCAGCGAATGAGAGGCAAGAGTCATGGTGGGAGTCATGGCGGATTGGAGGCTGGTTGGGGAAACGGCCGAAGGAGGCGCCACCCCGGTCCCTTCTTCTTTTTCTTCGCCACTACCCAGCCCTTCCTCCTCCTCCCCCAAGCAGCAGGAGTTCAGCAGGAGGGGGGGAGGAAGGGGGCAGAGAGCTTTCTCGTGGCACAGCAGGAGGTCCATCATGGCACACTAGTGTGCCACGGCACACTGGTTGAGAAATACTGCTATAGATAACACAAAACAGGCTTTATTGCTTAAAATGTGAGTTATCTGCACTCAGGCACTTTACTTTGTTCCCCAAAAGGATAAAGGAAAAATACTTTACAGTCTCTTAGTTGCTTGGGTCCTGGAAGCTTCAGCCGGATGGCTCTCCAAGTCCTCTCTGTCTTTATGGTCTCGAGGTAAGGACACTCAAGACCCCAGCCAGCTGGCCTATATTGAAGGTATGGGACCTTCCTCTGGATGCCAGCCAACTAGTTTGAAGCCACCTGGGTCTCCTCAGAGCTACCCAACCATCCGGTATGTTGGACTTTCTGTATGAGACCCAGGGAAAGTCTTTGTTTTGTGTTGAGAGATGGCTTGACCAAGGTTGGCCCTGGCAAACCTTCAGATATGTCCTCTTCTGGAGAGATCCAGAAAAGCTCTTTAAAGAAATGGCTAGATTTCAAAGTCCCTAGAAAATGGGCAGAACAAACTTAATTGGGCTCTGTTAACAATGATTGACAGGTGTAAAGAACCAATCAATGCAACCAAACCTTTGGAAAACTAAACTGGTTTGCAGAAACACAATACAACAGTGCAAACCTTTGCAACTTAAAGTTTTACATACAAGTGGCGCTTGCTGCGCTGTCACACCCCCCTCCTCAAACCTAATTATGTTCACAGTTGTTACAGTATGTTACTTTTGAAAAGTAACACTGGCACACCTTGGCTAACTCTGCTTACTAAAGTAAGACATTAGAGGGCAACTCTTGTAGCGCATTGCTTTAAAACAATAGTTCCCAACCTTTTTTTTTTACCAGAGACCACTTGACCAGGGACCACTTTGACCAGGAACAATTTCACCAGGGAGCACTCTCCAACATTAGTACCCAAAGGGTTACAAATCAGTTTTTTGTCAACTTAGATTCGGTTTGGGTTGCTGATTCAGAATAATAAATAAATAAAGAGGAAGGAGGCTTGCGGACCAGATTTTCAGCATTGCGGCCCACTTGTGGTCCATGGCCCACAGTTTAAGAACCATTGCTTTGAAAGTTAGAGAATGTATTGTTTTGGATTAGTGTGGAGAAGCTCATAATAATGTGCTTTCTCCCAAATGAGAATACATCACAGAATGTATGGATTAAGAAGTTGACAGAGCAATGTTTGATTCATAGGGTCATTGCAGAAGGATTTTAAAGACATGAATAACTTCCCACTGATGGGGTGCCCGTGAGATATCACGACACTATTGTAGTAAAAAGGAGGACCTTTCCATTCTAGAACATGCCAGGAACCAGATAAAAATTCACTCATTTCGTTCACCAGGGAGAAGTAAAATGTCAATCTCCGATGGAAATTGAGATAAAATAAGCTGCTACATATTATAGAAGAGATAGTTATTGATCTTCTAAGGGTATTTCTGACAAGACAACGAGGTTACATCTTGTCTTTATTAGACTAGTCAATAACAAGACTTGCAAAGGGATGAAAAAGATATTATATTAAAATACTTTTCCAGCCTTTTATTTATTTACAGCAGGAGAACCAGTGTGAGGTATACTAAGCCCCAAGCATAACACCATGAATGCCGACTCTTACCTGTTATTAGATGTATTAGAAGCAGAAGATACAATCCCTCTAAAAAAAAGATGCAGAAAGCTCCATGGGGTGAGAGCACGGCACTCTTGTGAAATAATTTGCACCTGTGGGAAGCTTCTCATATGAAAAAAAATGTATTCACATTCTGGAGACACATAGCCAAAGAAGACTAAAGGTAAATTATATATCTTATAATGTTACGTTTGCTTGTCAGTTCATACAATGCTTTGTTTACATGTTTGTATAAAGTTTCAAGGATCTTTCAGAATGAAGTGGCAGAAAGAAAAAAGGGTGCTTTTATCTTTTTCCTGTAGTAAACATTGGCCCCATCTACACTTCAAACTGCAGCAGCCAGACAGCAAACCCCACCAAAAAAAAGTCTGAAAGAAAAACCCTAATGTGCATCAGTGCTCTCTGGTTTTGTGTAAACCCAAGTTCCAGGGTTTCCTATGTAATCATCTGCACAGCAAAACCACTTTCTTCAGTACTGGTTTGAAATTGCACTATGCATAGATGTGCCCGTAGTTCTGCCAAAACTACTTTTTTTTGCTACAAAGATCTAAACAAGAGCTACTCAGCAATAATTGGCCAAAGAGTAGCCCTCTAGGTCCTGAAGATGCCTTGGGAAGTTTTCTGTCCTGCACTCCTAGTTCCTGCAAAGTTGGAGGGTGTAGTATATTTCACAAATTTCATTTTCAGATGAAGTGATGAGTTGACATATCGTATTACCCACTACAAGGATGTCTTTAAAAACAGTGCAGTTTGGGATATATTTTGTGCAAAATTTGCATATGGTTTTGTGTGTGCAAAAAACAGCATTTTCGGTACAATGAGGGAGAAAGGAGCCCCTGAGGCTTCCCCACTTGCACAATTACTATAATGAAAAAGTAACAAAGTTTTCACTAACTAAACTTTAGAACAGGGGTGGGCAATTACCGGCCCTCCAGGTGTTTTGGACTTCAACTCCCAGAAATCCTAAGAGCTGGTAAACTGGCCCACCCCTGCTTTAGAAACACTTTAGAAATAAAATGCATTGCAACCTAATTTAGAAATGACTTTTGAAACATTTTTTTCCAATCATGTAAATTTTTTTTCCAATATTGTAAATTATTTTTTTCCAATATTGTAAATTATTTACAATAATTTACGAATGGAAAAGAAGATGGGTAACCTGATGTTTGTGGGTAGAGGCAACTCTGCCTTGTGTTCTCAATAATGTTGGAAGATTCTTTCCATCAATTGTTGTTCAACTTGAACCCTTTGTCAGTTCAATGTAGTTTGTTCAATTTAAGAAGCCAGTCCTTTGTTTTAGATTCCTTAAGTAATTGGTTAATGGTTCCCAATCTTTTTTATATATATAAAAAAAATTGCATCCTGATTCTGTAGCCGTCTGGACAGCTTGTCCATTCCATGAGCTTTGTTTTCTTCCATTGCCAGCATTGTTTGGTATCTCCAATATTTTGCTAATAGTATTGTGGCTGTTGATACCATGTATTGAAAAATTATCTCATATTTTTTTGAAATTAGTTTATGAATGAGACCTAATAGAAAGGTTTTGGACTCTAAAATAATTTTGTTGGTATATTTTCCATTATTTTGTGTTTTTCTGTCCATTATTTTTAGTTTGTGGGCATAGCCACCACATATGGTAAAGGGAGCCAACCGTTACATTATACAGTATTTCCAACAAATATTCATTTCCTTAGGTTAAGTTTTAGCTAGTTGTTCTGGCTTCATATACCAACAATACATTATCTTATAAAAATTCTCATGGAGGCCATAGTTGTGGTTGAATTTTATCCCCCTTTTCCACATGTATTCCCATGTACCTATTTCAATATTATGTCCAATGTTTTGTGCCCATTTAATCATGTGGTCATTTACTTGATCTTCCTCTGTATGGTTTTTTTGGTAATATTTTGTCTTTTCTTTGCAGTTGTAGATCTAATTCTGTATCTGCTTCTTGAATGCTCACTTTTTGATGATCTTGTCATCTCTGATGAATTCAAAAATATTATAACTAGGAGATCAAGTGCCTGTTACCTTTGAATTCTGATAGGGATTTTAATAGTTTCTTCTTATTGCCTGTTTTCAGTAGGCTTTTATATGTCGCCCAGAATGCATATTTTTATTGTAATTTGTGGAATGTGTCCTGCAGTGATGCCCAATTTGGGATTTTAAAAATATATTAAGAACTTTGTTTAATCCATAATCTCAAAAGATGAGTCTTATCATTTTTAAAAATTAGTGTCCATTTTTCTTTTTTGTATACCAAATAGGTGTGCCACCTACATTTCAGATCATATCTTTCAGCATTAGTAGTTTTTTTGTTTTCTAAGGTGAACTACTCTTTTACGTAAGATAGCGCTGCTGCTTCGTGGTATAGATTCAAATTTCATAAAATAGATTCAAATCCAAATTCAAAAACAAATATTACATAAAGTTTATAGACAATAATATACTTTTACAGGAATAAAGATTTAAATATAAAATTTAAAAATTGTGATAACTTCAGAAAATCTTTTGGGGAATATAGAAGTACTAATGGGTAAATTAAAGAATTGGACATGTTCGCTGGTTTGAAGAGTAGTCAAATTTTAAAAACATTTAATTTAAAAACATTGTAACTGAACTTAACAGGACAGTATATTCTGAACTCATCCACACAGTATCTGCATTTCCTGCCCAATTGAGACATATGAATAATCCTACTTTATGGATGGCAGAGACTTTATTATTTGCATCATTAATGCAATTTTGGTCATTGTCTAGTTTATACAATGAGTACAACACTGAGATGATCTAATCTCATGAATCTATTATTTCTGAGCAAAGCAAAGGATAGGGCTATAGTGAAATCATAATTGTGCTAATCAAGAATTAAACATGTAATTACCTGGGCGGGGGAGAATCCTTGACATCAAATTTAATAACTTACATTGTATTTAGTCATTGCACCTTATGAACAGAGTTTGATTAGCAAAATATACAATTAAACAAAAGGTGATAAATGAGAGCATAATAATTAAATACATTATATTAATTATACATTATATTACATTACATATTAATTACATATTAATATCAATTAGACAATTCCAGGAGAACCTAAATAAGCACTGACTCCCTCTACTCTCTCCAATGTTGTGCCACTTCTGACCTTTCCGAATTCTGGGCAGAAAGATCTCAGCAGCTAGGAGTGACTGAGACGTGCTTGTACTGTCACCTGTCCACAGAATGATCCTCAACTTATCCATAAATTATATTAAAATCAAAACTTGCCATTGACTTATGTATGAGGCCAACTTATACATCAATATATATTGTAGTTATGTATGAAAATTCCATCTTCATATATCCCAGGCACTCCGTTGTGCCTTTAGGGCTCAAAGTCGAAAACGTCTCTACACCTCTTCCTCTTACTTCTTTTTTATCACATTTGTCTTCTTTAAATGGAAATCCTGATAAGATGGGGATCTAAACAGGGCTGGAGGTTTAGCACAGCTGTTAAATCACCAGCAGCTAAAGATATTTCAACCAAAAGGTTGCAAGTTCAAACCCTGGGTTGGCATGGGCAGCGAACTGTCAGCCCTGCTCACTGTTTACCTAAGCAGCTTGAAAACAGCTTTAGCTGTAATTTGAGAAATTAGGTACCGCTTTAAAAAGCGGGGGAGGTTTTTACAATGCCATAAAGAGGAGAAAGACCAGATGCTGGAATGCGGAAATCCTGACAAGCTCTTTGTCACAAGAGGATGGAGCGACAGCACCCCCTGTGGCGCGACACAAGAACCTTCTTCTGTGTGTTTGTCTATGTGTCAATACAAAACGGCATTGAATGTTTGCCGTGTATGTGTACTTGTGATCCACCTGAGTCCCCTTCGGGGTGAGAAAGGCGGAATATAAATAAAGTATTATTATTATTATTATTATTAAAACCAAGTCGAGAGAATCCATGTCACAAAACCCAGTTTCCATTTCCTATCGCCGCTGGTCTCTAATCAAACGCCTGGCCCCAGAGCCAGGTCTTCAGTTGTCTTCTAAAGGACAGGAGGGAGGTGGCCAACCTGATGTCCTTGGGGAGAGAGTTCCACAGATGGGGGCCACTACCAAGAAGGCCCTGTCTCTCGTCCCCACCAACCGCGTTTGCGAGAGAGGTGGGATCGAGAGCAGGGCCTCTCCTGATGATCTTAATCTTCGTGATGGTTCATAGCAGGAGATATGTTCAGACAGATGGTCTGGGCCAGAACCGTTCAGGACATATATGTCCTTCCTCATTCATATCTATTGCCATCTTGACTGCACTGTGATGTTCCTTGGTCATACATACACTAGTTTTCATCTGTGACAAGGGTGTCAAGCTCATTTTAATCAAGGAGCGCATCAGCCTTCTGATTGCTTTCAAAAGGTCATTGAATCCATGGTCTGAGACTCCATGGACACGGAGAACCAACTATATTTTTTTTACGATGCCATAAAGATAAAGAAAAAGAAGATCAGATGCTGGAATGCGGAAGTCTGACAGCTCTTCGACATAGAGGATGGAGCGACAGCACCCCCTGTGGCACGACACATAAACCTCCTTCCGTTCTGTCTGTGTATACTGTATATGTCAATACAAACGGCATTGAATGTTTGCCGTGTATGTGTACTTGAGTTCCCTTCGGAGTGTGAAGGGCGGAATATAAATATTTTATTTATTTATTTGTTTGTTTGGACTCATCTGCCGCCACTCCCATCCGGATCAGGGCGACTCACAGCATTAAAAGCATAGTTAAAACAGCATATATAAAACACAGCATATATAAAAGCATGACATGTATAAGACACAAAAAGATCATAACAATAAATCAACCCAATGCACGGGAGGCAGGTTACACGAATCTGCATTATCAGCAGTATAGTGTTGTTGTTGTTGTTATTATTATTATTATTATTATTACATGAGATCCTTGACACAATCCAAGTAGTCCAGTCCCTTTGTCCATGTCCCCCACAGAACTCTGCTGCTTTCCCAATTAACTATGGCTTGAATTCAACCTAAGAGCATCCGAATCTGGACTCCTTATAAAGAGTCCAGAGCCTCTGCAATGCAGAGAATGAGACAAGGTGCCTTTTAAGGACTCGTGAAAATCACTCAGCAATGTAAAGGCTATTATCATTTTGGTCTTTGCAGGCCTTTCAAATAGTAAAGGACACTGGCATCTCTGCAGCCAATGACTTCTCTTTGTGCTATATTATGTAAAGTGTTAGTAATTCACATGGGGTTGGATTGTGGATTATTTTATTTTTTTGCTTTCATGATTTTTGCATGGCCAAATGCTGCAAATAAGATGAGCACGAAGGCATTTTCTTCCCCTTCCTGTTAAAAAGCAAACAACCCTGCAGTCTTATCAAAAGGGGGAGAAATGTCATGAATTATTCAACTATTCATGTTTATGCAAAACTTTAAGAAAAGCAAACCAGAACTCAGAATATAGCCAAACATATCTAAAACTGCTCCCGCCTACGCATTATCTGCAGAAGTGAACCTGAAGGTCAGAAACTGCAGGCAGTCTATTGGGAAACAAGCAATGCAAACCTATATTTTTTCTGTCTGAACTGCTGGCCTAGAAATAGTTTTGCAGCCTAGACTAGGATTAATGGGAAATTAAAGTATTAGATGTGCAACAACCTCCCCGCAGAGTTGGCATCTGACCCATCAAACAACACCAGTACAAAATCCACATGCTTGATCAGATAAAACAATGACTGTCTTCTATGATTGCAATTGTCAACTGACTCAGAAAATGGCCTATTATGTTTATTCAGTACTAATAGAAGTCTGATCTGCAGAAATATTCAGATAAACATTTTCAAAATATAATAAATGATGGTAATCATAATCTACTAGCTGCTATAGATGCATTTAGTTATTTATTTCATTGATCATCTGAAATTCTAGTTACAGGCATCAATAGGTGTTTCTAGAAAATACTAGAACCGAGTTCCTTCTAGGGCTTATTTATACTTGGGAGCTTGATTTCAATGCGCCCTAGAACAGCTCTACAACTGGAATCATTGTTTCATAGCCAGAAAGAATGGCTACTCCTCTGAGGCAGTGCACACCTTACCTCAGTGGTTCGAATCCGAGAGACAGGGTGAGCTCCCATTTGTCTCTCTCACACCAGAAGTGACTTGCAGTTTCTCAAATTACTTCTGACACAATAAAAAAAACCTAGTCCATGCCTCTGGCACTATTTTGAGTTGTATAATCATACACACAGAGTAAGGCTATAATACTAGTAGTATCTATCAAACATGGAGCAAGAGTAAGCTTATACTATAATCAATTGCAGTTCACCAAAGTGTATAAATGGTTATTTTATATAAATAGCATAGTGCAGTGTTTTTCAACCTTTTTTGAGCTGCGGCACGTTTTTTACATTTACAAAATCCTGGAGCACACCACCAACCAAAATGACACCAAATGACACTCTAACACAGTAATACATATAGTTAATATGTTTTTAAATGTATTTATACACTCAGAGTGAATCCTGGGCCTGTTTCGATGAACACAACATAGATATATCCTGGCAGCAATGGCAGAAAGACACACACGAAAGTCTTGCTCAACAGCTGGGAGTTATAGTTCACCCGCAATCAAAGGGCATTCTGAACTCCACCAATGATGGAATGGAATCAAACTTCCCACACAGAACTACCATAACCAAGAGAAAATACTATAAGAGTTTGGTGGGCATTGACCTTGAGTTTTGGAGTTGTAGTTCACCTCCATCCAGAGAGCACTCTGGGCTCAAGCAATGTTGGATCAGGACCAAACCTGGCATGAATACTCAATATGCCCAAATGTGAACACAGATGGAGTTTGGGAAAAATAGACTTTGACATTTGAGAGTTACAGTTTCTGGGATTTATAGTTAACACACAAACAAAGAGCATCCTGAACTCTTGCAACAATGGAATTGAACCAAACTTGGCATATTGAACTCCCATTACCAACAGAAAGTACTGAAAGTACTGAAACGCAGGGTGAGGAAGATGTGGGCCGAGTGTGTGCAGTAGCGCCTGCACGGGTCACGCAGAAGCGGCAGCGTGAGCAAAGCGAGGCAAAGCAAGCAGATCGAGGCTGGGAAGAAGGGAGCCTGAGTGGAGAAGAAAAAGTGTTCGGCAGGAGGGGGAAGAAAGGGTATTGGAGGTTCTAATTTCCCACGGCACACGTGATGATCGCTCACGGTTGAGAAACACTGGCATAGTGCAAGGTGCAGGTAATATTTTTCAATACATTTAAATACACATATCATGACATATCAACATAACACGGTGGTTTAACAGTGCTACCGCTTGGAGATATCCATACTAACACTGGATTTACAGAGCCATAGCCTGCACGCCAACCCCCGACCCGCTATCCTTGTGGATTACAAACATGGTATTTACCAGAGATTACCAGTTTGC
Source organism: Anolis apletophallus (assembly GCA_030556195.1). NCBI lineage: Eukaryota > Metazoa > Chordata > Lepidosauria > Squamata > Anolidae > Anolis > Anolis apletophallus. The sequence goes on along the minus strand of JARBWK010000009.1, from coordinate 38,034,471 downwards.
AAGAATTTGTGTTTGCATATCCCCAATCTGGAGCGGCGGTTTCATATCGGAATTTGAGGATAACCCAATTTATAATCCAAACTACGAACTTGGACTCATTTTCTACCAAGAGTTTGAGCAGCAGGGGATTTCTATGGACTCCTCAGATAAACGCTAAGTACCTTGCACTGTTAAACCACCGTGTTATGTTGATATGTTATGATATGTGTATTTAAATGTATTGAAAAATATTACCTGCACCTTGCACTATGCTATTTATATAAAATAACCATTTATACACTTTGGTGAACTGCAATTGATTATTATAGTATAAGCTTACTCTTGCTCGGTGTTTGATAGATACTATATTGAGTTGGCCACAGAGCTCCATTTGAACTCTTGGCTGTTGTGGGCACCTCTGCTGACATTAAAAGAGGATACCCACTCAACCATCATGAAAAAGCAGAACACCCCCTCCCCCAATCTATTTTTCTGGTTGCACTGGCACCCTGTTCTGACATTGGTAGAAGTAACCACATGACCAAGAAGGAAGAGAATAGATTGGGTGAGTATCTCTGCCAACATCAGAATGGGGCACCCATGCAGCCAGACCCACACACACTTCATGCTTGTAGCATGGGCACTCTGTTTTGATATCAGCAGAGGCACCCACACTGCCCAGGAGTTCGCATGGAGCTCTGTGGTCAGTTAGGAGTGGTAGTGACATGAGCATGATCTGCCTTCTTTCCCTGCACACATCTGTTGATGCTCCAGGTCAGGGGTGCTCAGAATGGTGATCTCGATCACCAGGGTGATCTTCGGGCCTCATCCTGGTGATCTTCAGACCCCTGACCAGGTTTTTTGCTGTTGGTCCTCTTCATGCGCCCCTGCACGCTGCAAAGAAGTCCTCTGTCGTTGCTCCTCCCCCGCTCCTGCTCGCGCGCCGCCTCCAAAAGCTCCAGAGTCCAAGAGGCAGAATGGGCCCCCTCTTTTGGATTCCTCCTCCTCCCCCTCCGTCCTTCTCCAGCCACTCAGAGTCATAGGAGACCAAAGGGGCGGGCCTGGATGACGCGATGCAAGGCTGCCCCGCGCACATGCGCAGAAGCGCCCATTCTGCCTCTCTGACTTCTCGTGAACTCTTGGAGGCAGCATGCATGCTAGCGGCGTGGAAATAGGAGCAACGCCAGAGGAGAAGAAGAAGGATGCTTTGGGGTCATTTCCTTACCGCATCTCAAAGGTCGGTCTTTTTACTTTGGGGTGGGTGCTTGATTGTTCTGTGACATGTCTCTTTGTTTATTTTTAATGATTTTAAATGGCATTTTAGCTACAAAGCCTCTCTGCTTGCTTTGTTACTTGAGAAATATATGTTGTGGAATATGGTAATGTGGGAGAAATGGGGTGGTTGGATGTATTTTTGCATGCCCCTTTGTTTACCTTACTGAGTATTAAATGGCCTTGCAGTTCAAAAGCCTCTCATCTTACTTTCTGGCTGATAATATGTGTGGTAATATGGCAGTGTGGGAGAAATGGGGTGGTTGGATGTATTTTTATGCTCTGTTTTATATTGTTGTTATTAAATTGAAATGTTGATGTTTTATAGCTTCATTTTATGTAAACTGCCCCGAGCCTGCTGGAAGGAGCGGTACATAAAAATGAATAATAAATATAAATAAATAAATAAGAAAATAGTTATACGTTTTACATTTCTGGGTAGGTGATCTTTGGGACTTCGTTTTTTAATCAGTAGCTCCCATGCTGAAAAAGTGTGAGCACCCCTGCTCCAGGTGAAGACACCTTCTGCATATTCCCGGCCCCAGGGAAGCACGTCTAGATTTCACAAGGCGTAGGGACTTTTCAGTCCTGTCTCCAACCCTGTGGAACTCCTTGCCCCCGTATTTTAGAGCCATGTCCGATTTGCAGTCATTCACCCAAGCTCTTAAGACCTGGCTTTTTGTTAAAGCTTTTAACTTGTAATCATGTGATGATATATATTATGTTTTATTGCTGTTGTAAGTCACTCAGAGCACTCCGGTGGATAGCGACTCATGAAATAATAAATTGAATTGAATTGAATTGAAAAGACTAGGCCACTCAAAATTGGATTTGATCCCTCTGTCCTCATTATGTTGTCAAAAACCAGGACCCCAAAATGAAACATGGGATTTGCATAGATGCCAGCAATGGAGCCTGTGATTACCTTTTCCCAGTTTCAGGCAACTTCCCAATGAACTTGTCAAAAGCTGTACAAGAAGCTCGTATACACCTCACACCTCAGGGAACGCCTCAACATTTAGTTTAGGAAAAGCTCTAATCGCTTCGTAATACCCTGGGAGACACATAATGGGTTTAAACAGAACAACAAGTTTAGGAGAGGGAGTGGGGGGGGGGGGTCCAGATTTTAATCTCACTTTATTCTTGGGAATGTTTCCTCATTCCATTTGCCAAATTGGGACCCCTTCCTGGGGTTCCCATTGAAGCTATGGCAACACCCTTGTTACCCATTGTCTGGCCAGCTGAAACCCACTGTTCTGTTCCTGTCAGGCAAGAACTGAACCGTCAAATCCAATTATCTCCAACCTAGCCATATTCCTCTCCTCTTGCACCCTTTTCCTGGATGGACAAAAACAGTCACTAGACTTCAAATCAAGAAATGGCAGCTTATGACATTTCCTTCAATGCCTGGAGCAAATCAGCAGCAAGGATGGACAACACTCCTGCATTCGTCTAGGAGCAGATGCTAGCCAGCACCAACCTGGACCAATCAACACCTGGCACATAAATAACTCTTTGTTTTGAATTGCTGTCAAAGTGCTCTAAACAAATCCTTATGTTCGCAATTGCACTTATGCCAGTTCTGAGAGACCAGACTCTACTGACTTGGCCAAGGTGAATAAAAGCCTCTGTTCTTTGCCTTCATCCCATCTGTGTCTTATTCAGTCCTTTGGGAGCTTGACATGCCAGGCCTCCAAACCCACAGTTCTTGTGGAGCAGCAAAGCCCACAGATACTCGAGTTTCCAGCAAATCTCACAGCATCCCCTGACTTTGTCCAAAATGGATAAACTCAGTTGAAAAGCTAAAAACACCAGGATACTCATTGGAAGTAGCTGTGTTGTGCAAAGAGAGCCAGCCTTCCATTTGAGCCTGGGATTTTTGGTTTGTCTAGGCAAGCCCCCAGATGTTTTACAGAGCACCAGGCCACACTGTATGATATCCTTATCCACAGCAACTGCACTGGATCTTTTGGAATTCAATGGCCTTATGTCAATGCAATTTTTAAAAAAAGATATAACAGGACAATAGCTGCAGAGCAAGATGTGAATACATATAAAACCTTGAACCCATCCTTAATGTTAAAGAAAACAAAAGAAGTGGGTGCCACTTATACAGCATTATGCATTAATTTGTGGAGATATCTCCGGGAATGTGGCACAGCTGGCTGGGAGACAGCTGCATAAGATTTGTATGACCAGAAGGTCATGAGTTTGAGGCCTGCCCGGGTCGGGGTGAGCACTCAACCATTTGTGTAGTTTGTTGTCGACCTTTGCAACCTACTTTGCATCTGCCAAGTAGGAAATTTAGGTATCACGTTGTGGGGAGGCTAATTTAACTAATTTACGAGGCCATACATCTCCAGGAAGTGTGTAAAAGGAGTGAAGGAGTGCGGCAGCTCCCCCTGGTGGCCAGAAGCTGACATGTTAAATTGCCTCTGAGTGCCTTGTCTTAGATGTTTGTATGTCAAAAGGGCATTGAATGTTTACCTGTATATGTGCATTGTGATCCGCCCTGAGTCCCCTGCGGGGTAGGAAGGGCGAAATATAAATTATATAAATAAATAAATAAACATGTTTGAACAATACATGTTCAGCGGACCAAATGAGTAAACATCCTTACCTTACTTCACATTCCCACTCTACCCAGCTATAAACTGATGAAAGTTACTTTATTCTGACACCCACATTGCAGTGGCAGATAAGAATAATATCTTCACAGTAAAATTGACCATAGACCCAAGCACAAAAAAAATCAGTCTACTTTAATAGTGACTGAAATTAAATAGTACCTCCTGGGATTGGAGTTCAGGGAACCAAATCAATTAGTAAAGAAAAATACAATGTGCTTTTGTTTCCAACTTTTACAAGCAAATTAAATGTTGAGGTTCTACAAACAATAATTTTACTGGTGCTTCCAATTACTTTAAGGAAAGACCCACAGTTTGAAATGTTTGCAAAAGCTAATGCCTACTAAACCAAATAAATCACCCTGAATAAAAAAAAAGCCTTTGCAAAATCATTAAATAAGGAAACCACATTTACACACAGTAAAGTCCAATTGGATTGTAATACCATTAAAATATAAGCTCACTGTGCCAACTCAATTGGACTTTAGCACCATTAAAATATAAACACACTGTCCCAGTCTATATAATGTAGTTTTCTGAATCAGCACTTCAAATAACCCCAAGAACAGGACTAAAAACCAAGGCACCAAAATTATTTTTCTTTGTTCGAAGTGTAATAGAGAACCCTATTGAAATGACCTAAGAATATTATAAAATCGAACTGGAAGGTCTAGAAAATGCCTAGAGAGGTGATATTTTATTAGATTTGAATACATGAAATTACAGATACTGTTGATGTGGATTCAGAAATCTTTCTGTTAGGCCTGGTTAGGTTCTTTGGAATTCTTCTAAAGTCGGGATGAATTCAGATTAAATTCACTTTTGAAGCGGTTTTGAAGCGATATAAGCAACCCGGAAGTGAATTTGCAATTTCGAAGCCACCGCCGCCATTTTCGGAAAGGAATCGGCTGATGCGGGAGAGAAGAAATCAGCTTCAAAACTGGGTTAAACCTGGCTCCCGCTGCATGTCCTTCTCACGGGAGAGAAGGACCTGGGGCAGGAGGCCTGTTTAATCCGGTTTGGAAGCTGATTTCTTCCCTCCTGCTCCAGTCAATTCCAATTCCTTTCCGAAAGTGGCGGCCGCCGCTTGAATTGGCAAATTTACTTCCGGGTTCCATAAATCGCTTCAAAAACGCTCAAAAGTGAATTAATTCAATTTATACCGATTTTCATAGCATTCCAAAAAACCTAACCAGGCCTAGTCTAAAGGCTTTCTCTCTCAGTAATTTGAATACTTTCAAAACAAGGATAGCAGTACTTCGTCATGCATTGGTCCTCCAACAAGACTGCTAATTAATGTATAAGTGGATATCTCATTGAGCAATGTAAGCAACCCGGAAGTGAATTTGCAATTTGCAATTTCGAAGCCACCGCCGCCATTTTCGGAAAGGAATCGGAAAACAGCTCCTGCATGTCCTTCTCACGGGAGAGAAGGACCTGGGGCAGGAGGCCTGCTTAACCCGGTTTGGAAGCTGATTTCTTCCCTCCCTAATGCGGGAGGGAAGAAATCAGCTTCCAAAACTAGATTAAACAGGGCTCCTGCCCCAGGTCCTTCTCACGGGAGAGAAGGACCTGGGAGGTTTTTTTTGCAGGTTTCCGCACATTGAGCAATCACGGACGCCATTAACAAAGGGGTTCCAAAATTTTGGAATGTTTCGGAATGATTTTCGGCATTTTTCTGGAAAATTTTGGAGGTCATTCAGATTCGAAGCACCAGTGCCCCCAACATCCAGAACTAGTTTTGAACCATTTTTTTAATGGATCAACCAGGCCTGCTTTCTGTATATGTTTTTAAAGTAGCATGAGATTTGCTTCCTTTTACTGGTACAGTACAGACTCACATAGTAATGTTTGCAGCAACTCTATAAAATAAGTCAGTCTTATTCCAGAGGGAAGGGTTGAGGCTCAGAGAAAGTCCTCATGCATTAGTAAGTAAAATTTGAATGGGAGACCATCTGTTCATAACGCATTAAACCAGGAGTTCTCAGACTTTTTAAGCTGCTGAGCTGCTTTTTGTAGCAAAAGTTCTTGTGGAGCCCAAATAAATGTCTATATATTACTAGCTGTACCCGCCACGTGTTGCTGTGGCCAACCTTCCCTCCCTCTTTCTCTCCTTCCTTCTTTTCTTTCATTCTCTCCTTATTTCCTTCTCTTCCACATCCCTTCCCTCCCCCCCCTTTTCTTTCTCTTCTTCTTTCTCCCCCTTCTTCCTTCTCTACCTATCTTGGACTGCAACTCCCAGCAGTCCTCCTGATCAATCTATCTACCTACCTCTCTATCTAATCTATCTGGATGATTGCTGGGAGTTGCAGTCCAGGAATAGGAAATTGGAAAAATGCAGGGATTGGGATGCTCTCAGATAAATCCAAGGAGAAGAAAGCTTGCAGGTTGGATGCAGTGCATTTGAATCATTCTCCTCTCCTAAAGGGCCTGGTGTGATGGCGCGATGAGAGCCACCTGCTTTAAAGATTTTGAGTTCAAAAGTTTGCATTAATGTAATGTAACTGTTTGCATGTTTTGCAAGGGGCTTTGCTCTTTTCTAATCTGTTTGCAGCTTACCTAAGGTTTAGCTGCATTAATTGGTCCTTGGCACCTGCCAATTATTGTTTATTGAACCCATTCAAGCTTGCTCCTCCCCTTTCCCCGGGGAAAAGAAAAGAAGCCATCTTTTTTTCTCATTCGACCACAAGAGATTCTACAGAATGGATGTGTTGGAAGGTGTGCCAGTTAGGCCTTGGTCAAGGCATCTTCCAGTACCAATTCCTCACACCTCAAAATTCATACTCAGCATATATACTCAGCATAACGGATGGTTGGGTGACGCTGAGGAACTTCGGGCACCCTCAAACAGTTAGTTGGCAGTTAGTTTCCTGCCTTCGTATAGGCCATCTGACTGGGACTTTGAGCGTCCTCACCTCGAATTTAAAGAGAGACTTTGGAGAGCCAACTAGCTGTAGTTTCCAGAACTACATTTGCACTAAGAACTGTAAAGTAAGCTTTCTATTTGTTTGGATAAAAAAGAGAAGATCCTGAGTACATCGCTACTCTGTATTAAGAATAAACCCTTTTAGTTAAAGAGAGTGTCCAGCTTGGTCCTTGGGAGCCCCAAGGCTTCTAAAGGAGGGCAAGAAGCAATCCCCCAGGAAGAGAAACATCATGTCCCTGTCCCTTTGGAACCATATAGCCCAGGTGCGATGGCACACTAGGGATGCTGAGAGCCGTAGTCCGAAAGAAAATGTGGATATGCTATTGTGTGTTTTGTTTGCCAGGTGGAGTTGTTTTTGCGCATGCGCTGTAGCGTCTTTTTGCTTTTTGGGGGGGCTTCTATTGTGTTTTTCTGAGTGATGGTCACTCGTTGGCCTGATAGGTGTATTGTGCCAAATTTCGTGTCAATTGTCCAGTGGTTTTTGAGTTATGTTAATCCCACAAACAAACATTACATTTTTATTTATATAGATATATATTCCTCTCCGTTGGCGCCCCCTTGTTGTGGGGGAGAGGCTTGCGTACCCTAATGAAGTTGTCAGCTGTGCTGGCGGTGGCATAATAGTCACCGGTAGGGCTTCCCATGCCAGACAGGTCACAACCGAAGGGTCTGACAAATAGCGTCAATTGGCAGGATGGGCCTTCTAGCCTTTTGGCAACCATCCTAGGGGAAGGAAAACTCTGATTTCAAACCCGGGCAGATGGTGCTTGTTTATCCCTGTAAGGTCAACCATCTAAGAGAAAAACATGAACCAAACCTACGACCTGAGGACCTCGCTGCCACCGTCTCAGCTTGCTAGGCCCCGGCAAATGAACCTTTGGTTTAAAGGGTGAGTCCAGTTCTGTGCACGCTGCGCTTCACCCAAAAAATCCATTGCACGGGCTCGAAGGACACATCCAACCTCCGAATCAACACGCTTGTAGAAAACGTGGAATGAGTCCTTCCTTTCATGAAGAAAAACCAAGAGATATAATAGAGATATATCAGGCGTGGACAAACATTTTGACAAACATAAACTTAACAGTATTTCAGTGGAAGACCCCAGGAGCTATCCAATCCAATCCCCTTCTGCCATGCAGGAAAAGCACAATCAATATAACTCAGCAGATGTCCAGCCATCCATTTAAATAATAATAATAATAATAATAATAATAACGGGGCCATTGTGGAGCTCCTCATTTTGTTTTGCAGAGCCCCAAGAGCTCCCTGGAACACACTTTGAGAACCACTGCAATTATACTGAGAGTCCCCAAATGCAGCATAGGTGACTTTTTGAGTTGATGACAAAACTTTAAATCTTGAATAATTAAGTTTACCTACAAATAGATAAACACTACCTTACAACATAGTGTCAATGATTAGAATTTCGCCAAACACACAAGGGAAGCAAATACACAAAATAGCAAAATAGCGATGTAATATTCAAAGTGTCAATACATACACATTAGAAGGACACTTTACATTGCCCATATAATGTAATACATCACCAATGAATAGCAGGGAGTTGTAGGAAAAAGTTCAATGCGTAGACCAGGGCGGAAAGAGTTCAAGGAAGCGGTGGTAATCCAAAGTAAAGTCAATGCGGTGTAAATTCCACTGGTGCAACCAAAGTCAACGCAAGGTCCCAATTCCCCGGTTTCCAACAAGATCCCAATCAATTGCGAGGATGGTAATAATCCAAACGGTGGGCTGGAAAAGCGCCCCAGCAGGGGCCGCAACGGTCTAACTACGGGCCCGATCCGTTTTGCCCTGAACGGGCTTTCTCAAGCGGCAATTAATAACATGGGAGGCGTGACACAGAAGGATTCACAAACCTGAAACAATAACATAATGATCACATTATATAGTAACAACCCATTCCTACAAACATAGTTTACAGAGGAATATGCAGACATACCAATACATGGTATCCAACGTAACATCTCCTGTGGACCCGAGGATAATTAGATAACAGCAGGTAAGTCTTATATACAAAGATGTAGAGTGAATTCAGGTGAGAAGGGCGGATATGGGGAGAGGCTCGTTTAACCCGAAAGGGTACTCGCTTTGTAGGTGGATTATCCACCATGTTTCCCTTCTGATGAGCAAATCATGTAAATTGCAATTGCCGCTTGAGAAAGCCCGTTTGGATTATTACCATCCTCGCAATTGATTGGGATCTTGTTGGAAACCGGGGAATTGGGACCTTGCATTGACTTTGGTTGCACCAGTGGAATTTACACCGCATTGACTTTACTTTGGATTACCACCGCTTCCTTGAACTCTTTCCGCCCTGGTCTACGCATTCCCACCCATTGAACTTTTTCCTACAACTCCCTGCTATTCATTGGTGATGTATAACAATCTATGGGCTTTGTATGCCGTCCTTCTAATGTGTATGTATTGACACTTTGAATAATACATCGCTATTTTGCTATTTTGTGTATTTGCTTCCCTTGTGTGTTTGGCTGTATATTCCTACTGTTGTATTGTGTGTTTAGCAATGATTAGCATTTGCCTTCACTGAAGTTTGCCCACACTGGTTCAATGTCTACAAACATCATCTCATACGTATCTCAGACATAGTATGCAATTACCTTTGGGTAACGTGTATAAAGTGTATAGGAAGTATACATGAATCTTGTGTTTAAATTCAGGTCCCGTCTCCCAAATATCTCATGATTCACTTATATGTAAATAAATATAGATATTCCAAAACAAAAATCCAAAGCACTTCCGATAAAGGGATACCCGACCTGCACTGCAAATGGGGTTGTGAAAGTGTTAATAGTAAAAACCGGTTCCCAGGAGTTGCTAAGCAACACGAACTGCCCTCTGGATCACTTATCAGCCAATGGAGATTTGTTCGGCTGATGTCATTTTGCTCCCTTAATATCTGCGAGGAAGAACTGTGTGGGTGGAGTTCTGTGCAGATCTACCTGGACTACTTCTAATTAACATGCCATCGCATAAAATTAATTTTTTTTCTCTCCAACCTGTTTGGCTTCAAAATTTAATAAAGTAGACAATAGACACAATGAAGACAATCAATGATAATCATTAGCTGCAGCCAAGAATATGATCTCTCACTTTGTGATATTGCACCCCCACACTTAGTTCTTCAGTTGCATTGTTGTTAGATATTTTGATAGAATATCTGTGGAAATGTATATGATTTCAATTGTCTTCTGGAACAATCTTTTGTGGGGGAAATAATGACTTTGTTATTGATGCTTTATACAGTTGGGGATTCTTTATGAAAGTCTTGGGACCAGAAGCATTTTCGATTTTTTCCCCAGATGATTTTGGAATACCTGTATTTCATCCACATAAAAGTCTAGAAAGGAAATTCATTTATGTTTCATATACACCTGTTAGCCCCAGCTTCTGCCAACCTAGCAGTTCGAAAACATGTAAATGTGAGTAGATCAATAGGTACTGCCAGGGCCGTAGCCAGGATTTTGATTCGGGGAGGGCTGAGTTTGATTCGGGAGGGGCTGAGTCTGAGTAAGAGAGGGACTACCCTACCAAACGTTTTGTATTGTTATCCCAATAGCCCCATGAATGTGGGATATAATGAGCATGGTGATCAGATCATGATATGAATAAACATAACAGTTTAAATAATGTACCAGTAAGGCCTTCTCACAGACCACCCTGAGAATTTTGGGGGGGAGGGGTGCTGAAGCCCCCTAAGCCCCCCCCGCTACATGCCTGGGTACCGCTCTGACAAGAAGGTAACAGCGCTCCATGCTGGCCACATGACCTTGGGGGTGTCTATGGACAACACTGGCTTTTTGGTTTAGAAATAGAGATGAGCACCACCAACCCCCAGAATTGGACACGACTGGACTTAATGTCAGGAAAACCTTTTTTAAATATACCTTTTAGTAGGCTTGTGCTTTCTTAGTAAACCATGATCCATTTTTGTGCCCCAGATTTCAGTGGGGACCCCGATTCATTTTTTGGGAGCCTCCCAAATCTGGGAGAGCAGGTATCTGTATTTGTTCTGGGATGCCAAAAGGTTTGTTTTTTTTAAAAATCCAGCCCATTATGGGGAGGGGCTTTCCAGGCTCCCCCTTCCTGTCATTTTAGGCATTTAAACTGTTTCTACTGTAGAGGAGAGTGCTGCAGGCAGACGTGTGTGCTTTCTCTCCCAGGCCTACACAATGCCACACACTCTTTCCAAGGCATTCTTAAAACTATTTCTGCTTTAGAGAAGAGGTGCTGCTTTCTCTCCCAGGCTTGCACACACTCTTTCCAAGGCTTTCAAAGGAGGCAACTTCTTAAAGCTGTTTCTTCTCTAGAGGAGGGGCGCTGCAGGCAGGTGCACACGCTTTCTCTCCCAGGCATGCACCAAGCCATACACTCTTTCCAAGGCATTTTAAGGAGGCTTCCCCACGTCTAGGTAAGGAAGAGCAATGACCTCCTGGAACTTTTCTCCGTGGGCTTCCTTAAAAATCCCCTCTCTTTTCCTGGCACACTTCAATCACCTTTCTGCTGTGGGTTTAATACTTCCTTACAGATGTTGCTCCTAATTTCTACTCTTCTTGGCTTTTCTTCATGAACGAAGATTCAGGAAGGACTCATGCCACGCTTTCTACAAGCACATTGATGATTCGCAGGTTGGATGTGTCCTTCGAGCCTGTGCAATGGATTTTTCTGGTGGAGCGCAGCGTGCACAGAACTGGCCTCGCCCTTTAAATCAAAGGTTTGTCTGCCAGGGCTTAGCAAGCTGGGTCGGTGGCAGCGAGATCCTCAGGTCGTAGGTTTGGTTCGAGTTTCCTTCTCTTAGATGGTTGACCTTACAGGGTTAAATGAGCACCATCTGCCTGGGTTTGAAATCAGAGTTTTCCTTCTCCTAGGATGGTTGCCAAAAGGCTAGAGAGCCCATCCTACCCATTGACGCTCTTTGTCAGACCTTTTGGTTGTGACCTGTCTCGCATGGGAGGCCCTATGCCACCGCCGGCATAGCTCACAACTTTATTAGGGTACACAAGCCTCTCTCCCACAACAAGGGGGCGCCAATGGAGAGGAATTTCTATGCTAGGGAAAAGGTAACTGGTAGTAGCTTTTAAGGAATTGGGGTTTTTTGTTTGCTGGAATTAATAAAAAAAAGGTTAAACTATGGAAGGGCCCTTTCCATTTCGTGCACCTGAACAAACCAAAGGAGACAGATTGACCAAAGGAAATGGCAAAAACAGATCTGTGCAAAACTCTACCTTATAGCTTGAAAGTAAAATGAATAATTTAGTGCGTGAAAAACAACAAGGCATTGAACCATCACTAACTCATCCACCAAAGTATCCAAAATACCAGTTGGATTTTGGTATTTTGGATAAGGAATGCTAAACCTGTGTAGTATTTGGTTATTTTATTCCAATTAAACTCTTGCAATGATCACTTTTTACAAATGGACAAAGCAAGGAATGATACTAATAAAAAGGTGAAAACCGTTAATAAATACGTTTATCTCAATTATATCAAAATTCAAGTTTACACAGCTATTAACAGGCATATTAGCCTTTCTCCGTTATGAAATTTGGTGAGCTAACAACGACCCATGTGTTCTACCACTGTAGCAAGTTTCATCACGATTGGTCTAAAAATGTGGGAGGGACAATCCCCTGAAGTTTTCCCAGTGTCAGTGCGGTTTCTTTCCTACTGCGCATGTGTGTCTGCCATTAACGAAGCAATTCGGAAATTTCAGATATTTCTGACTATTTTCCCCGGAAAATTTCAGAAATCATTTCCGATCCGAATTGCCAGTACTCCCTACATCTGAAACGAGTTTTGACCTCCCTTTTTTGGATCAAACAAGCCTAGTGTCCACCTTCTTTGGGAGAGTGAGGAAAGAAATGTGGGCAGGGTTCGGGGTTGATGGGCTTTGATGGGCCAGCTGGGGTTTCATCATGGGTCCCAACTAAGAATACAATGTGTGATGAAACACTGTGATGGGTTCCTAAGTAGAAACAAAGGCAAAGAGCTGGGTGACTGAGGCTGAATCTGCACTGAATCTATATTCCAGGATCTGATGGTCTGTTGGGAAGTTAGGAATATTTCATGATTAAACCCTATTTCCTATTAAGATTTGGGACTGATCAATTTTAAGTCAGACCTATAGGACTGTAGACTGAACTGTGATTCAGAATCAGGCTAACATTTGCATATCTTTGTATATATAGGAGAGGGAGTTGTGTGCTCTCTTTAAACATTGGACAATAAAGCATATACATACTGATTATTCGGGGAAACAAAGAAGGTCAATGACTACAGTATGTAACAAGAGGACATAAAAATCTGTGAATGTGTTCTATAATGGACCTTTAAGCGAGTGGCAGATCAGAAACTGGCATATTTAGTTTTCTGCGTGCATCAATCAGCAGCTCATTGAAAAAGATTGCACTTATAGATGTTACTCACGTTCTTATCACACACCTTTCAGCGTTTTCAGCTTTTCTTTCTGAGAGGGCATTTGTCTTTCCAAACGGTGCCAGAACGTTTTCAGATTTGTACAATCAGTACTGCTTGTTAGATCTCGTAATCTTGCCATTTAAAGTATGAACGCTTCACCATTCGGTCCAAGCTTGGCCAGCACATGATGTAGAATGATAAACTGTATTTAGATTCCTCTTTCAGGTAAAAGCCATAGTTCTGTTCAATCATTGATATTCAGAACAGACCGTTCTCTTCCATAAATGCGTTACCCAAGTATCCTCCTATCTTAGGCTCAAAATACTCCTTGGCTAAAGGATAGTAACTGGCTAAAGGGCACTAGTAAATCTCAGATCTGCTAAAGTGTTGTAGACAACAGGCCAATTATTCCTTGTTCTGCTGAGCTCCTTGAAAGGAATTCACTTGAACTGGATACCAGTGTGCCACTTAGTTTAAACACTTAACAACAACATTCCCTTATGTATCCCTGGGCACTAAGAACAGTAACAGTACCACAATTGATTTTGTTGCTACTTGAAAACAAAAGTATACGAGGGCGGGTCAATAAGTCTGTGACTTTTTGAATTTCCCGCCTCTTAACTGAAAGGGCAACACTGTTCCTGTGAGTTAACTCCTGTCAAAATTTGAACAAGCTGCGTCATTTAGTTTCTGTTTGATAGCCATTGATAGCAGACTACCATGTGATTTGAAGAGAAAATGGAAAAAAGTGAATTTTGTGTGCTCATTAAGCATTATTTTTTGCAGGAAAAAACAATCTCTCAAACCAAGGCTAAGCTTGATAAATACTATGGGGACTCTGCACCATCAATTTCAATGGTAAAAAAGTGGTTTACTGAATTTCGTTGTGGCCGTACAAGCACGGGAGATGCCGAACATTCTGGACGCCCAATTGAGGTCTCTATACCCGAAACAACTGAAAAAATTCACGATATGGTGTTGGCCGATCGGAGATTGAAAGTGCGAGAGATTGTGGAAGCCATAGGCATCTCACATGGCTCAGTAGTTTCAATTTTAAATGATCACTTGAGTATGAGAAAGCTTTCTGCAAGATGGGTGCCGCGTTTGCACACAATCAACCACAAACACAATCGTGTGACAATTTCGCAGGAGTGTTTGGCATTGTTCAACTGCAATATGGAGGAGTTTTTGCACTGTTTCGTAACCGTGGACGGAACATGGATCCACCACAACACACCAGAGACCAAACAGCAGTCAAAAGAGTGGGTTTCTTGGGGTGATTCGGTGCCAAAGAAGGCCAAGATGGGTTTGTCAGCCAATAAAGTCATGGCGACCGTATTTTGGGATGCATGTGGTATAATCCACATTGACTACCTTCAAAAGGGTAAAACAATCAATGGTGAATATTATGCCAACTTATTGGGTCAATTTAATGAGGATTTGGGGGAAAGACCGCATATGGCCAAGAAAAAAGTTATTTTGCATCAGGACAATGCAAGGGTGCACACATGTGGAGATGCCATGGCAACAATCCATGAATTGGGATACAAATTGCTCCCTCATCCGCCCTATTCTCCCGATTTAGCCCCGAATGACTATTTCTTGTTTCCAAACCTAAATGGCTTGGCGGAAAGAGATTTGACTCCAACAATGACATCATCTCACAAACAAATACCTATTTTGATGATCTTGACAAATCTTATTTTTTGGAAGGGATTAAAAAATTGGAGAAATGTTGGACAAAGTGTATAGAGCTCAAAGGAGACTAAGTTGAAAAATAAAATGATTTTTTTATCCAAAAACCTGTGTTTCATTCAAAAAGTCATGGACTTATTGACCCGCCCTCGTATAAACATGATCACTTGATTCCTGTGAAACTTGCTAACCGTTTGATAGAAGAATTATACATGTCAGGCATGCAATTATACATAAAAGGCATGCAATTGTGTACCCATGTGTAACTTTCACCTTGGCCACACTGAGGAATGTATATAGGAAGGGACATTCTACCATATGTAAAGTTTATTTGGCTGAGTATAAGAAATGGTCCTAAGTTGGTTGAGTAGCTCAATTGGAGAAATGTTAGTCTAAGTCCCATATTTGGCTATTAACATATTGGAAAAAGTATGCATCTTTAATCATTTTCTGCCATTCTTTACATATATGTATATACTCAAGTATAAGCTGACCTGAATATAAGCCGAGCACCCAATTTTACCACAAAAAACTGGGAAAACTGAGTATAAGCCGAGGCTGGGAAATGCAGCCGCTACGGGTAAATTTCAAAATAAAAATAGATACCAATAAAATTACATTAATTGAGACATCAAGAGGTTAAATATTTTTGAATATTTACATAATACTGAAGTTTAAGATAAAACTCCCCAACTCTGATTAAATCATTATTCTAACCTTCATCAATGTAAATGTGCTGAAGTATCCTTCCAATAATAATAGAGGAAAATCATAAATGTTGTAATAATAATAATAGAATAACTTAAAGAAAACATAATAATAACAGTAATAATAGAGTAAAAAATTAATTTAATAACAATAATAAAGTAAAATAATAAATGTAACAACAACAATAATAGAGTGAAATAATAAATGTAAAATAACAACATCAGAGTAAAATAATAAATAACCTTGACTCGAGTATAAGCCGAGGTGGACTTTTTCAGCCTACAGAAAGGGATGAAAAACTAGGCTTATACGCGAGTATATACAGTAATTGGCTCTAAACTACCGTGTTTCCCCAAAAGTAAGACAGTGTCTTACTTTCTTTTTACCCCCACAAGCCCCACTACGTTTTATTTTCGGGGTATGTCTTACATTGGGCGACGGTAAGCCTTACCCCGAAAGTAAGCCGTACCCCCGGCCGCCGCGTCACTTGGTCCCGCCTTCTCCGCCACCGCCTCCTCCGCCGCCGCCTCCTCCGCCGCCGCCACACAGTCGGCCCCATGGGCCGGCCGCAGCACGCCTCCCAAAGAACAGCCATTTCTGCACCTGCGCCAGGCGCGCTCAGGTCCCAAGCACGGACGTTTCTGCGCATGCGCGAATGTCCACGCATGGGCACTAGGTCCTGAGCGCGCCTGGCGAGGCGCAGAAATGGCTGTTCTGAGGCGTGCTGCTGGCCGGCCCGGCCGGGCCAGCGCTGGCGGGGAGGGGCGGCGGAGAGGCGGAGGAGGAGGAGGCGGGACCTGGCGCGGGCGGCCAGGGGTACGGCTTACTTGGGGGTACGGCTTATATTAGCCAACCCCTCTGACACCCCCGATACGTCTTACAATCGGGGGTGTCTTACTATCGGGGAAACACAGTAGCTTTGCCATGCTTTGAAAAAAAATCTGAGGATACTCTAGAATTTGCTGGAAACTTTGGTGTATCCTGTGGGTTTGAGGCAGTGTGGACAGCTGGATCTGGGCGGATTTGTATTGTTCTGTTGTCCACATGAGACACTGGTGCCATCACCCTTTCCCTGCACCCATCATCACAGGGAAAGTGTGATGGGTAATGTCTATGTCCCCGCCACCATTCCTAGCTGGACACACAGCTCAGGAAAAGCTCCTAGCTGGTGCAGACATCTCTGTTGACATCAGAACAGGGTGTCTATATGGCTAGCATGAAGAGCTTGCATCACCTAATTGTGTGGTCATCCTATTCTAATGTGGTATTTCAAAGTACCTTATGATCTTAATTTTTCTTCGGTTTCACTTAATGAATGTCATGTAAGTAAAGCATAGAAATAATAATAATAATAATAATAATAACAACTTTATTTGTACTCCACCACTATCTCCCAGTGAGACTCGAGGTGGCTTACAAAATAGCACACAAAGATGACATACATAAAATACATAATAAACAAAAATACATAATAACAATAATACATAGTATTATTACATAATAACAATAATACATAGAATCATAGAGTTGGAAGAGAGCTCGTTGGCCATCGAGTCCAACCCCCTGCCAAGAAGCAGGAAAATCACAAAGCACACACACACACACACACCCATCAGATGGCCATCCAGCCTCTGCTTAAAAGCCTCCAAAGAAAGAGCCTCCACCACACTCCAGGGCAGAAAGTTCCACTGCTGAACGGCTCTCACAGTTAGGAAGTTCTTCCTCATGTTCAGTTAGGAAGTTTTCGTCATGTAGTTTGAAGCCATTGTTCTGCATCCTAGTCTCTGGGGCAGTAGAAAACAAGCTTGCTCCCTCCTTCCTATGACTTCCCCTCATCATGTCTCCTTTCAGCCTTCTATTCTGCAGGCTAAACATGCCCAGCTCTTTAAGTGGCTCCTCATGGGACTTATTCTCCAGACCTTTGATCATCTTAGTCGCCCTCCTCCGGACACATTCCTGCTTGTCAGCATCTCCCTTCAATTGGGTTGCCCAGAATTGGACACAGTATTCCAGGTGTTGTCTGACCAAAGCAGAAGGGTAACTAACAAAACACGGAGGCTGCAGTTTCCAAACAGCTAAAGAAAACAGGGGGATAAGGGTACATGCAATCCAAGTTAGCTATCCACCCAATGAAGTATATATGCACAATAACAATGAGTTACACAAACTCTCTGAAATAATAACTTGTATATTATACAAAAGGCAATACGTTTTTCACAATAACATAAGTTTTGACAATAATGAAAATATCAGGGAAAATTGTCCATTATAGGTTCGCATTTCCAAAGTCCCAAAGTCCAGTTCTTATTGAATCATAACCAAAGGTCTTAGTAAATCATAACCAAGGTCCAAACCATCAAGGTCCAATTAATCCAAAGGCTCACGATAATCCAAGAGGTTTGTGCGGTACGAAGCACCCAAATGGTTCACAGGCGAGGGTCGACGGGAGACTTGTCCATGGCCACCCCGTTTCGCGAGTCCGCTTTTTCAAGACCCATTCAATATATCATAAATACATGTGTTTCAGGTGAGTCATACCTTTTCCTGTTAGCTTTTCATAATGCTTTTGGTTTCTTTCTAAAGATTTTCAAGGAAATCAAAAGTGAAGCTTCATAGCAAGCTTAATAAAAAAGCAATTCCTTTATAAAGCACAGCCGTTTCAACATGAAGCCTGCTTTTCAGCCACACAACAATTCATTGATTAAAAAAAATATAGAAAAAGAAATGCTGTCCTCTATCTTTCATTCCTGCTGTCAGCAAGTAAATGCATCCGTCATGCAAAGTCTTTTTGCTGTTTGTTGATGCATTGTGGATAGCACATGCAGAGCTATACCAAATGAACAGGAATCCTCGGGCCGTTCACATTACACAGTGGTAGCAACACAGTCAGCCCACCACATTTGCAAATTTGTTTATTCAGGTTTCATTAATTTTGTATCTCTAGGAATGTCTAGGTCAGTGTTTCCCAACCGGTGTGCCGCAGCACACTAGTGTGCAGTGAGCGATCATCAGGTATGCCGTGGGAAATTGGAACCTCCAATACCCTTTCTTCCCCCTCCTAGCAGCTCTTTCTCCCTCTTTCCCTCCCCAAAGATCCTCCCTGAGGCAAAGGAAGGGCTCCGTCGAATGCCAGGGCCAGGCCCGCCTTGAGGAAGCCTTCAGGAGCCTCGACTCACCATGGCTCCAGCTCCCACTCAGGGCTGCTTCAGCCTCCCGATGCTCCCAGGTTCCCTCACTGCCCTGTTCACCGACATGGAGCTTCCGGCTTTGGCTGTTCTTGCGAGAAATCAAAGCCAACGCGAAAACGCCCACTCAATCACTTCCGCCCAGTGCTCTGCTTTTGCGGAGGGAGGAGGGAGGCAGCGAAAGAAGCCACACAGATCTATGAAACGTATAGACTACCCATTCACAGGTTTCCAAGAAACAAATTGAGCCTCTCCACTTGGAAATTTTTTTTTTTTACTATTTTACTGGATTTTTTGAGAGTTGCCTCCCCCACCCCCCAAGGAACTGTTTATAACAGCTTCATGATATCCATAGTTAACTGGAAGCAAGTTTCACTCAGGGTGAAATTTCACAAGAGTCTGGAGAACAAGCCCTATGAGGAGCGGCTTGAAGAGCTGGGCATGTTTAGCCTGAAGAAGAGAAGGCTGAGGGAAGACATGATAGCCATGTATAAGTATGTGAGAGGAAGTCATATATATGTTGTGTTCATCGAAACAGGCCCAGATTTCATACTGAGTGTATAAATACATTTAAAAACATATTAACTATATGTATTACTGTGCTAGAGTGTCATTTTGTGTCATTTTGGTTGGTGGTGTGCCCCAGGATTTTGTAAATGTAAAAAATGTGCCGTGGCTCAAAAAAGGTTGAAAAACACTGGTCTAGGTCATCCAGTTCAACTCTATGGTCAGTTTCAGGCATAAATTTATTTATTTATTTATTTCTTCGACTTATTAGTCACCCTTTCCCGTAGGCTCAGGGCGACTCACATTGTGAGTCGTAAAAACAAGTAAAATCAGGGTAAAGCAAAACACACTAAAATTGAGCACAGAGTCACACCGGCAGATGTATAGATTCCTAGAGAGGTGTGTTCTCTGCATCCTCTCCATCTATTTTTGTGTGTTTCACACTCCTAACCACATCAAATGTGGAGGACCAACTTACATTTTAATTAACATGATGACAACATATGGAACACTGGGATTTACGGTCTAAGGAGGAGCATTTCGAATTCTCAGACAGGGTGCTCTAGTGCTTCACCAAACTACAATTCCAAGGAGTCCTGAAGATGTTGCCATGGCAGTTAATGGTAAATCACAGTGATATAAATGTATAGTGTGAAAGGGGCACTGACATCAGTATAGATAACTGAGACCAGCAGAAGGGTAGATACTAGGCATGAGAAAAAAGTTATGAAAATGATTCGTTTCGTAAGAAATTCGTAAGAAATGCTACTTTCGAGTATTTCCGCACCTGGACGCCAACCAGGAAGTGGACTTCCTTTTCGAACTTCGGGGCCAGGATGTTCTTAAGTGTCGTTATTAGGTCGTAAGGGGGGCACCCTCCTTCTCTCTCACCACCCTCCCGCCTCCCTTGCCAATAAGTATTATGGCAAGGCAAGCCCTAAACTCGCTCCTTCTTTCGGCTGGAAGCCGGAGAAAATGTAAACAGAGAGGATTACTCAAGTAAATCTGCAAAGGAGGGCACTTTGGATGAAGGCCCTCCTTTGTGGATTTACTTCTGAGTAAACCTCTCTGTTTACATTTTTTCCAGGCTTCCCTGCCTCTCCTGCCTGCCAGGATCTAAAGCATCAAAGAGTATTGGGGTGAGAAACCAGCCTAATGTATAATAGAATGAATGCTAGTGTAAGTGCCTAATATTATAAGTAATCAACTGGTCATACCTACATTCCATGCACATGCAATAATACAGCAGTAATAACAATAACAAGAGGTAAAATTCAAACCGAAGTATTCTGACTGGTCTCTCCTCATGTGGTGCAAACCGGCTCTTCTCTTATTAGCCCAGGAAATTAGCCCGGGAAATGCCAGCGTTTGCTGTAGGAGCACACACAAACATATTCTTGGGGGAGATTTGCTGCAGAATCCCGGGCTCATAGAGAAGATTCTGCAGCAAATCCCCCAAGAATATGTATGTGTGCACCCAGGAAGCAAATGCTGTGTCCGGGGTTTTGCCTTTCCCGGGCTCAGAGAAGAGCCTTTTGCAGTTTGAGGAGGGAGCACAGTCAGAATACTTCGGTTTGAATTTTACCTCTTCTTATACCCATTGTTATTACTGCTGTGTTATTGCATGTGCATGGAATGTAGGTATATCACCAGCCTGGGCAAACTTGGGCCCTCGCTCCCTCGGGATCGGGGTGAGAGAGAGGCAGCGAGGAGCCGGGGGGGGGCTCCTCCTCCTTTTCTTTTGCTGCTTCCAAGAATATAATACCCGCTCCCTCCCTCCCTCCCCCCTCCCTCCTTCCTATTTGGAGAGTCCCAGCTAGAAATCAGTGTGATTTATTAAAGTTTTGGCCTACAACTCCCAGAAATCCCAGCCAATTTACCAGCTGTTAGGATTTCTGGGAGTTGTAGGCCAAAACCATCTGGAATGCGCATGCGCTGCCATACGAACTACTAACGAATTTCGTTAGTAATTAAGTTACATTTTAGAAATTTTTGGAAAATTTTTTGTAAGTCTTTCTTTTACTAATCAAAAAAAAATCCCCCCCCATTTGATTTTAGAATCGCCATTTTTGGGTTCGGAACCATGCCTAGTAGATACATATGATTTATGGCAGGGGTTTTCAAACTAAGGCCCATGGGCCAGATGCTGCCCCTCCAAATCATTTACCTGCCCCTGCACTAAACTTTAGACTTAGACATGCCATAAGTCTAAAATGACTCAAGGGCACACATTAGCAGCAATCCTAATTAATATGGCTGTTTTATCACAGAAACATCTGCTTCAAAAGTCAATTCGGATGTAGGGGGCGCTGGCTCCTAGTTTCTGATAGACTTCCAAAGTTTATAGCAGAATTATCGGAATTCATTTGGATATACTTCACAATGGCTTTGTTAATGTGAAAGGAGTTTAACCCGCTGTGGACATGGCTTTCCTTTCTGCCTTGGAGGGAGGAAAAGCCCTGTCCACAGCGGGTTAAACTCCCACTGTGGACAAGGTTTTTCCTCTCTTCAAGGCAGAAAGGAAAGCTAGGTCCAAAGCGAGGGTTTCGCCCGCTGTGGACATGGCTTTCCTTTCTGCCTTGGAGGGAGGAAAAGCCTTCTCCACAGTGGGTTAAACCCCCGCTGTGGACAAGGCTTTTCCTTCCTCCAAGACAGAAAGGAAAGCCATGTCCACAGTGGGGGTTCGCAGCTAGAGAAGGGCGGAAATGACATACGAACCCCCTCCGATAATAGCGACGGAAACTTCGATATGGCGGATCCACTTCTGGTTTCCAAGACTCTGCTCGAACCCTGTTCAAAACTTAAAAACATCCGAGAAACATTCAAAAATCGGATGTTAATGACGATGTGGCACAGGCCTACTAATTAACTTGAGTATTTCCTCAGTCAAAAACAGGGCCACACTTCCCATTGAAATACTGGTAAGCTTATGTTGGTTAAAATTGTTCTTCATTTTTTAAAAAAATTATTTCATATTTTTGCACTACAAATATGTGCAGTGTGCATAGAAATTGGTTCAGGATTTTTTCAAACTATAGACTGCCCCCCCCCCCCCAACAGTCTAAGACAGTGTTTTTCAACCTTTTTTGAGCCGCAGCACATTTTTTACATTTACAAAATCCTGGGGCACACCACCAACTAAAATGATTAAAAATGACACTCTAACACAGTAATACATATCTCTCTCGGCATTACTTCGCGAACGAAGATTCAGGAAGGACTCACCCCACGCTTTTTACAAGTGCGTTGATGACTAAAAAGGCCAATCTGAGAAAGGCAAGTTCGGTTGCAGAAAGCACAGCAGAAAGCCTCCTTGGGTGATGTTGTTTCCAAGTTGCGGTTCTTTCTGCATTGTCGTTTCTCTTCGAGACCCATTCGGCGTGTCTTCTCGAAAGAGGCCGCAGTAATACATATAGTTAACAGGCATGGTTTAGAACCCAAAAATGGCGATTCTAAAATCAAATGGGGGGGGATTTTTTTTATTAGTAATAGAAAGACTTACAAAAAAAATTTCCAAAAAGTTCTAAAATGTAACGTAATTAGTAACGAAATTCTTAATTAGTTCTAAAGTAGGCAAAGCAGGGAAACAGGACTGACACTGTTTTAAGCACAGGCAAATCAAGGGGCAACATTTCCCTTGGTTTCCTTGCAGGGAGATATAATGCATTAATATATTATTATTATTATTATTATTATTATAAAAAGCCAGGGTTTCTTTGCAGGGACATATCATGCACTAATATATTATTATTATTAAATAAAATAGTTGCCCACCTCCGGTCAAGGCTTGCTTCTCCAGAGCATTTATTAGAATTAAATGCCCAGGGCCCTTCTTCCAGGAAATTAGAAGGAGTAAATATTATTAATATAATATTATTTTTATAGGAATTAAATGCCCAGGGCCCTTCTTCCAGGTAATTAGAAGGAGTAAATATTATTAATATATTATTTTTTTTATTAGAATTAAATGCCCAGGGCCCTTCTTCCAGGAAATTAGGAGTAAATATTATTAATATATTCATTATTTTTATTAGAATTAAATGCCCAGGGCCCTCATTCCAGGAAATTAGAAGGAGTAAATATTATTAATATATTATTATTTTTATTAGAATTAAATGCCCAGGGCCCTTCTTCCAGGAAATTAGAAGGAGTAAATATTATTAATATATTTATTATTTTTATTAGAATTAAATGCCCAGGGCCCTTCTTCCAGGAAATTAGAAGGAGTAAATATTATTAATATATTTATTATTTTTATTAGAATTAAATGCCCAGGGCCCTTCTTCCAGGAAATTAGAAGGAGTAAATATTATTAATATATTATTATTTTTATTAGAATTAAATGCCCAGGGCCCTCATTCCAGGAAATTAGAAGGAGTAAATATTATTAATATATTTATTATTTTTATTAGAATTAAATGCCCAGGGCCCTTCTTCCAGGAAATTAGAAGGAGTAAATATTATTAATATATTATTATTTTTATTAGAATTAAATGCCCAGGGCCCTTCTTCCAGGAAATTAGAAGGAGTAAATATTATTAATATATTATTATTTTTATTAGAATTAAATGCCCAGGGCCCTCATTCCAGGAAATTAGAAGGAGTAAATATTATTAATATATTTTTATTTTTATTAGAATTAAATGCCCAGGGCCCTTCTTCCAGGAAATTAGAAGGAGTAAATATTATTAATATATTTATTATTTTTATTAGAATTAAATGCCCAGGGCCCTTCTTCCAGGAAATTAGAAGGAGTAAATATTATTAATATATTTATTATTTTTATTAGAATTAAATGCCCAGGGCCCTTCTTCCAGGAAATTAGAAGGAGTAAATATTATTAATATATTATTATTTTATTAGAATTAAATGCCCAGGGCCCTCATTCCAGGAAATTAGAAGGAGTAAATATTATTAATATATTTATTATTTTTATTAGAATTAAATGCCCAGGGCCCTTCTTCCAGGAAATTAGAAGGAGTAAATATTATTGATATATTTATTATTAATTATAAAATAGTTGCCTACCTTCTCCAGAGCTCTTCTGACTGCAGCTTTCCCCCCATTCAGTTTTCCATAGCTCTCTAGGAGGTTTGAACTCTATGGCTTTTCCTTGATTCTGCACTTTTCCTGCTCCTCTCCGGGCTGTTTTCAACCCCTTCTGCCATTGTTTCAGCCTTCCTCATGTCCTTCTCGCCTGCCCTCCTATCTAGGCTTCTTTCCCTGCAGTTTAAACTGCTTTTTTGATGAGTCCTCCAGCCGCTCTAGGACTCCCGCTCTGGATCTCTCTATGGTCCGGCTCCTTTTCCACTTCCTGGAGGAAAGGCCTTTCAGTTAAAGTAGGCCTCGAGCATGGAAAGGCCCCATCTGACTGTGAGTAATGTCTGGGAAGCTATTTTGGATGGAATAATAGGGAGCCTTCTGAAATATTTAGAAATCTATCAAAAATTTGGGCCCAGGGAGTGCGGAAAAGAAAGTCCACTTCCGGGATTGGCCCTGCGATGCGTATAAACTTGAAAGTCCCATACATACGAATCCCTTCCGATTTCTTTCAATTTTCATAACTTTTTTCTCATACCTAATAGTTAATATGTTTTTAAATGTATTTATTTATATACTCACTTAGTGTGAAACCTGGGCCTGTTTCGATGAACACAACATAGATATCCTGGCACAAAACATACTAATACTAACCCAAGGAGAGACCATCAGTCAAAAAACCTACACCAACAGAGCACTGTGGACTCAAATAATGATGGATCTGGACTACACTTGGCATGAATACTCAATATGCCCAACTATGAACACACATGGAGTTTGGGGGAAATCGACCTTGATGTTTGGGAGTTGTAGTTCACCTACATCCAGAGAGCACTGTGGACTCAAATAATGATGGGCGGGCCTCTTCCTCATGGGGAGGGGGACACTCCACCCCTTTCCGACCCTCACCTCAGCCTCTCTGCCGGCCTTTCCTCCTCCTCAAATGGTGACTGCTGGGAAGGAGGCGGGGCCAGAGTGACATCACCCTTCCCTCCCCCCTCCCTCAATTAGAGGCTGGCTGGCACTCACGGAGGGGAACGGCCAAAGGAGGCGGCGCCCCGGCCCCTTCTTCGCCACCGCCACCTGGCCCTTCCTCCCCCTCCCCCGCAAACAGCCGCAGCTGGAGTTCAGCAGCAGGGGGAAGAAAGGGTATATTGGAGGTTTTCCCATGGCACACCAGGTGATCACTCACGGCACACTAGTGTGCCGCGGCACACCGGTTGGGAAACACTGGTCTAACTGACCATGAACTGATCATTTTAATGTATTTGATACATGACTATGAAATGTTTTAATGTGATAACGTATTTACTTAAATATCTAAGTAAATAATCAATAACTAAACAAGCAAATTACCAGCTTAAAAGGATCCCTGATAATTTGCTTGTTTAGTTTTTGATTATTTACTTAGATATTTAAGTAAATATGTTATCACATTAAAACATTTCATAGTCATGTATCAAATACATTAAAATGATAACTGGTTTCTTTCTCCCATACATTTGCTCAGTACCCCAAGCTGCAAAATCCCTCTTCCCAACATTACTGGCTGTAGCACATCCCATCATCTTACATTACAATACACATGCAAAGCATGATCAGACAGCATGGCAGGAACATTCAAAGATAACTGTAAGCTCGTTAACTTCATATAGCAATTGAGTCATTTTGTTTTCACTTGTTATGTTGGTTTTGATTTCTGGCTTGGTTACACTTTCCCTGCCGGGGTAACTTGTTAATTTTTCAAAGCTCTGGTACAGAGACCAACAAATCCTTTAAGGAGCACTCTGGAAGAAAAGGTTGAAATGCCTGTCAAAAAGATTGTGTCTTGGCAAGTGCCCAGTCCAGAGAAATTCCCTGCTATGCATTCAGCCAGGCTTTGTCCTCCAGAGAAGGATTCCCGTCCCACAAATTATTTTTCATTCAACTTCCAAATTTCTTTCACTGCAGAGACACATTGAAAAGCATTCACACCTTGAACTATTCTATTTGTTGTGTTCACATTCCCTTGGAAAAATCACCTTTTTCTTTTCTTTTTCTTTCTTTCCTTCCTTCCTTCATGATCAAACAGTATCCCCAAATTCCCTAAATGAAATGTTAAGGCACTGCAATGCCAGACTTTTGGGGACTGAATAAAAAATTCATTGGGCAGCTTTTTCGTTCCTTCCCTTATAGTTACATTCCTGCAGTCTGGATGTTGATAAATACTTTGAAGGAGCAGAAAAATAATATAAAATGTGCTCCTAGACACTGAATTCCTCTCCTTGGGGACTTATGGTTCCTTTTGACCTTGTGTTTTGCTAAAGGTTAGCCTCCAAAATCCTTTAACTAAATAAAAGTTACAGAAGTTGTGTTGGTCATTACGCCAACATTCAAAATCCTTTTTCCAGTGATATTGTTGCCACTAAAAATGGCCTTGGTCAAGCCATCTTCCAAAACCAGATTGATATCCTTGGGACTCATACAGCATACTCAGCATATTGGCAGGTTGAGTGACGCTGAGGAGTCCCAAATGCCTTCAACCAGTCATTTTGGCATCCAGAGGAAGACTCCGTGCCTTCAGTATAAGCCATTTGACTGGGGCCTTGAGTGTCCATACCTCAAGGCCATTGAGGAAGAAAAGACTTGGAGAGCCATCTGGCTAAAGCTTCCTGGACTAAAACTGCATAGTGACTGTACAGTAAGATCTTTCCTACGTTATTTTGGGGAATTAAACGAAGAATCTGTGTAAGTTAACTTATGGACAATAAAGCCCTTTGAGTTAAATAGAAAGTCCAGTTTGGTCCGTGGGAGCCCCACGTTTTTAAAGGAAGGCAAGAAGCAATCCCCCGGTATAATGGGACCACGTCCTTGCCCTTTACTGGGTATTCATAGCCCGGGTGCGACGGCACACTTTCTAAGTTTCAAAAATCGTTCTTTAGTATCCTGTATGAAGATCCAATTTCTTGCCTATGGCTACCAATGCTAAAAAAAATCATAGAGCAGAAAAAAATGTGTGCAAAATAGTGTGTGTGTGTGTGTGTGTGTGTGTGTGTCTGCAGTATTTTGTGTAGGTTGTGAAATCTCACCTTGGATCACCTGGATGCAGATTTATTATTTATTTATTATTATTATTTCAGGATTTTACCCCGCTCTTCTCAACCCCGAGGGACTCAGAGCGGCTTACAGTACGGCACAATTCGATGCCACATCATACAGTATAAAACCCCAAAACCCCACAACAATTAAAATACATTAAAACACATTAAAATACAGTTTATATTCCTTCTCAAAAGGCACAGATTTAGAGGCTATCTTGAACAACTGAGTGAATGAAAAGGAGTTTACTGCAAAATCTACTCTCAGAAGGCCTCTTCATGGTCCCATGTAAGCCCTCCTGCCTCGCAATGGCTGTCAGCAATTCTGCTTTTTAGGACATTTTTAAAAAACGCAATCCCCCCCCCCCCCCCCAAGTTCCTAAAAGTCTCAAAAAGCATGCTAGGTACTGAAAGGAAAATGCAACGGACGGGGAGGAGGGAGTCACTACATACTCTATTGAAAACTGGAACTAGAGAAGTAATTTTGGCTGAGACCTGAATCTTTAAAGCTGCTATTTAAGAAACACACACCCCCTGTCACTTTAGAATGCAATAATTAATACATGAAAGGAGTGAAAAAAGGTTTAAAATGTATCCCACTATTTATATTGGGTACTTTAATATTCTCTTTCTTTAATATTCTCTTTCTGGGCTTTTTCAGGTATAAAATGAAATTAAAAATGGCAATGCTGCACTCACCTTCCAAATATCATATATATATCTGTGTATAAATCAGGTTATCCTGGGATGAACTAAGCTCTTATTTTTGGCACTCTACTCAGAGAAATGGATGGTTCCTTTCTGATCATAGTTAATAATAATAAACTTTATTTATACTCCGCCACCATCTCAACAAAGGGAACTCGGGGCGGCTTACATGAGATCAAGCCCAGTAGTGATCATAGATAACATACAGTACAGTGTTCCCTTGCTACTTCGTGGTTCGCTTATTGTGGACCCGCTGTTTTGCTGATTTCAAAAAATATTAATTAAAAATATATATCATGGTATTTCCGCTGTTTTGTGGGGTTTTGCCGCCTCCGCTGCGCTGCAAGGTGCTTTCCCTCCTCGGTCCTCCCTCCCTCCCTTCATCCAGCCTTGAAGGTCCTTTCCTTCCTTCCTTTCCTTCACTCTAAGTTTATAAAGACTTAAAATAGTGTATAACTACTAAAATAATATTTAAATATTAAAATAAATAGAACATCCCTACATTGCGGTTTTTCACTTATTGCGGGAGGTCCTGGAACATAACCACAGCAATAAGTGAGGGAACACTGTACTTACACTGAACCATAGACAAGAGATTCCAGTTTTAAGGCGTTGACTTTTTGACTATTTTGTTTAACCTTAAACATGAGTAGATTAGAGGAGTGGGCACTGATCTTTCATGTCACAGCTGCCAGCTACAGGTTTTAGCAGGTAATTGGACAACACAACTTTGATTATGACTAGATGTGCATAAGAAATAGACATCTGCCTTCTGTATTAAATGCTCTCATGTTATGGTCCTATGCATGCTTTTAATACATAAACACACAAGGCCTTTCCAAACATACATGCACATACACCTTGGCAATGAGCAAAGATTTTTTATATTATAACTCCCTCTCCCATGGTCAGTACATAAGCAGTCTAAGAACTGTTATTGTGATGGCGCGGCAAGCGCCCCTGCATATAGGATCTTGAGTTTGTAAAGTTTTGCTTTGTTAAGATGTGTTTTGCAGCTTGGAGAGTTTGTTAAAGGTGAGGTTGCATTAATTGGTCCCTAGCACCTGTCAATCATTGTTCCCAGATCCCAGTTGAGTTTGTTCCACCCCCTTTCCCAGGGATCTGGAGAGAATGCCATTTTTATATTCATTAAACCATCAGGATTTCTCCAGAGAGGATGTGACTGAAGGTATGCCAGGCCAGGCCTTGGTCAGGCTATCTTCCAACACCAGACTCACTTTCCTTGAGACTCAAACAGAAAGCCCAGCATACCGGAAGGTTGGGTAGCTCTGAGGAGTCTCAAGCGCCTTCAAACCAGTCAGTTGGCATCCAAAGGAAGGTTCTATGCCTTCAATATATTGTATTTAGCTGTGTTCCCAAGAAGATCATGTGAACTCTATATCAGTCTTCTGAAGGGATGAGCTATATTGCCATTGGCTCCACACAAGTTCTTCATGATGCAAATTGGAGATCAAATACTGACATAGTTTTTCGCACATTCCAAAAACACTATGTGTGCCTAAGGGTGGATCTAGACAGTCCCTTTATTGTGGAAACTTCTGCAATAAACGGGGGCTGTCCAGACAATGTTCTGGCCAAACCAGAATTAATTCGCCACAAACCGGTGTCTGGACTGCAGAATACTGCAGCTAGGCCAACTACCTGCTCCCTTGATCCGTGCCCCTCCTGGCTTGTTAGATCTTGCTGGGAGGGGTTACGAGACCCCCTGGGAAAGATTATCAACAGCTCCCTTGAGCAAGGAGTGTTCCCAGGGGGTTTGAAAGAGGCAATGGTAAGACCGCTGCTGAAGAAGCCGAACCTAGATCCTTCGGCTCCCTCCAATCACCGTCCGGTTTCCAACTTGCCTTTTTTAGGCAAGGTGATTGAGAGGGCAGCAACGGATCAGCTGCAGCGATTCTTAGACGACACAGCTGGACTTGATCCCTTCCAGTCCGGCTTCCGTATTGGGCATGGGACGGAGACCGTGCTTGTCGCCATTACAGACCAACTTCGCCGCCAGCTGGACCATGGTAGATCAGCTCTGCTCATGTTGTTAGATCTCACGGCAGCATTCAATACGGTAGATGACGCATTATTGGCCCACCGTTTAGCCGTGACTGGGGTTAGGGGGACTGCCCTTAAATGGGTGGCCTCCTTCCTCCAGGATCGGGGACAACGTGTGGAGAGGGGGGGGAGGTCTCTGGGAGACTCCCATTAAGTTGTGGGGTCCCCCAGGGAGCCATCCTCTCCCCTTTATTGTTCAACATCTATATGCGACCGCTGGCCCAGCTGGTGCGCGACTTTGGTCTGGAGTGTTATCAGTACGTGGATGACACCCAGCTGGTGCTGAGAATGGGCAGCAGGCCTGACACCGTACCTGATTGTTTCCATCAATGCCTTG
Organism: Anolis apletophallus; assembly: GCA_030556195.1. Classification (NCBI taxonomy): domain Eukaryota; kingdom Metazoa; phylum Chordata; class Lepidosauria; order Squamata; family Anolidae; genus Anolis; species Anolis apletophallus. Next base: position 38,003,893 of record JARBWK010000009.1, on the reverse strand, counting down.
AAGCCGTGACTGGTTGGCTGCGTTCCAGCCGGCTGAAGGTGAATCCATCGAAGACGGAGATTCTGTGGCCCGGTCGCCCTGGGCTGGATGAGTGCCGGTTGTCTACCCTGGATGGCGAGCAACTAAGCCCGTCACCTTCGGTAAGAAGTTTGGGGGTCCAGTTGGACCCATTGCTGTCCATGGAGACCCAGGTCTCCATGGTCAGCAAAACATCATTTTTCCATCTGCGACAGTCTAGGCGACTGGCACCCTACCTTTCCAGGGACCTGGCCACGGTGATCCAAGCGACGGTCATCTCGAGGCTGGACTACTGTAACGCCCTCTATGTTGGCCTTCCCTTGTTGACAATCCGGAACCTCAAGCTAGTGCAAAATGGGAGCACCAGTGAGGGAGCACATCACTCCCATCTTGCGGCAATTGCACTGGCTGCCAATTGAGTACCGAATTGTCTTCAAGGTGCTGGTGTTAACCTTTAAGGCCTTGCACGGTCTAGGGCCTGTGTACCTGAGGGACTGCCTTACCCCGTATCTTCCCCCAAGATCACTACACTCAGAGGAGCAGAACCTACTGATTGTTCCATCGATTCGCTCTTGCCACCTGTCTACGACAAGGCAACGAGCCTTCTCAGTAGTGGCCCCTGTATTGTGGAATGCCCTTCTGGCTGACACCCGGGTGATCACTGAGCTTATCCCCTTCCGGAGGGCATGTAAGACCGTTCTTTTCAGATGTGCCTTTAACTGAAACTCGGAAATTTAATCTGATCGCCGATCATTGTCTGTATGAATTTTATGAATTTTATGTCATCTAAATCATTTTACATACGTTGTTGTTTTTATGTATGTTGTGTAAACCGCCCCGAGCCTGCAGGGAGGAGCGGAATATAAAACCGAACAAATAAATAAATAAATAAACAATACAACTTGCTAGCTTGAGGGCTTTTTAGTTACCACCGGCAAAGTGGACAAATATTTGAGTCATTAATTCATTCATATTTCTTTCCTGGTTTATTGTTCCTTGCTCGGCCTGCCTCCTTTACTCTCATTGGCTGAAATGTGAAAGCAGCGATGGCTCCTGATTGGCTGTGGCGGGGCCAAGTCGACAGCACTTCCCAGCCAGCTGATGACACCATTCAATCATCTTGAAGCCAGTTGAGGAGCGGGGGGAGTTTGAACCTTGACAGTTCTATTTTTCTATTAAAAATGTATGTAATGCACTATACGGTATGTCAGCATGGGCAAACGATCGCGCTCTCATCCATTACCAGCTGGAATGCAATAAACTCGCTGGCACCTTCTTCAACTTTGGTGAGATTTATTTGAGAAAACGTTTAAATTGGGTGCTTCTTTTCTCACCAGAGTACTGGATCCTCTTTGGTGGGTCTGAGGGGCTCTTGCCTTCTCTAGGCAAGCCCCTTCCAAATTCCTGTTCGATATCAGGATTTGTTTCAACCCTCAACCTGGGCTGCAAGATTTTTCAAGCAACAATATGGAACAATGCAGCACACCTCAAATCTCACAGGGGTCTCTTGCCAAGAGTTTCCAGCTCATACAAAAATTGAGATTTCATGGGACCCCATAACTCATGGATCTTGGAGTTGTCTTTATATAGGCCAGCACCATATCCTGGGCTTGTTGCATGTTAGTGTCAGCCACACATCCAGCAGACAGACCCTGCACCATTTGATATGTAATTTGAGGCCAGTTTGCTGTTAGTCAGTTGTTCCTAGAACAGCTTATTGTGAGCTTAGATGGCCTTCACAATCCCTGCTCTCAGCAGATCAAAATTATGGAATTTGGGGCACTCTGTCTGAAAGATAAAATATATATCCTATAGAGTTGGGCCTCTGGTAACTTTAAGCAATTTGTACCAGTTTTCTCCCCTCCCCCAAACTGGCTGTAGAAGCAAGAGCAAAATGTGCATTTTTGAAAAATATGTCCAGAAGACATGTTTGGATTCCTCCTTCCAACAGGAATTTCCTGTAGGAGCAAATTACACTTCTAAATGTCAGTGAATTCCAAATGATTGTAAGGAACTGCCGGGATATGTGCTCGTAATAGCAATGGTATAATAAGCAGCCATCAAAAACCTTCCTTCGGGAGGGTGTCATGAGGAACTCATTTACTATTATGTGGCTAGAAATCCTTTTTTTCCACGGGAATTCCTTTATACTTTAGCAATCATGTTAATTTTATGTCTTAAGGCTTGCCATCATAATATTTAATTTGTCTACAGGGAGAGGAAGCAGATGCTTAAGAAGTGGTTATAGCTGAAACTTTTAAAAAATGTATAAGATTTAATATCCTTTCCACAAATGCACACAGTTCTGCCATCATCCCCTTTTAGGAAAGCATTAAAATGTAGGGGTTCATTGTTATATTAGGAAAATAATCCTTTTATTCTTCTGGATTATGTAATGTTTTGTCTCAAAGGTATCATTAGATGACTAATGGAAGGTTTTGATAACTCATATTATTCTGTTTCAATACAGGCAATTAAAAGCACATTTTACCCCTTAAGATATTATAAAACTGACTGTCAGTCTGAGGGTGTGATAGTCCACAAACATTATACTTACAGATTTCCCAGATGGTAGTTTTCCTTATACAAATTGAGAGAAACAATTTGGCTGTTTCTCTCAATTTGCTCATATTCTCCATGAAATTCATAAAAATATTTATTCATTATTAATTTCTATATTTAAAATAGTTATGGATTCTCTATTGATAACACTAAGCGAGTATGCAACACCTACTTACAATTTCAGCTGTAGAGACCCAGTAAAAGCGTTGGCACATAATGTTGTAGATGAGTCCTTGAGCGATGCTGAAAGCATGGAGGTCGAAGCAAGAAGGGCAAAACGGATTACTTGTGAGCAGGAGTCAGATGGGGAACTGGAAAGGAAAAGAATCCGGCAGATACTTAATGAACCTACTGATGTTGATTCCTTTGAGGGTTTCTCTGGGGATGATGGGTCTGAGCATGATGAGCCAACTATGGGAAGTGGGGATGGGGATGCGGAAGATGTGTCTAGTGATATGGACTGGACTAAAGTACAAGAAGTGCATGATGTTTGTGCAGAACCAACAAGTAGTGATACATTTGTGGGGTTTCCTGGGGATGGGAACTGGAGCATCAACTTGGGGTGAGCTAAGTCATGGCAAGAGAAGGAGTGCTTGGCAGGAAAGACAGAGGGGTGCACATGAAGCTGCAAGGGTGGCTGAGAGGACGGATGATGGGGTGTTGCCTCATTCCAGTTCTGATGAAGATTTGTGAATAAAATAAGGCTTGGAAATGGGGGTTCCTTGCAGTTGGCAAGGTGTTGCTGGGTGCCTGTGTCCTGCCTTTGTGTTCTGTGTTCCTGTGGACTGCTTCTTGGATGTGAGTTTGGATTCTGCTCTTCCTCCGTCGACTTGGGTATTGTATTGGCTGGGCTCCAGATCTTGTTTCCCTTTTGTCCACACAATGTTTACTCCCCGTGTGCTAGTTGCTGCTGCCTTGCTTGTGTGCTGACCCTGGATCGGAGTATAGACACTGTTGCTGTTTCTTCCACGTTTTGACCCGGATTGGCTTATTGTCGCTGCTGCTTCCTCCCGCCCTGAAGCTGGACCAGCTTTTGACCACGCTGCTGCTTTCTCCCCGCTTAGAATCCGGACCAGTTTAAACCACGCTATTGCTGTCTTCCCGTTTCGACTCCTGGATCGTGCTGGTGTCTCTTTGCTCTTTGCCTTCTCCCATTAGTTGAAGACATCGCTGGGTTTTCCATCGTGTGCTTTTCCCTTGTTATTTTGCATTCTTGGGTTTATTGCGGGTTTTAAGGAGATATAATCCGGGATGAAGAAAAACTGTATTCGCTGGATACAAAAATTTTAAATGATAACCTTGATCAGCATTACCCATTCAGTGGTACAGGTCTATTACAGCAATTCATACATACCTTCCTACACTTTTGTTAGTGATCCCTTTCCTGCTTCAGGATGGCTCAGCTCAGATCTTTGTAACCAGACTTCTGCCTTCTCTGCAACCATTTCATTCTCCTGTATTGGCGCATTTTATTTCTTTTGACAAAGTCTAACACATTTCTCCTTGTTGAAATACATTTTATTAGTTTTGGCACAGCTCTCTAATTTCTTAAAATCATTTTGGATTCTGATCCTGTCCTCATGGGCATTAGCTATCCCTCCCACTCCCAATTTAAGTTCATCTGCACATTTAATAAGCATGCCTTCTATTCCATCCTCCAAGTCATTGATAAAGATGCAGAGCCATGTGGCCCACTGATCACTTCTGTCCAGGGTGAAAAGGAGCCATTGGGAAGCATCCTTTAGGTTCAGCCATTCAATTGGTTCCCAGTCCATCTAACAGTAGCATTGTCTAGCCCTCATTTTATTAGCTTCTTTGTGCGAATTCCATGTGGAATCTTGTCAAAAGCCTTACTAAAATTAATATATACAACATCCACAGCATTCATTTAATCAACCAGGTTTATAATTCTATACAAAAAAGAGAAATAAGGTTCATCCAACATTACTTTTTTTTTTTGAGAACCCTGTGTTGACTCTGTGTGGGTATGGCATTCTTTTCTAAGTGTTTACAGACTGTCTATTTAATGATCTGCTCTATAATCTTTCCTAGTATTGATGTCAGTGTGGCATCGCGTCTGGGCTGTATGGCTTGAAAAAGGACAAGGATGTGATAACTCTTTCCAGGTAATTGCTTCTTGCCTTCCTCTAGAGGCTTTGGGGCTCCCAAGGACCAAACTGGACACTTTAGCTAACTCAAAAGGGTTATTCTTAAATACACGAGTTACAACACTCAAGTTCTTCTCTTAGTTCCCAAAAACAACAAAGAAAAGCTTTTACTTTACAGTTTTGTGCAGATGTAGGAGTCCTGAATAGCAAAGTTTCAGCTGGTTGGCTCTTAAAAATTCTCTGTAAAGAGCCCTGACCTCAAGGTGAATGGGCAACGAAGTGGCAAAGTCCTAAACAAGTGTAAAGTCAGATGGCAAATTGATGGGATCAAAGGGCCAAGACAAACCAGAAAGGGTTGTTTTGGCACAGCTTAATGAAGATGTCAACCCAGTCCTGCAGCAGTGAAAAAGCAAATTCTATGGTTGGATGATCCAGGGGCCAGATGGGTGGCAAATGTTGTATTCTCTACAAATCTATGGTAAGGCCACATTTGGAGTACTGTGTGCCACAATTCTGGTCTCTGCACCTTAAGAAGGATATAACGGAACTGGAAAAGGTACAAAGAAGGGCGAACAGCTTTGGACAGCTTTTAGACAGATTTTGGCAGATCAGTAGCTACTGAAATGGACATCCTGCCACCTCTGTGTTGATGGAGGCAGGCTTCAGCTGGTTGGGGGGTCAGGAGCAGGTGAGGGTTCTGCCCTCTCTCTCCTGACCTCAAGGCAGAATGGACAGATGGGCTGAGGTCCCGATTCAGCATGGCTCTTCTTATGTTCTTATGTTCAAAGCCGCTTTACAGTTTTGGCAGATGTGGTTGAATGCTGCAATCCATTCTCTCTCCCTGACCTCAGCAATGGACACGATCCCAGGAAAGGGGAGGAGGATTGCGATCCCAGTCGATCCCAGAGGAGGAGGGATCCCAGCCTTCTCAGAGGGGACTGAGCCAGGCCGCGCCAAGCCCTGCCTCTTCCCTGGCTTCAGCACTCCCAGCAGCTTCTCTAGGCTTGAGAATGGCAATGCCAAGCCAGTGGTGGCATAGCTAGCACAAGGCTGGCTTGGCATTGCCATCCTTAAGCCTGGAGAAGCTGCTGGGAGCTCCAAAGCCAGAGGGGAGGGGGTGGGGCTTGGCACAGCCTGGCTCCGCCCCTCTGGCTTCCGCTCTACCAGCAGCTTCTCCAGGCTTGAGGATGGCAGTGCCAAGCCAGCCTTGTGCTAGCTATGTCACCACTGGCTTGGCATTGCCATCCTCAAGCCTGAGAAGCTGCTGGGAGCCCAAAGCCAGAGGGGGGCTTGGTGAGGCCTGGCTCGCGCCCCTTGGCTTCCGTTCTACCAGCAGTTTCTCCAGGCTTGAGGATGGCAGTGCCCAGCCAGTGGTGGCATAACTAGCACAAGGCTGGCTTGGCATTGCCATCCTCAAGCCTGGAGAAGCTGCTGGGAGCTCCAAAGCCAGAGGGGGGGGGCTTGGTGAGGCCTGGCTCCGCCCCCCCTTTGGCTTCCATTCTACCAGCAGCTTCTCCAGGCTTGAGGATGGCAATGCCAAGCCAGTGGTGACATAGCTAGCACAAGGCTGGCTTGGCATTGCCATCCTCAAGCCTGGAGAAGCTGCTGGTAGAGCGAAAGCCAGAGGGGACAGAGCCAGGCCAGCCTTGAGGAGGTAGGTAGATCTTTCTGACTTGGTTTTATTATAAGTAGCTCGCATACTGAAAAAGTGTGGGCACCCCTGGCCTATATGAAGGCAGAAAACCTTCCTCTTGGCTGCCAACTGACTGTTTTGAAGGTGCTTGAGAATTCCTCATCGTCACCCAGCCTTCCAATATGCTGGGCATACTGTATGAATCTCAAGATGTGCGAACAAGTAGTGCTGAAGAATGGCCTGACCAAGGCCTTGCTGGTAAACCTTCCAGCATGTCCTCTCTTGCAAGAGCTTTGGTGGCTACTGAAAGAAAAATGGCATCCTTCCCCAAATCCCTGGGGGAAAGGGATGGAGCAAGCTTGATTGGGCTATGTAAACGATGATTGGCAGAAACCAAGGACCAATGAATGCAGTCAAACCTCTAAGCAAGTTGCAAACATTAAAAACAGTGCAAAGCCTATGCAAACTGTGCAGGCTACAAACATAAATTTAAACAGCGCAAAGGGACTTTAACGATGCAAAAAGGGCTTTAAGAACTCAAACCCTTTGCAAACTATACAGGTTGCAGACACTCTAACAATGTAAAACTTTAAACTCTGTGGTGCCCACCACGCCATCACAGTCAGACTGGTTGGGCAGCAATTGGTTGGGTCCTCTTTTTTCTACTTTTTGGAGATGAGAACAAGGTTTGCCTTTTCCCAGTCTGCTGGAACTTCTCCTGTTCTTGAGGAATTCTCAGAAATGATTCCTATTGATTCTGAAAGTGCTTCTGCCAGTTCTTTTAATAGCCTTGGGTGTCGTTCATCTGACCCTGGAGACTTGAATTCACATACCGCAAATTGGCCAGATAATCTAAGGACCTGAGATTTGAGAACCCTATTCCAATGTGCAATACACATGCATGCCTACTTACACACTAGGCATGAGAAAAAAGTTATGAAAATGAAATGATTCGTAAGAAATTCGTAAGAAATGCTACTTTTGAGTATTTCCGCACCTGGAACACCAACCAGGAAGTGGACTTTCTTTATAGAACCGGGGCCAGGATTTTCTTAGTGTCGTTATTAGGTCGTGGGGGGCACCCTCCTTCTCTCTCACCACCCTCCCGCCTCCCTTGCCAATAAGTATTATGGCAAGCAAGCCCTAAACTTCGCTCCTTCTTTTCGGCTGGAAGCCGGAAAAATGTAAACAGAGAGGATAACTCAAGTAAATCTGCAAAGGAGGGCACTTTGGATGAAGTGCCCTCCTTTGTGGATTTACTTGAGTAAAACCTCTCTGTTTACATTTTTCCAGGTTTCCCTGCCTCTCCTGCCTGCCAGGATCTAAAGCATCAAAGAGTATTGGGGTGAGAAACCAACCTAATGTATAATAGAATGAATGCTACTGTAAGTGCCTAATATTATAAGTAATCCAACTGGTCATACCTACATTCCATGCACATGCAATAATACAGCAGTAATAACAATAACAAGAGGTGAAATTCAAACCGAAGTATTCTGACTGGTCCCTGCCTCATGCGGTGCAAACGGGCTCTTCTCTGTGAGCCCAGGAAAAGCCAGCGTTTTCTGCTTGGGTGCACACACATACATATTCTTGGGGGATTTGCTGCAGAATCCGGGCTCATAGAGAAGATTCTGCAACAAATCCCCCCCAAAGAATATGTATGTGTGTGCACCCAAGCAGAAAACGCTGGCTTTCCGGCTCACAGAGAAGAGCCCGCTTGCACCGCATGATGAGGAGGACCAGTCAGAATACTTCGGTTTGAATTACCCTTCTTCTTATACCCATTGTTATTACTGCTGTATTATTGCATGTGCATGGAATGTAGGTATATGACCAGCCTGGGCAAACTTGGGCCCTCGCTCCCTCGGGATCGGAGTGAGAGAGAGGCAGCGAGGAGCGAGGGGGGGGGCTCCTCTTCCATTTCTTTTGCTGCTTCCAAGAATAGAATACCCGCTCCCTCCCTCCTTCCCTCCCTCCTTCCTATTTGGAGAGTCCCATCTAGAATTCAGTGTGATTTATTCAAGTTTTTGGCCTACAACTCCCAGAAATCCCAGCCAATTTACCAGCTGTTAGGATTTCTGGGAGTTGTAGGCCCAAAACCATCTGGAGAATGCGCATGCGCTGGCATACGAACTACTAACAAATTTCGATTTAGTAATTAAGTTACATTTAGGAATTTTTGGAAATTTTTTTGTAAGTCTTTCTTTTACTAATCAAAAAATCCACCCCCCCCCATTTGATTTTAGAATCGACATTTTTGGGTTCTAAACCATGCCTTTTACAAACTTGCGTGTGAAAGGGTGACACACCTCGCGCCAAGAACAATAACACAGACACAGGTGGTTGGATGAAAATGGCCACAACTCATTTATTGAAAACAGGAACAAAGGGTTGGCGGCCACGCCTGGGTCCTGGATCAGGGTCATACAGCCCTCACGAATGTCCAAAGGCATATGCAAGCCTGGGGTGCGAGCGGCCCAATGTCTGTCCACGAAAACTCAGCACCCCAGGGGGCCTGGGCATTATCCCCCTAGCAGCCAAGGGGAGATAAGCCAGCCTGATCCAGGGTCCATGCCACACGCCAAACACGGAGTTGTGACAAAGAACAATATAACGCATCACCCTGAACAATGCAACAATGACATGAAGAATGAACAAAATGGACACCAACAAGCAATGCAATAAGAAGAGAGGGTGGGAGGAAAAAAACAGAGCTGGCCCTATGTGCAGCTTGGGCAGCCCCGGGCAGCCTTAAATAGGCTGCCCCGGCGGAAATGCAGGCCAGCCGGCACAAAGAGGGGTGGGGTGGGGCCAGCCCCATCATTGCCCAGCCAGCGTTGGTGGCGGAAAACCTCCCGCTACCCCAGGGGCATCTGGGAAGGAGAAGCCCCTTCATCTCTCCACAAGATGGCGGCGAGGACAATCCCGCCCCGCAACCCGCTCGGCCGGTAAGTCGGCCAAGCCCATTTCCATCAGATAGTTCATGGAAAGCTTTTCACTTAGTTTTCCTAATGATTACATCTGCTAGTGCTTTCTAGTTGACAGCTAAGTTCTCTTGTTTTTGACAGAACCTTAAGGTCTATAAAGCTTACCGCAATGCAACCCTTGTAGAATTCCCAACTGCTGTATCATTGCTTTAAGACTCTTTCTCATAAAAGATCAGTCACCTTTACAAACACCAGTTTCAGCCATCATTATTATGTCTGCAGTATTGATTTCCCATTTAGGACCAACTTGGACTGACCTTGCCATGCTACTGATGTCTTTTCTTGGTTTTATCTATGTGTTTGTATCATGAGGTTGTGTCATCTTGCTTTTTTAAAGGACCCATTTAAAAATAGACTTGCCATGGCCAGAGTCATTAGGTAAACTAACACTATGTCAGAATTTAAAAGTGCCACTAATGGTTATGAAGCTATTTTTCTTTTGCAGGGATATTTCCTCTCAATTAATATGCCAAAGAGGTGTATAATTGATAGAGCCAGGGGTTCAAGCCTCACTATATAGTAGTAGCTCCCAACCGTTAATCCTCCAGATGTTATGGACTGCAGCTTCCAGAATTCCTGACTATTACACAAGCTGCCTGGGACTTCTGGAAGTCGAGGTCCAAAGCAACTGGAGTACCAATGTCTTGGAATCACTGTAAAATAGCCAAACACAAAAGTCCCACATCTCTTTTCCAGATATGCCACAAGCTCCTAAGGTTTTCCTAAGATTTTTGTTTTGTAGGGCTTAAGAATGAAATGTTCAGCAAGTAAGATATAGTCAAACCGAGCCACCCTGGGAGTGGCAGCCTAGAAATCGCACAAATAAATAAATAAATAAATAAGGGTATAAAATGTGAAGGCTATGCTACCTCAGACTGCAGGTAATGACTGACTGGCACCTAGGGAGAAGTAATACAAAGATAAAACCAACACTGGCCCTGGAGTGTTCTAACTGGAGGTCAGCTGTTACCACCAGTGCTATGGAATTCGAAGAGGCACAAATGAAGGGTGAAAGGGAGAAATGTGTCAAGATGAAGGCATGCCAAGCCAATCACCTTCCATCTGGAAATCAATTCCTTCATTGCAAAAGAACATGTAGAACAAGAATAGGTCACTATGAACCCATACCTAACCTATGAACCCATCGCCAAGACCCTACACTTGGGAGGCAATCATACTCAGCCACGAGGGATCACCTACAATGATGGTGGTGCCATGTAGATAGGACCTCAGTTAACTGGCACCCATGGGGGAGTTGATGCTGGATAAATGTAGTTTCTGGTTGCTTAAAAGTTACTAATAAAAATAGGTGAAACTCATACTATGCCATACCTTGCCATATCATAAACCCAGTATTGACTTGATATGTGATGGCGCAGTGGGCGCCACCTGCATAAAAAAAATCTTGAGTTCTTAAAGGTTTGCATTGTTAAAGTGTGTTTTTACAGCCTGCACAGTTTGCAAGAGGTTTAGTTGCATTGATTGGTCCTTAGCAACTGCCAATCATCATTTGCAGAGCCCAGTTGGGTTTGTTCTGCCCCTTTTTCCAGGGATCCGGGGAACAAGGACTCAGAGAACTTTTCAACCTTATTTGGGGAAACTAAGCAGAGTGCCTGAGTGAAGTTAACTCATGTAATGGACAATAAAGTGTTTGAGCTAACCAAAGTCTTCAGTTTGGTCCTTGGAGCCCTGAGCCTTTAAAGGGAGGCAAAAAAGCAATCCCCTGGGATACATAGATCACGTCCTTGCCCTTTCACAAGGCATTGATAGCACGGGTACTGGCACCTCATTGACTATGTTTTAGTGTGCCAGAGAAACATTTGTGATGTCCGTCATACTTGAGTGATGCCCAGTGCAGAATGTCAAACAGACCATTGCCTTGTAAGATGTAAACTAAATCTACACCTTAAGCTCAAACCTAAGAGGGGTGGCATCTTAAAGAGGAGACTCCAAGTCAACAATCTTCAACAGGCTGTTGTGAGAGACAACTTCCAGGCAAATCTGCAATCAAAACTTGAAGACCACCCTACAGATTCTTCTCCTACAGTGCTTTGGCAACACATCAAAAACAGTATCCTGCAGTCTGCTGAAGAATCCCTAGGATTCTCCCTTGAGAAAAACCAAGACTGGCTTAATGAAAACAACCAAGAGATCCAGGAGCTGTTGACAAAGAAGAGAACTGCTCACCAGGCACACCTCGTCCAGCCATCTTGCCATGTAAGAAAAGCAGCCTTTCGTCTCGCATGTAGTAAACTCCAACAAAAACTCAGAGACATTCAGAACAAGTGGTGGATTGATTTAGCAGAAAAGACACAACGTTGTGCAGATCTGGGTGATCACAGAGGATTTTACGAAGCTCTCAAAGCAGTGTTTGGACCTACATATCAGGTCCAAAGCCCCTTATACAGTACAGTTGGGCAAACACTCATTACTGATAAAGCCTCCATCCTGAACCAATGGGCTGAACACTTTCAGAGTCTCTTCAATGCCAACCGAGTAGTCCAAGGTTCGGCTATCCAACACATGATACAACAACCAATGAAAAATGAACTGGACACAGCTCCCACTCTGAAAGAGACCCTTAAGGCCAAACAGCAGATGAAAAATGGCAAGGCAGCCAGGATCGATGGAATCCCACCTGAAGCTTGGAAACAGTGAGGTCATGTACTTCATGCTAAATTCCACGAGCTCCTTGTGTGTTGCTGGGAAAAAGGTGAACTGCCATCAGATCTCTGAGACGCAATTATCATCGCCCTGTATAAGAAAAAAGGAACAAAATCTGATTGCTCAAACTATTGAGGTATAACACTGCTCTCCATTGCTGGAAAAATCCTTGCAAGGATACTCCTGAATAGATTAGTTCCTGCTATTACAGAAGAACTTCTCCCTGAAAGCCAATGCGGCTTCAGAGCTAATAGGAGCACCACAGATATGGTTTTTGCCCTTAGACAACTGCAAGAGAAATGTAGAGAGCAGAACAAAGGACTCTATGTAACATTTGTCGACCTCACCAAAGCCTTCGACACTGTGAGTAGAAAAGGTCTGTGGCAGATCCTGGAACGTCTAGGATGTCCCCCCAAATTCCTCAAAATGATTACCCTGTTACATGAGGGCCAGCGCGGTCAAGTCAGATACGGCGATGCTCTCTCAGATCGCAGATCACGCATGGCTCTCAGATAAGGGGGCAGAGAGTACATGTTAATGATATTTGGAGTGGGGAAGGGGTGATAGTCATTAAGGGTTATTTTTATGAATTAATGTAGGAAGAACTCCTGTCTCAATATATCGGTTCAACCCATTGTGTGTTGCTGTTGTTGTGTTCCTTTGAGTAGTTTCCAATAATGGTAACCCTAAGGAAACCTATTATGGGGTTTTCTTGGCAAAATTTGTTCATAGGGATTTTGCCTTTGCCTTTCTTGAGACCGAGAGAATATGCCCAAGGTCACTGTGTAGGATTTGTTGGTTAAGCAGGGATTTGAAACCTGGTCTCCTGGGGACCTAGTCAATCACTTAAACCATCACTCTATGCTTGCTTCCTTAGTGAATGGTTTTCAAAGCTGTGAGCAGCGATATATTTTGACCCACTAAGCTGAATTCTGCTGACCAGTCTTAAGCAGCCAAGGGATTGAAGTAAGTGCTCTTTAAAAGCTCTATCAATCATTCTGAGCAGGACAGGAACTCAGGACAGTTTTTCATTTCCCATTTTGCAACACACACATCTTTAGTAAGTTTCAGGAAGTGACAATGCCAACATTTCTCCTGGGATAGTTGCAGTTTTCTGCTCTGGAGGGAGAAAAACCACATTAATTTTTTTTTAAAAAAAATCTAATGCTTTGACCAAATTTAATACGGTCTTTTAGTACCTCTAGAATGTCATGTTTGTGGGCCTACGGCAGATGGAAACATGACTAATAGTAATTCTACACCCGCAACATTATCTGAAGGCATACCGGAGTCTTTAGGGGAGAGAGCTGTCCTGCATGGATTTCTGCTTCACAGGTGGAGGATTCTTCTCATACTCCCCATCGGCCAGCCTTTCATAGGGTTTAGGATTGCTCTGATGATAGATATATTCAGATTCTACAGCTATCATTTCAGTACTCGCCCCTAATGCCCACTCCCAAAACAAATGTTCACACTGTGTATAAATAGAGGCAACCTATCTTGAACAGATGGTACTTGAAATGCAGACTAGAAAGCCTTCAGAGAGCTGCGTAGAAAAGCAGAGAAACCTTGAGATTAGTATTGTTATATCATTAATTGACCAAATCTTTATACCTTAAATTTCAGCATCTGTTCCTGTTTGTCTTGGTCTCCCTCCCTCCCTTTCTCGCCCACTCACCCACCCACACAGGCTCAGGCTGGATCTGCATTGCCATATAATTATTATTATTTATGACATTTCTATACCGCCCTCCTCAGCCCGAGGGCGACTCAGGGCGGTTTACAGTTGGCAATAATTCAATGACACGACACAAATAACAGTTAGAAACAACCATAAAAAGCAATAAACAATTACCATACAGTACAAAATTAAAATTTAAAAATATTACAAAGCATTAAAAATTGTACAAGCCTTAAAAACATTATCGTGAGCGTTACCATGTCGTGTTATCCTTCAGTCTCATCGTTGGGTCATTCCATAAATTCATAAAGCTATGCTGTGCTCAAAAAAGCCTGTTCGAAAAGCCAGGTTTTCACCTGCCTTCGGAAAGACAGCAGGGAGGGGGGCAATCTTATCTACCTAGATAGGGCGTTCCACAGTTGAGGGGCCACCACCGAGACGATCCTGTCTCTCATCCCCACCAAACGCATCTGCGAAGAAGGTGGGAGCGAGAGCAGGGCCTCCTCAGAAGATCTTAACGTCTTAGATGGTTCATAAGGATAGGTAAGTTGGAACGAAACTGTTTAGGGCTTTATAGGCTGAATCCAGCACTTTGAATTCTACCCAGAAGCAAACTGGCAGCCGGTGGAGCTGGCGCAACAAAGGAGTTGTATGTTCCCTGAGTGCCGCTCCTGTTAACAACCTGGCTGCCACAAGTTGGACCATTTGCAGCTTCTGAACAGTCTTCAGAGGCAATCCCATATAGAGCGTGTTGCAGTAGTCTATACAGGATGTGACCAGAGTGTGGACTACTGTGGCCAAGTCAGACTTCCCAAGGTATGGGCACAGCTGGTGCACAAGTTTTAACTATGCAAATTCTCCCCTGGTCACTGCCGAAACCTGGGGTTCCAGGCTCAGCGTTGGCGATCCAATTGTAGGAAGTGGCTTTAAGTTCTCCTTTCCCCAAGTCCCTGCGTTGGCAATCTGGGGAAATTGGCATTTTGGCTCCTCCTACACACAACACCATCATTTTATTTACAAGTAGGCAACAAAAGCGAGCAGCAAAGATTAACATCACATGGGGAAATTGGCCATTTTTCCTGTGTCTTTCCTGAGCACTTTCTAATAACTAATGGAGTGAAACAAGGTTGTGTTCTTGCACCAACCCTATTTACAATATTCTTCAGCATGATGCTCCAAATGGCTATGGCAGATATCAAAGAAGAAGACGGCATATATATACAGTATCGTGCCTAACATCCTGCTTTGCAACAGCTGCAGAGCTGTTTGGGCTGGAAGTCAGTCTGAAGAAAAGGGAAGTCCTCTACCAGCCCGCACCACAGGAAGAACACCATCATCCCCACGTCAGCATAGGCAAATCTGTGCTTAAGTCCGTTCAGCAGTTCACCTATCTGGGAAGCATCATCTCTTCAGATGCCAAGATTGATAAAGAGATAGATCACAGATTAGCAAAGGCATGTAATGCATTCGGAAGGCTGCACAAAAGGGTTTGGAGTAACGAACACCTGAGACAAAGCACCAAAATCAGTGTGTACAGAGCTATCCTACTGTTTATTCTCTTATATGGGTCTGAAACATGAGTCACCTATCGCCAACACCTATGACTCCTCAAACGCTTCCATTAGCATTGTCTTCGCACAATCCTAAATGTACACTGGACCGATTATGTGATGAATGCTTTTGTCTTTGAGCAAGCAGGGATCACCAGCATTGAGGCCATGCTATTGAGAACACAGCTGCGTTGGGCAGGGCACATCTCTAGGATGGAGGACCACCACTTCCCTAAGATACTACTCTATGGTGAAGTTGCCACAGGTCAGCACAAGAGAGGTGCCCCCAAAAAGAGATATAAGGACTCCTGAGAAAAACATCTCAGGCTCAGCCAGATTGATCACCAACAATGGTCCACCCTGGCCTCACATCGGAAGACATGGAGACGCACTATCCACAATGCTGCGGCCTCTTTCGAGAAGACACGCCGAACGGGTCTCGAAGAGAAACGACAACGCAGAAAGAACTGTAATTTGGCAACAATATCACCCAAGGAGACTTTCTGCTGTGCTTTCTGCAACCAGACTTGCCTATCTCTGATTGGCCTTTTTAGTCATCAACGTGCTTGTAAAAGTGGGATGAGTCCTTCCTAAGAATGTTCATTCACAAAGTAATGCCAGAGAGAGAGAGAGATACGAGGAATTTAAAAATAAGTAAATTTCCAGCCAGGTTAGGAAACATTAGAAAAACTAATACTTTAGAAACAGCAAAATACCTAATCCATACAGTTGAAGCTTGCATCATGTGAAGGCACAGTGGGTTGTATGGAAACAATGATTTCATTGTGTGTGATGAAGACCTAAAAAATGGCTGCTTAAGGTGACTTCCTCATTCTGCCAAATAGTAGGGCAGTCTCTTGGAATGTAGGCTGCAGCATGTACATGGAGCCATTTGTAGAAATGGGTTGTTGTTTATAGCTCAGTTAAGATCAATAGCATTCCTAGCAGAAGGAAACCACACCATTAAGGAAAGTTAGTCTATGTGCTTAATGATGGCATGGGTTCTGCTAAGCAATTGTGCCAGATACGCAGAGTATTGTATTCTCTACAGCCAATGCCCTCGCATCATACCTCAATTTCCATTCCTGCAGATCCTTTGGGAACTGTACAGTCTACATGGGATTTCACCATTCTAGGTGACCTGCAATTCAGCTATTTCACGTGTTCACTCCTAATGAAGCATGTGTTATGGTCACGTTAAACAGCATGAGTCCATTCTTGGTGGACTCAATTTCTTACCTCCTTACCCCAAGAGAACCTCTAGTTTCCTGCCCCATTAGACAAATGTCCCATTTGTTTGAGCTGCTTGTAAGACTGAAAATCTTTTTGGATGTTCAAGTACGCGTATATTTTAGTGAGTATTCAGAAGTGAGGTCTGTGCTTAAGTTCCCCGTCACACCAAGCTCATTTGCCAAAGAGTTTGTCTATTCAGCTGCAGGCCCGGATTAAATGATTCTGGCGCCCTAGACCACACTCTGGAGCGCCGCCCCTGCCCCGGAGGGCGTGGCCTCTTGGGGGGGCACTTGCGGGGGGCCCTTCTTCCTCCTCACTGAAGGAGGGGCCGACACCAACGATAGGAGGGAGGAGGGGGCAGCGAGGGCTTCTCTCCGCCTCCTCCTCCCTCGCGCCGCATCGGCCCCGCCCCTCCGTCCTTCAGTGAAGGAAAGAGGGGCGGTGCCAATGACAGGAGGGAGGAGGGGCGGCGAGGGCTTCTCTCCGCCTCCTCCTCCCTCGTGCCGCGTCGGCCCCTCCCCTCCGTCCTTCAGTGAAGGAAAGAGGGGCGGTGCCGATGACAGGAGGGAGGAGGGGCGGCGAGGGCTTCTCTCCGCCTCCTCCTCCCTCGTGAAGCCAGGGGCGGTGCCGATGACAGGAGGGAGGAGGGGGCCCCCCCTCCGTCCTTCAGTGAAGGAAAGAGGGGCGGTGCCGATGATGACAGGAGGGAGGAGGGGCGGTGAGGGCTTCTCTCCGCCTCCTCCTCCCTCATGCCGCGTCGGCCCCACCCCTCCATCCTTCAGTGAAGGAAAGAGGGGCGGTGCCGACGATGGGGAGGGAGGGGGGGCGGGAAGCTGCGTCAGAGGCCCTAGGGCCTATGGCGCTCCGCGTGAAGGCGCAGGAGCACCAGAAGAAGATCAAACTTTTTTTAATTTTTAATTTTTTTAATTTTGGGGGGTCCGGACCTGCTGTCCCCCCAAGGCTGCTGCCCTAGGCCATGGCTTAGGGTGTCCTTATGGGTAATCCGGGCCTGTTCAGCTGCAAAGAAGGGTTAATTGTTGGTTTTTTGTTTGTTTTTGCTGACTGAAAGTACAGCAAATAGAATAATCGAGAGTGGGGGATTTGGTATACTAGGAAAACTATTAATATCACTTTCAGAACTCTAACCTGCCAGATTGTAGCAGTATTCCTAACAAAGCTGCTTTTTAAATTGGTCGTTCAACACAGGACCTCATTTGTCACTGTCTTAAAATATTGAGAAACTAAAATGAAAAATCTGACATTGTAAACACAGAAGAGTGAAATTTAGCCCTGACATTCACATGACAGTCTTGACAATCCACCTCAGTTTTTGATAAAGAGTAAAAACTAACCAATGCATGCATCAGTTATTACTGACAGCCACCTAAATGAGACATTCACTATTTGCCACTGTACATCTGACAAAAAAAGGTGTAGGCACCAGCAAAGATTGACATTCAAAATATTTGCGTGGGATGGTAGATACTGGCTTGTGAATGCCAGTAATTGATATATTTGTGCGAATGTATGTAACATATACTGCCACATTGCCATCTTTTGGGCAGTCTAAACTGTCAGTGTGTTTAACTTGCTTAATTTTTTTGATCTTCTACTAGCCATGCCCTGCCATGCTTTGCTGTGGCTCAGTCTGTGTATATGTGTTTTACGTATGTATATATATGTACGTGTGTGTGTGCTTATTTGTGTATATGTATATATATGTGGATTACGGCAATGCGCTCTACGTGGGGCTTCCCTTGAAGACAGCCTGGAAACTCCAACTTGTCCAACGCTCGGCTGCCAGATTAATAACTGGGGCAGGTTACAGGGAGCGGTCGACCCCCCTGTTCAAAGAGCTCCACTGGCTGCCGTTTACTTTCCGGGCCCAATTCAAGGTGCAGGTGGTTACCTACAAAGCCCTAAACGGTTTGGGACCCGGCTACCTATGTGACCGGCTCTCCTCCCATGAACCAGCCCGATCCCTTCGCTCCTCAGGGGAGGCCCTCCTTTCGCCCCTGCCAGTCTCACAAACTCGACTTGTGAGCACTAAGGAGAAAGCCTTCTCCCCTGTGGCCCCCCGCCTTTGGAATTACCTCCTGGAAGAGATCAGGAATGCCCCCTCATTGGAATCCTTCAGGAAACAATTGAAAACCTGGTTCTTCCACCTGGCCTTCGGAGATTAGGTTCCCAAATGTGAAACCTTTTTCCCCTATGTGACCCATTGTCTTCGACACTACTCCAGTTATCTCCCCCGAGTTTTTAAACATCCTATATGTTCATGTGGCCTGCCCTGTCGGTTCTGTTCTTAGACTCACCTGTACTGTTGCGTTTTCACCAATGTATTTTATTGTGTTTATTGCTTTTATTATGTTTATTGTTTTTGTTGATTTTTGTGATGTGTTGTTTGGGCACGGCCCCATGTAAGCCGCTCCGAGTCCCCTTCAGGGAGATGGATGTGGGTTAGAAATAAAGTTTTATTATTATATGTAGGGTTGCCATATTTTGATAGAAGAAATCAGGGACATATGCGGGATTTTTCGCAAAAATAAGGGACACTTAATAAAAACTTGAAAATCAAACGTTAGGTATAAATACTTTTATTAACAGAATAAGATAATGATTGAAATTCACAAAAGAAACTGACTTACACCCTCTTAACAGTACATGGTATGTTTCTGCATGCTTTGTCATGCAGAAAAAACATTATTAGAACTACCTAATTTTCTCCATCTGTATTTAGTACTTGACTTTGCTGACTTTAAAAGTGCACTGTCTAAACATTAAAATAAAATGTATAAGACAGTACATCTTAATGATTATTATGTCAATAGTTAATGGTATAGTATAGTATGGGATACACAGCATTGTATAGTATTGGGATGCACAGCTAGGCCTATTTTATGAGTAACACTCAAGCAACCAGAAACTATCTTTATCCAACATGATCCAACATTCCCCTTGGGTAACGGTTAATTAGTCTACTGTACTTTGAAAAAGTCCTGTATCGCCTCTTCCTTCCAACGGGGACGCAGGCTGCCCTGCGAGTTGGAATCCCCGGGCAGGCATTGCCGTGGAAACCGCAGCACGCAGCTTCCTCTGGTCAACCCCACCCAGTCCTGTCCTGCTAGTCAATAATAAGGGACAGGGCCTGAAAATAAGGGACACAAATTTTAGGGCCAAAATAAGGGACGTCCCTTAGAATAAGGGACATATGGCAACCCTAATTATATGTGTGTGTTTGTGTATACAGTGTTCCCTCACTTATTGCTGGGGCTAGGGTTCAGGACCACCCGCAATAAGTGGAAAACCGCAATGTAGGGATGTGTCACGCCACAAGCCCCACAAGCCTCTACTTCCCATGAACCAAACTGTAGCCATGATGGCTTTAAATTCCTTTCCAGGCCTGCTTGCCTTTCTCATGAGAACCTGGTACCAGGCAGGCTGGGTGAATCGTTCAAGGTTACCAAAGCTATCCCGTCCGATAAGCGGAGAGGCCTGGGCCTGAGAAGAGCTTGACTCCCCGTTGCAGCTGGAGAGCCTAATTGGGTTTACATTCTTGAGGAGCTGAGGTAGCTAAAACAACAGCTATCATTCATCAAGTCCACTTTGACACTCGGTGCAAAGTTACGTGGCTAGATCAAAGGGTTTGGACAGTATATCCGTGTGGAGTTGGCCCGGAGCCTTATCTTGTGCCAACGACGCTTCAAGGACAATGGATCTCTGAAAGAGGCCGCTGGGCCTTACTAAGGACACTGCCTGCCTGTATTGGATCTGGCCCGCTCGGGCGAAAAGCCTTGTTCCCTTGCTACGTTCCTGTTTGTTCCTGAAAAGACTTTCCTTTGCTTTTGAATCCAGCTTTGTTCCTGATTGCCTCCGGCTGAATCCTGATTGATACGGGACTATTTACTCATTGCTCTGCTCCTGAGATTTGCTGCTATTTAAAGCACTATAAGATTGCTTTCAACCTCTTTCCTATAAACTATATTCTAAATAAACCTGTTGCACCATAGCTGGACTCTGGTTTATCAAGGGAGGTCTTGCCCAAGGGCCTAGAGGGCAACAGGATGTTCTACTTATTGTAATATTTATACATTATTTTAATAGTTATACACTATTTTAAGTCTTTATAAACTTTTCTAAAAAGTGAAGGAAAGGCCCTTCAAGGCTGGCGAGAGGGAGGGAGGACTGAGGGGAGAAAGCGCCTTGGAGAGCGGCGACAGCAAAACCCCACAAAACAGTAAATTTAGGATCTTACCAAGTTTTTCCACTTCCTTTGTGCTTTTTTATGCATTCTAATTGTATTCTCAATTTGCTTCTGATGTGATATATAAATACATTATTGTGTAGCCTTCATCCCAGCCTCTACATCCGGTCATGGGAGCGCCTAAACAGCAGCCTGGACCAGCAATAACGCCCCCCACAGGTCTGCTTTTGAGGCCGGCGTAGGCGAGAGGGAGCGCAGCCCGAGCCACAAGTCAAGCCCCCAGCTTCACCAAAGATGGCGGGCCTGCCTTCTCCTTTTGTTTTTCTTCCCCACCACAGCTCCTCGCTGCTTCCATTCCCTCCCCGGTTTCCTCCTCATTCATTTCCAATCCTCCTCTTCCTCCTTCATTTATCTTTCTCTCATTTTCTTCTTCCCTCCCTCTTTCTCAGCCAGCGGTGGCAGCGATGGAGTAGCGGGAGTGAGCCAGTCACCACCGCGCATACGCTGGCCGCCTTGGGCGTGGGGCAGGCTGAGAAAAGGAGCCCTTCAGTCCCATTGGTTTCAATTCTAACCGGGGGGGCAAGAACTACAACTCCCAGAGTGCAATGCATGGAAACTTCCTCTATCCTCCTCTTCTTCCTTCCTTCCTTCCTTCCTTCCTTCCTTCCTTCCTTCCTTCCTTCCTTCCTTTCTTTCTATGAGAAGGATTGTCAGGATCCAACATTAGATATTAAATCTTAATATATAAAAAGGGAGCTGTGAGCAAGAGGCTGGCTCCTGGAGGCCTAGCGGCCATTGCCGCCACAAGCTCTGCAACGAGATGATGGAACAGATCTCTTGGACGCACATGCGCACCCCCACGCATGCGCTGTGGCATCTTCTCCTTTTTTAGGATTTGTAAGTTGTCTGTAGGGTTTGTTTTTTATTGTTGTTGGTCACACCTTGCTTTGTGATACATTGTGTTGCCAAATTTGGTGTGTTTCCATTCAGTGGTTTTGTTGGTCTCTTTTTATATATTAAAAACGACAGGTCTCTTTTTATATATTAAGATTGTGTTTTCTTTTTAATTATTTTAAATTGTTTACACTGATTTTATGCATTGCCATCCTGGGATCCCATGATAGAGGGCAGAACATACTTTATATTTTTACTAAAAATAAATAAATAGTTTAGAACAGTGATTCCCAACCGCTGTGACACGGCACAGTAGTGTGCCGTGACGGACCTCCTGCTGTCCCCCGAGCTCTCTGCCCCCCTTCCTTCCTTCCTCCTCCTGCCGAACTCCTGCTTCTTGGGGGGGGGGAGGAAGGGCCGGGCAGCAGTGAAGAAAAAGGAGAAGGGGCCGGGGCGCCACCTACTTTGGCCGTTTACCCAGCCAGCCTCCAGTTTGCCATGACTCCTGCCCCTCGCTCGACGAAGCCACGCGGAGGTGCCTTGCCCACTGAAGCCCATCCACCGCTCATCCTCCTCCTCCTCCGCACAGGAGTCATGGCAGAGAGCGGCGCCAGGGCCATGACTCCCGCCCGTCACTCGCACTGCCCCCTCAAGGCTGGAGAAACTATGGGAGAGCTGAAGCTGGGGGGTGGGGCATGGCACGGCCTGGCTCCACCCCCTCCCCTGACTTCAGCTTTCCCACAGCTTCTCCAGCCTTGAGGGGACAGTGCCAAACCCGCATTGTGCTGGCTCTTCCACCGCTGGCTTGGCACTGCCCCCTCAAGGCTGGAGAAGCTGTGGGAGAGCTGAAGCGGGGGGGGGAGGGGCATGGCACGGCCTGGCTCCTCCCCCTCCCCCAGCTTCAGCACTCCCAGCAGCTGCTCCCAGCAGGCCATCCCCCAGCCGTTCTTTCCTGTGCTAGAGTGTCATTTTGTGTCATTTTGGTTGGTGGTGTGCCCCCAGACTTTTTTTAATGTTAAAAGTGTGCTGTGGCTCAAAAAAGGTTGGGAAACACTGGTTTAGAAGAACTATGGAGAAGGGGCAGCCTCTTTGACAGATAATAAGTTCCTCCAGTGCAAGGTCTTCTAACTTAGGTGACCACCTCACTCTGCCTAATGATAGAAAAAATCTTGGCTTGCCGATAATATATATGGCACTGCCCTTTACATCTTTGCAGCCATGAATTATCTGGGGAATGGTATACCATATGAGTGAGCTGTATAATACATACAATCCCGGCCGGGGGGGGGGGCTTCTAGGAAACTTCCACAATTGAAGAGGAAAGTTCCAAGCAGTACTAAGATGGCACTTTTCCCAAATAAAGATCATGTGATTTTTTTTTTAGTTTGCATAAATCAAAACACAGCTCTGCCTCCAAAATGTTGGATACGGTTTCTGTTCTCTTCATTCAGCCAAAGCAGGGAAGACATTTCCTGTCTGTTATACCCACAGCACATCTCGCCCATTTCATGAACTCACAAATCTTCAAAGCCTGTTGTAAATCACAATAGTTGCTGCCAAAGAAAATCAATATTCATTTTAGCAGCTGCTTCTTCAAGTTTGTTTGTACCCTTCTTGGCTATGCTGGAGCAATATCAGGAGGCCCCGCAGTACTTTGTGAGGACCCCTACTGCTCTGCTGAAGAAGTTAACAAATAAGCACCACAAACCAAGGCATTTCTTCCAAGGATCTTTTGTTGTTTTTCTCTTGGCGTGGTAAAAAGGGGAAGGTATTGTAGAGAAAGGAAAACTATTAGCTTATGCTACAGCAGTTAAAACCCAGCCAAAATCATTTCCAAACGGAGGCAGCAATAACTGCCAGGGGGAAATCTATTACTATCCACGCCTTGGTCATCTCCAGATTGGACTACTCTAATGCACTCTACATGGGGCTGCCCTTGAAGATGGCCCAGAAGTTTCAATTGGTCCAACGGATGGCAGCCAGATTACTAACTGGAGCATCCTACAGGAAGCAGTCAACCCCCCTGTTGACTGCTCCCTGCTGCCGTTCATCTTCCGTTCCCAATTCAAGGTGCAGATCCTTACCTACAAAGCCTTGAATGGTTTGGGACCCGCCTACATGTGTGAACCTAGGTCTCAGCGGTGGCCAGGAGAGCTTTTGCACAGTTAAGACTCATGTGTCAGCTGCGCCCGTACCTTGGGAAGTCTGATCTGGCCACAGTGGTCCACGCTCTGGTTACATCCCAAATAGATTACTGCAATGCATTCTACGTGGGGCTGCCTTTGAAGACTGTTCGGAAACTTCAATTACTCCAGCAGTCGGCAGCCAGGTTATTAACTGGAGCGACATACAGGGAATACACCACTCCCTTGTTGTGTCAGCTCCACTGGCTGCCTATCCAATTCCGAGCACAATTCAAAGTGCTGGTTTTGACCTTTAAAGCCCTATACCAGGGCTGTCCAACTGGCGGCTATGCCCCCGGCCGCCATTTTTTTTTAAAAAAAAAATTTAAATGGCGGCCGGGGAGGGGAGGCGGGGCAAGGAGGAGGAAGTGAGCCAGCTCCTCCTCCCTGCACCGCCCTCCTTTTCCTCTCTCGCCAGCGCCGATGCAAACCGGTTTGCATCGGTGCCGGCGATAGAGGGACAAGGGGCGGTGCAGGGAGGAGGAAGAGAGCTAGCTCCTCCTCCCTGCACCGCCCTCTTATTCCCTCTCCCCCGCGGTGCCTCCCTCCCTTCCAAGGCATCATGGCAGCGGCGAAAACTCCCCCGCCAGCCTGGATGGCTGGCGGGGGAAGCGAGAAGCGGCGCCGCTTCCCCTGTGAGCCTTCAGGTTTGGGAAGGGTTTTCACCCGGCACTCAAGACGCGAGTGCCGGGCTAAAAACCCTCCCCAAACCTGGAAGGCTGGCGGGGAAGCGAGCGCCGCTCGCTCCCCCGCCAGCCATGGCTGGCGGGGAGTTCGCCAGCTCCCATGTCCCTCTGCTCAGAGGGACACGGGAGTTGGGCGAAAACTCCCCCGCCAGCTTGCGGGAGGGTTTCCCTGGGTGACGTTAGGCTGGGTGACGTCAGGCGTCACCCAGCCTAACGTCACCCAGGTAAACCCTCCTGAAAATGGGCGGGCCGCTCAGGAGGCCAGCCACGCCCCCGGGAGCGGCCACGCCCCCGGGAGCAGCCACGCCCCAGGTAGCGGCCACGCCCCCTCTCACTGATCACCTGCGGCCCCCCAGGTGATCAGTGACACTTCTTCTGGCCCTTGGGCCGGAAGAAGTTGGACAGCACTGCCCTATACGGTTCTGGCCCAGCTTACTTGTCCAAATGTATCTTCCCTTATGTCCCACCTGGAAATTTACAATCTTCCGGGGAGACCCTGCTCTCACTCCCACCTTTGTTGCTGTGGCCCCTCACCTGTGGAACTCACTCCCCAGCGAAATTAGATCAACTTCTTTCCTCCTTTCCTTTAGGAAAAAACTAAAGGTGTGGCTTTGGGACCAGGTATTTGGTTAGATACTGGGCAGCAGACAGATAATAAAAAGACGACAAAGGTTATGGAAACGGACTGCAGTTGGTTTGGATAATCTTGAAAACGGAACTTGGATTATATGTTTAATTATGGATATTTAATCGGTTTTAATTGATTGTAAATGTATTTATGATGTAATTGCTGGTTTTATGGATTGTTATGTGGCATCGAATTGTGCCTTTTGTTAGCCGCCCTGAGTCCCCCTTCGGGGGTAGAGAAGGGCGAGTTATAAATAATAGAAATCAATCAATAAAATAAAATTTTACAAGGTCTTTAGCTTTCCTGGCCAAAAAATGTTGGTGCCTCAGCAAACTCCAAATCCCAAGATTCCATAACAGTTAAATTATGTCAAACTGCAATAATTCTACCATGTAGATGTACCCCAGACAGATGCACATATGCTACTGGGACATCTTTACCGCCTTCCACCATGTTACCCTATCGTCTGAAAATGTAAAGTTCTCTATGGAGTTTTAATCTCCCATTCATCCACAAAGGGTTTCCTCTACTCATTTCCATAAACAGTAAAAAGGATTTGGTTTACTGTATATGAGATTCTAATGCTGGGATAAAGCCCTCGGACTGTAGCACATTAGGGAGAAACAATCTATTAATATCAGAGCTTTT
Source organism: Anolis apletophallus (assembly GCA_030556195.1). Taxonomy (NCBI): domain Eukaryota; kingdom Metazoa; phylum Chordata; class Lepidosauria; order Squamata; family Anolidae; genus Anolis; species Anolis apletophallus. The sequence continues at coordinate 37,978,211 of JARBWK010000009.1, read as the reverse complement.
TCCGCCTTCTTTTTACAATTTGTTTTCTGTCTGCTTTGTGAAGGGATCCATAGAGACAGAATAAATATAAACAACTGAAGGATTTGCTTTGAACTTTGGGTTCAAAAAAACGGCTTGACCGAGCACATAGGAGTTTATTATCTACAAAATTCCTTAGTGATGCAACATCCATTTAGTCTGCATCTTTCCCTTACAAAATGGACCTTCTTGCTATTTGGGCCTCATATGCGAGGGATGTCTCCAGTTCCATGAAAAAAAGAAGCATTCGCCTTCCTGTTGTGAAGGAATCTTTTTGGTATTCCATCCAAATGTTCTTCACCTTGGTATTTTAATTTGCCCCTTTTTGTTACTGTTGTTCAGATCTCTTACTTACATGTTGTCGTGTGGTGACGTCATGGGTTTTACCCTGAAATCCCGACTACATTGAAGCACAGTAAACAACAATGTTGAAAATGGATGGGCATTTTGATTGATTTAAGCTCTCTTTCTGTATCTGTTTACCTCTCTCCTGTTTCCCTTTATCCCTTCATATACCCTCAGCTCTATTCAATAAAAGGATTAACATGACTCTCAATCAAGAGATTATTTGAATGAATTACACATCAGATTAAAGAAGATCTCATTTGCTGCATCATCAAAATGAAACCTTCACTAATCAAGGGAGGAAAACATTCATTCCCTTCTCAGATAATAAGAAAAGGATTCTTGGCTCGGTGTACATGTCCAAACCTGGTACATGTCATCCACCTTCTGAACTTCACTAAACTGCTGACCCAGACTTTGGATCAAGGGCTCTCTCTAGCATGACTGGCAATAGAGATATCTGCTATATTCTGCACTCCAAACAATGAACTGAATATATCTGTATAATAATAGTACAAAATACAGAAGAACCTTTCATCTTATGTCATTACATTTCAGTGAGCAATTAGATGTACCACTAAAAATGGCATTGTATCCTTATACTGCTTAAATAAATACTCCTGAAACTATACATTATCAGTGTCAAACCTGAAACACATCTTTGCACCCCCAAAATTTATTTATTTATTTTATTTCATGATATTTATATGCCGCCCTTCTCAACCCCGAAGGGGACTCAGAGCGGCTTACAGCAAACTGGAAATACAACAAACTACATTAATGCCATAGCACAATATCAGTACTACACATCAGATTGCACTATAATATTATATCACAATATCATTAGCAATATTGCATGTAAAACAAATATACAATTATAATATCACAATATCATTAGTAGTATTATATTGTATCAATGTATATACAATATATTATACCATACTCATATTATACTATATTATATTGCAATATCATTAGCAATATTGCATGTAAAACAAATATACAATTATAATATCACAATATCATTAGTATTATATTATATTATAGTTTGAGGACTCCTGCTTCATTTATTTATTTATTTATTATTTCGATTTGTATACCGTCCTTTCCAATTGGCTCAGGACGGTTTACAGCATATCGAACTATAACAACAGACCAATAAAACAGCAGATATCAGAACATTAAAACAGTGTCAAACTACAACCAAGGTTGACTAAAGGTCAAAAGCCTGGCAGAAAAGAGCTGTTTTACAAGCTTTCCAGAAAACCGGCAGCTCACTAATTGCACGGACTTCAAGCGGCAGAGCGTTCCACAGGCTCGGTGCCACAACAGAGAAGGCCCTCTGTCTAGTTGAAGATAGACGGACAGTTTGTAGGGAAGGGATCTGCAAGAGGTTGTGATCCTCAGATCGAAGAGATCTCTGGGGAACATATGGGGAACTCTACTGGGACATACTCGTGTACCACATGTTTCTCTCCAAAGTAACCCAATATATGGATGCATCTAGTACTCAATAATCATGAGAGATGTGGGTCCAGTACAGAGTTGGTCTCTCTGTACATATGCTAGTAAATGCCTAGGAGGTAACAAGTGGTTGGAGTTAACAAAAAGACATCTCAATTTGATTACAGCATGGATAAATTTGTTGGCAAATCATGGATGGCATGGTCTTCCAGATAATAACTGTATTCAACTCCCACCAACCCTAACAAACATACCCATGGGCGAACCTCCAAATACACCGAGAAGGCATGATTTCCACCTTCGGTCCTGGCCTGCAAATTCCAATATCATTTACCACAGCTTATGCTGACTGAGGATGACAGGAACTGCTATCTAACAACATCTTGGCTGTGAGGTGACTTAGCAGCCACTAACTCTCTATATCGCCGCATTCCCAGTTCATGGAGCTTGGCAAACAGGAAATTGGCTAACAAGGAAAGCCAACAGGAATGTTTTTCTTCTTGTTTAGTGGAGGAGGCTCAAAGTTCTGTTTCGGTGTCTACTTAAGACTATGGAGAGACTATGGAGAGAGAGAGAGAGAAACAGCTGTGGTGTGTTTGTATTCTTGGCAGAAGATGTGGGAAGTATGGCCACAGCAAATGCAAATTGGTGGGTCTCTTGAAAAAAGAAGGTCCAGCAATTTGAAGTCCATATTAAAATATCTACTCCTCGGCATATTAGGGAACATAAGGTTTACTTGGATAGAGTGAAACAGTCATAATAGATGGGCTTTTTTGGTGGAAAAGTCACTTCCTAAACCCAGGAGGCAGACATTTGGAGGAAGGTGACTCATAGAAATAGGCACAGGGATCATGCTGTGAATTTGGAGTTACAAACTGATTCAATGCCTTATCACTGAACAAGAACAAGAGTGGCAATGTCAACATTCAGAGAATGTGCAGTTGATCTTGGAAGATTCAATACATGGAATTGCCCTTGCAAATCCCCAAAGGAAGTACAGTAGGCAGATCCCAGCTGAGGGCAACAGAAGCAGTGATTTGCGGGTCTAAAAGGATGTCCTGAGAGGCATACTGAATCAAAAATCCAAGATGAAACATAGAGGCTGTGACAGCACGGTGAGCGCCACCTACATAGAATATCTTGAGTTTGCAAAGTTTGCTTTGTTAACATGTGTTTATGCAGCCTGTACAGTTTGCTAAAGCTTCAGTTGCATTGATTGGTCTCTTATACCTGCCAATCATTGTTTACAGAGCCCAGTTGAGTTTGTTCCGCCCCTTTTCCTAGAGATCTGGGAGCAGGCTACTTTCACATTCAATAGACCAGTGTTTTTTAACCTTTTTTGAGCTGCGGCACATTTTTTACATTTAGAAAATCCTGGGGCACACCACCAACCAAAATGACACTCTTAACATAGTAATACATATAGTTAATATGTTTTTAAATGTATTTATACACTCAGTGTGAAACCTGGACCTGTCTCGATGAACACAACATAGATATCCTGGCAGGAATGGCAGAAAGACACAAACTTCCCACACAGAACTCCCATAACCAAGAGAAAATACTATAAGAGTTTGGTGGGCTTGGGTTTTGGAGTTGTAGTTCACCTACAGTATATCCAGAGAGCACTGTGGACTCAAACAATGTTGGATCAGGACCAAACTTGGCATGAATACTCAATATGCCCAAATGTGAACACAGATGGAGTTTGGGGAAAATAGACCTTGACATTTGGGAGTTACAGTTTCTGGGATTTATAGTTAACACACAATCAAAGAGCATCCTGAACTCTTGCAACAATAGAATTAAACCAAACTTGGCATATTGAACTTTAATTACCGACAGAAAGTACTGAAAGGGTTTGCTTGGGAAATGACCTTGAGTTTGGAAGTTGTCGTTTGCCTACACCCAGAGAGCACTGTGGACTCAAACAATGTTTTGTTATGTTGTTGTTTGTTTTCTATCCAGAATCACAATGTTGGAAGGAGCTCACCACTTTAAGGTCCCTAAAACAGGCATGGGAAAACTTTGGCCCTCTGGGTGCTTTGGATTTCAACTCCCACCATTCCTAACAACCTGAGGCCCTTTCCTGCTTAAATGGCTGAGGGGGAAAAAGGGAAAAGAGCCTGAGGCTGCTAGGAATGGTGGGAGTTGGAGTCCAAAACACCTGGAAGGTCCAAGTTTGCCCATGCCAGCTCTTATTTATTTATGCCGCCGACTCCCGGAGGCTCGCGGCAGCTCACAGGAGCCGAAGGCACAATAAAATACAGAGCAATAAAAACAATTAAAAACAACAGTAACACAATAAAAAGCAATGACACAAATCCAGGGTGAATGGGACCTACCCGCCGAAGGCCTGCTTAAACAAGTGAGTTTTGCAGGCCCGCCTAAACGGGAGCAAATCCTTCATGGCCCGGGTGCCGGCTGGAAGGGCATTCCACAGCGTGGGAGCTATGACAGAGAACGCCCTCCGGCGGGTAGATGTTAGTCTTGCAAGCTTCGCCGAAGGTACCTCCAAGAGGTTGGCATCCTCGGACCGTAGTGATCTCGAAGGGCAGTATGGGGTGAGACCTCTTCCTCCCCCTTCCCCTTCGCGCCCTTTCTCTCCCCCCCCCCCTTGCTGAACACTTACTTTTTCTTCTACACTGCCGCTTCTGCCGCCATTTTGATATGAGGGTGCAGCGTGAGCGTGTTCAAGGGGGGAGGGGGGGGAGGGGGGAAGGAGGAAGATGTGACCCATGTAGACGCTACTGCGCAGACTTGCCCCAGAGCAAAGCGAGGCAAAGCGAGCAGAGCGAGGCTGGGAAGAAGGGAGCCCGAGTGGAGAAGAAAAAGTGTTCGGCAGGAGGGGGAAGAAAGGGTATTGGAGGTTCCAATTTCCCACGGCACACCTGATGATCGCTCACGGCACACTGGATGGGAAACACTGCAATAGACCACCAGAACTCCTCCTTGAAGAACGTGACTGAATGTTTGCCAGACTGGGCCCTTGTTCTTCCAATACAGGTATCTGATTATCCTTGAGACTCATAACAGAAGGCTGAGTGACCCTGAGGATTCCCAAGAGCCTTCAAACCAGTCATTTGGCATCCAGAGGAAGATTTCATGCCTTCAATTTAGGCCATCTGACTGGGGCTTTGAGTGTCCTTACCTCAAGGCCATAGAGAAAGAAAGGACTCTGAGAGCCATCTGGCTAAAGCTTCTGGACCAAAGCTGCAGATAAACTGTATAGTAAGAACTTTCCTATGTTGTTTGGGCAATTAAGCGAAGAACCTGAGTGAAGTTAACTCATGTAATGAACAATAAAACGTTTGAGTTAACAAGAGCGTCCAGTTTGGTCCTTGGGAGCCCCGAGCCCTTAAAGGAAGGCAGCAAGCAATCCCCCAGTATAGAAAGACCATGTCCTTGCCCTTTACTAGGCATCTACAGCCTGGGTGCGATGGCACAGAGACCCATCAAGCTCTCTGACTATTACCTCACCCTTTTGGTCCATGTGGAAATCAATGACATTCTTTAGGACAGCAAGTTCCAACCTTTTTCTAGTTATGACCCCATTTTATAGAAGTAGCCCTTAACCCTGATACATTAAAAATAGGTGATTTGCAATCCCAATACATTAAAAATTAGAGATGACTATGGTGTCAGGACCTTACACACCTGCACAGCCTGTGACTGATTGGTTGGCTGCTTGGCTGGCCAAAAAAAGAAAAAAGAAATAACGAGATCTGCTCTCAAGGGGGGAGGAGCCAGCCATGGCCGGGTAAAGACGTCTCCATTCCGGCTCGAGAACAAATCTACAAAAAAGCAGTGAAAAGCAATTAAAATGAACTGATAAAGAGAACTGGATATATTCTTCTTGGATCGGAAAGAAGGGGGAAACCGGTGGAGGACTTAATATGAAATAACGAGCCTTCAAAAGGTAAATAAAAGCTTATAATTAATGAAGACCAATCAGTGAATTGAAATCGAAAGTGCCATTTAGAAGAGAACAGAAGATAAGCAGAGGGAGTGAGGCTGCAATCTGCAAACTGAGAGCAAACTGAAAGCGGCTCAAGGTCTCCCCTGTTTTGCAGCAATTATAAGCCAGAGAGTCTGTTTGCAAGAATTACAGGCAAAGCATGATGCAAAATTAAGACTTTCTTTTTGGCCATGCAGAGTGAAATAAAACTATTTACCTAAGGCTCTATAAACTTTATAACTAACTGGATGGCAGAGTTGACTGTTGTCTGAATGAGAAGGAAGGAGCCAAAACAAAAGAAAAGCTCTCCAGATAGGAAGCCTCTCTGGGTGCGAACAAAACCTTCAGATAAAATAGTTGCAAGGCTGCAAAAGGTGACCCCAGACAATTCAGACAATTTAGACAAAATGAGAAGAAGCCCTCCAGCAACTAAGAGCAGACAGTTACAACGTACGCCCCCTTCCACCTTTTCACCAACTTCCACTTCCACATCGCTCCCCTCCCTACCTACAGGAGAAGGAAGTAGCGGGAAGAAAGAAATGGATAATAATCAGCTGTTAAGTAAAATAACAGAAATAATAAAAGAAGAGAGTGACAAGACAAAGAGAGAAATGAGCCTGATGTTTGAAAAAGAGAGAGAGATGAGAGAACAAGAGAGAAAGAGAGACATTCAAGCAATGAAATTGGAAATTCAAACCAACTCCAAAAAAATGAAAGAACAATTGGATGCAGAAAGGAAAATCTCAGATGACAAATTTAAGGCCATACAAAGTACCTTACAAACAATAAATGGAGAGATACAAACAATAAAATCAGAAGCTGAAAAGAATAAAAAAGAACAGAAAACACTCAAACAACAAATTCAGCAAAATGACAATAAACTTTCAGATATGGAAAAAAGTTTGTGTACATGCAAGACAACCAGAGAAGGAATAATGTTGTAATTAAAAACTATCCAGAAGGGAAAAAGAGAGAAGATTTTAAAACTGAAATATTGAAGTGGTTGCAAAAAGTTACTCAATGTTAAACTGGACAGAAATGGACCTAGAACGAGTACATCGTCTTCTGGCTGGAAGGAATAAAATAACACCAAGGAATGTAATAATTCGGGTTCATAATTTTGCAAAAAAAGAGAGTTGATGAAAATACTGAGGAAGAACCCAGAGAAATTGAAGATGGGAGAAACAAAGTTGGAAATATTTAATGACTACTGCTCCAAAACCAAAAACTGGAGATATTCAATGAAGCCAATTACGATTCAGCTAATGAAGGCCGAAATATTGTATACCTGGGGATACCCAATCTTTCTCAAATTTCAATGGAGAGGCAAAAGGTACAGAGTCGACTCTTTGGAGCAAGGACTTCAATTATTGAAGGAGCTTGGCATAACAACAAAACAAGACAAGACAGAGACAGAAAGGAAGAAGAGGAGGAAGGAGCTGTGGGAGGAAATATACCAGAGGAAAAAGGAGAATTGGAAGAATTAATCGGCGCTGTCAGAGGAATTGAGATGTAAGAAGAAATTTAGAATCACTGCAACCAAAAATTTAATTCTTTTTGTTCTCAATACTCATGTATAACTAAGAATTGACCAATCAAAAGCACCCGCGTTCCTTAGACCCAATCACTGAATTGTGCAGAAACCTGGACCTTACAACAAGCAAATCTGATGAATGAAAGATAGTTACGCGTTTACTCAAACAAATTTCTGTAGAGAATGCATTGATGTTAATTTTTTTGTTTTCGCTTTAAACAATTTTTATAGCTCACCACTGTCCCGTGACCTCACAGGAAGCTCTTTGCAACCCTATTTGTGGGTTGCAAAGATCCACTGGGAACCACTGCTTTAGTATATAATAAGGGATTAAAAGGCTCTGTATAAGAATCTGAAGGACAGGTTGTCATTTCTTCTCTCCTCCCAGTTGAAGGACATGGTTCAGTACAGGAGAGTAATAGTGGAGGTGAACAATTGGATCCCCAGATGGTGCCACCAAAAATGACATGGCTTCTTCAATCATGGTCTACAGTTTCATGAAGTTAGTCTTCTGGCAGGTGACAAGTTGCACCTCAGCAATTGACAGGAAGATTTTTGCTAGGAGTCTCACAAACCTGATGTGAGTTTCCTTTTGGAGAGAAAAAGTAGGGTATAAATCAGGGGTGGGCAATTATTTTTTTCCAAGGGGCCACACGAGAACCAAAAAATATTATGGAGGGCCGCACCTAAAGGCTGAACTACATTCTAATCTACATTATTTATTTATTTATCTACTATATTTACTATATATTACACATCATAAATATTAACATATTACTATATCAAGAAATATTCATATATTATTAGTATTAATATAATTATTATATTATAGTATATATATATAGACATTATAATATAGTGAAATTATAATATAATATAACATTATATTATATATTATATATTATATTATTATAATAAAATTATTATAAAATAATAACAAAAACGACTAAAATAAAATAAAATACAATTCAAGAAGGCAAGGTGCGAACCAAGATGAAGGCTGACATCCTCAAGAGAGGAAGGATCCCAAGATGGAATGGCCCAATGGCCCCAGCCCAGAGGATGGCAAAGCAGACCCAGCTGCCACCGCTGCAGAGCACAGCGGCAGGCGATTGGAGGCTGCAGGCCTCCGCCCACTCTCGCCCCCAGCCATTCCCCAGCTGATCGCCCTTCTATGTAGTGCCTGCCGGGCCTGCAGGGGGAGCAGTTGGAGATCTGAGGTGGCTTATTTGACCTGGCGACCTGGAAGGCGATCAAGTCTTCCGGGTCGCCAGGGCAATCAGCCCCCGCAGGTTGCTGAGTGCTCCCGCTGCAGGCCTGGATCGCCTACAGGGATGGCAGGCACTCCAAAGCCGCCGCTCCTCCGGCCTGTTTGCCAACACATGCCCCACAGAGCCCGCGATGGGATGGCAACAGCGGCACCCCTTCCTCTTGGCCCTGCCCCCGACACCCTTCTCCCTGGACCAGACAGAATCGGCTGCCGGGCAACATCTGGCCCGCGGGCTGTAGGTTGCCCACCCCTGGTATAAATAAACATCATAACACCATAATTTAAACTGAGTTGTGTGTGAGGGAAAGGCAATATTTCCGAGTGCAGAAGTTCATAAAATGCTGGAGATAATCACCCAAATGTTTTAGAGAGAACATGGTGGATAGTACAAAACAATTGGAAAAACGTAAACAGGTAGGGAAACGGACCATGATCTTAAATGTCTGTACTCTAATACAGGGCTGTCCAACTGGCGGCCCTGGGGCCGTATACGGCCTCGGCCCCTTCCCTACGGCCCCAGCCTACCCTGAAAATTTTTTTTAAAAAATTCGATCTCTGGGGCGGGACTGGGTGACGTCAGGAGTGGCGCCAGCGCCGAGCCTGACGTCACCCAGCCCCGCCTACTCCCTTCCTCCTCCTCCATCCGCCTCCCCCGGCGCACCAATCGGGAACGCCGGAGGGAGAAGGCGGGCCTAAAGGGGAAGAAGGGAAGCGCTTCCTTTCTTCCTCCATAGGCCCGCCTCCTCCGTCCCCCCTGTCCCCCGGGGGCTCCGTGGGGTGCGCCGGGGGGGGAGAGGCGGGACGGAGGAGGAGGCTGGCGTGACCCTTTAGCTGGAAGGGCGAAGCTGAGGAGGGCTCTCCGGCTTTGCCCTTCCAGCTAAAGGGACACGCCAGCCTCGGAAGCGGGAAATCGCTGCTTCTGAGGCTGGCGTGTCCCTTTAACTGGAAGGGCAAAGCCATGGAGAGCTCTCCTCAGCTTCACCCTTCCAGCTAAAGGCACACGCCAGCCTCAGAAGCAGCGATTTCCCTGCTTCCGAGGCTGGCATATCCCTTTAGCTGGAAGGGCAAAGCTGAGGAGGGCTCTGCTCGGAAGCGGGGAATTCGCTGCTTCTGAGGCTGGCGTGTCCTTTAAGAGGAAGGGCAAAGCCAAGCAGAGCCCTCCTCAGCTTTGCCCTTCCAGCTAAAGGGACACACCAGCCTCGGAAGCAGCGATTTCCCGCTTCCGAGGCTGGCATGTCCCTTTAAGAGGAAGGGCAAAGCCAAGCAGAGCCCTCCTCAGCTTTGCCATTCCAGCTAATGGGACACGCCAGCCTCGGAAGCGGGGAAATCGCTGCTTCTGAGGCTGGCGTGTGCCTTTAGCTGGAAGAGCGAAGCTGAGGGAGGAGGGTTCTCCTCGGCTTTGCCCTTCCTCTTACAGCCTCAGCCGGGCAGCAGAACCGGGAGAAATCGCGGTTCTGCCACCCTGGCTGTCACTGTAGGAGGGAGGGAGGCAGGGGGCAGGCCGCTCCCAGACGGGCGCTGACGTCACCACTCTGGCGTCACCACGCCGGCGTCCTGCACGACCCGCCCCTTTTCGGGTGACGCCAGCAAGCCTCGCCGAAAAGGGGCGGGCCATGCAGGACGCCGGGCGCAGGACGTCAGACGTGGTGACGTCAGCGTGCCATCAGAGCGGCCCGCCCCTGCCCGGCCCCAGGTCATCAGTGGCCAGGGCTCCGGCCTTTGGCCCAAAAGATGTTGGACAGCCCTGCTCTAATACATGCAAAATGAGAAGCAAACAAAATGAAATAGAATTCTTAACACAGCAAAGGAAATGTGGTATAATAGGCATCACTAAAAACTGGTGGAGAGTCTCATGATAGGAATGTAGTATATAGAAGCACGCACCCTATTTCAAAGAAAAATACCAAAATTAATACAATGAATTTCAACTGGGAGAAATGTTAGAGGCTACAGTTAGACAGGAAAAAAAATGAAATGCACAAATATAGAATGTGTAACAACAGAACTTGTAAAAGGGATCTAAGATATTTAGTAGACCACAAGATGAACAGGAGTTGACAATGTGATGCAGCAGCTAAAATAAGAAATGCAATTATAGATAGCATCAATAGGAGTATTGTGTCTAGACTGAGGAAAGTAATAGTGCCACTTTGTTCTGCTTTGATCATACTTTGCCCTGAATACTGTGTCCAGTTCTGGGCACTGCAATTCAAGAAGGATATTGAGAAGCTGTTATGTGTCCAGATGAAAGCCATCAAAATGGTAAAAGGTTTGGAAACCTTTCCTTGTGAAGGTCAGCTTAAGGAGCTGGGTATGTTTAGTCTGGAGAAGAGACAGTTAAAAGGTAACATGATAGCCATTTTTAAATATTTGAGATATTATCATTTTGAGAAGGGAGCAAACTTGTTTTCTGCTGCTCCAGAGACTAAGATACGGAGCAGCACATTCAAACTATAGGAAAAGGTGTTCCGCTGAAGCCGTTGGGGGAGATCCTCTGGAGTTTCGGGGTGCGGTGTCATCTGCATGCGGATGATGTCCAACTCTGTCCTTCCCACCTGCTACTAAGGAGGCTGTTCAGGTCCTGAACTGGTGCTTGGCCGCTGTGACAGTGTGGATGAGGACGAACAAATTGAAATTGAATCCAGACAAGACAGAGGTACTCCTGGTCAGTCGAAAGGCCGAACAAGGCATAGGGTTACAGCCTGTGCTGGACGGGGTTACACTCCCCCTGAAGGCACAGGTTCGCAGTTTGGGTGTGCTCCTAGACTCATCGCTGAGCCTGGAACCCCAGGTTTCAGCGGTGACTGTGAGAGCATTTGCACAATTAAAACTTGTGTGCCAACCAGGCCCAGATTACCCATAAGGCCACCCTAGGCCAGCAGCCATGGGGGGGCGGCAGGTCAGGACCCCCCCCCCCAAATTAAAAAAAATTTTTTTAAAAAAGTTTGTTATTTGGGCGCTTGCTTCTGCGCCTGTGCAGTGAAGGAAGAAGGGGCGGGGCCGAAGCGAGCGAGGAGGAGGTGGAGGGAAGCCACGTCAGACGCCCTAGGGGCGGGACTTCCCCCGCCTGTCCGTCGCTCGCGCAGGCGCCGCTCCTTCCTCCTTCAGTGAAGGAAGGAGGGGCGGGGCCGACGAGAGCAAGGAGGAGGCGGAAGGAAGTCCCGCTGCCCCTAGGGCATCTGACGTGGGTCCCCCCGCCTGTTCATTGCTCGCGCGGGCGCCGCTCCTTCCTTCACTGAAGGAAGGAGGGGCGCCCGTGCGAGCGACAAACAGGCAGGGGGAAGCCATGTCAGACACCCTAGGGCCGGGGCGGGACTTCCCTCCACCTGCTCCTCGCTCGTGTCGGTCCCACCGCTCCTTCCTTCAGTGAAGGGGCTGGGTGAGGTCAGGTGCGGCGGCGAGGAGGAGGCGGAGCGAAGTCCTGCCCCTAGGGCATCTGACGCGGCTTCGCTCCGCCTCTTCCTCCTCGCCGCCGTGCCTGACGTCACCCAGCCCCGCCAACATGGCATTCCTGGGTGCTGCAGCGGCTGCCCGGGGGTTTCCCTGCCTCGGAGAAGAAAGAGGAAGGAAGGGACGTTCCCGAGCGGCACCCAGGAAAATGGCAGAGGATGCCGTGCTGCTCGCGCATGCCTGCAAGCGGCCCCGCCCCCCGCAAGCGGCCCTGCTGCCCCCCGGGGGCGGCGATTCCAGAGTGTGGCCTAGGGTGCCACAAACCGTTAATCCAGACCTGGCGCCAACTGCACCTATACCTTAGGAAGTCTGAGTTGGCCACGGTAGTACATGCTCTGGTTACATCCCATATAGACTACTGCAGCGCTGTCTACATGGGGTTGCCTTTCAAGACTGTTCAGAAGCTCCAAATGGTCCAAAGGGTGGCAGCCAGGTTGCTAACAGGAGCGACGCGCAGGGATCATACAACTCCTCTGTTGCGCCAACTCCACTGGCTGCCAGTCTGCTACTGAGCACAATTCAAAGTGTTGGCTTTAGCCTATAAAGCCCTAAACAGTTCTGGTCCTACCTATCTGTCCGAACGTATTTCTACTTATGAACCATCTAGAAATTTAAGATCTTCTGAGGAGGCCCTGCTCTTGGTCCTGTCATCTTCACAGGTGTGGCTGACGGGGACGAGAAACAGGGCCTTCTCAGTGGTGGCCCCTCGGCTGTGCAATGCCCTCCCCAGGGACATTAGATTGGCCCCCACCCTCTTCACATTTCATAAAAAAGGAAAAGCTTGTTTATTTGAACAGGCATTTCCAAGTGCAGTGTAGATGTTACTGCTAATCTCGGAATGACAGAACAAATGCGACTGGACAATGATTTGGTAATGAAGTGCGGAGAATTTACGGTTTTATTATGTTTTTATTGATGTTAATATGTAAGTAAATTTTTTAGCTATGTGGAATTTTTCATCTGGTTTTTATATTTATGGGCATCGAATAGTGCCGCTTGTAAACCACCATGAGTCGCCCTCGGGCTGAGAATGGCGATATAAAAATATAGTAAATAAAAAATGTAGTAAATTAGAAAGAACTTTCTGATGGTAAAAAGTGTAATGTGCTGCCTTAGAGTATTCCTGTATCTCATGGAATCTCCTTCTCTGGAGGTTTATAACAGAGGCTGGATAAGCCAGAAAATGCTTTGAATACGTATTTCTGTGTGGCAGGGGCTGGATGGGATAGCTTCTTATGGTCTCTCCCAACTATACGATTCTATGATCTGGAACACCACAAATTATCCAACTTTGTGATACGGTTTGGGTGGTCACTTACACATAATCAAAAATATATTGCCAAAAAGGAGGAGAAATGATTGTACACATTCATTATTCAACTTGCACATGTAAGGGCAAATTTGGAAGTAATCACTATAGCAGAAATAGAATACATTGCCTCAAAGTAGGGGGCATTGTGACCAATTAGCTTAGTGCTTGTTCTTTCTGCTACTGACTGCTAACAACTAGTTATGAGGAACTTCATAGCAGTTTCCCTCTTTTTTTGTTAAGGTTCTTTACCAGATGGCCAATAGCTTTCTAGCGATAGGACTGCACTCCATACAGCAGTTGTTCTCAACCTGTGTGTCCCCAGATTTTTTGTCCTACAACTTGCTTAACATCTACATGAAGCCGTTGGGGGAGGTCATCCAGAGTTTCGGAGTGCAGTGTCATCTGTACGCAGATGATGTCCAACTCTGTCACTCCTTCCCACCTACTACTAAGGAGGCTGTTCAGATCCTGAACCGGTGCTTGGCCGCTGTGTCAGACTGGATGAGGGCGAACAAATTGAAATTGAGTCCAGACAAGACAGAGGCACTCCTGGTCAGTCGAAAGGCAGAACAGGGCATAGGCTTACAGCCTGTGTTAGACGGGGTTACACTCCCCCTGAAGACGCAGGTTCGCAGTTTGGGTGTGATCCTGGACTCATCGCTGAGCCTGGAACCCCAGGTTTCGGCGGTGACCAGGGGAGCATTTGCACAGTTAAAACTTGTGCGCCAGCTACGTCCGTACCTTGGGAAGTCTGACTTGGCAACGGTGGTCCACGCTCTGGTTACATCCCGTATAGATTACTGTAACGCTCTCTACGTGGGGTTGCCTTTGAAGACTGTTCAGAAGCTGCAACTAGTTCAATGGACAGCAGCCAGGTTGAGAACAGGAGCGGCATTCAGAGAGCGTACAACTCCCTTGTTGTGCCAGCTCCACTGGCTGCCAGTTTGCTACCGGGCACAATTCAAAGTGCTGGCTTTAGCCTTTAAAGGCCTAAACCGTTCGAGTCCTACTTACCTGTCCGAAAGCACATCTCCCTATGAACCATCGAGATGTTTAAGATCATCCGGAGAGGCCCTGCTCTCGGTCCCGCCTTCTTCGCAGGCACTACTGGTGGGGACGAGAGACAGGGCCTTTTCAGTGGTGGCTCCTCAGCTTTGGAACGCCCTCCCTAGAGACATCAGATCAGCTCCCTCCCTCCTGACATTTCGCAAGAAAGTCAAGACCTGGCTGTTTGAGCAGGCATTTGCTGATAAGGTTTAATTAGATATACTGTATGGAATGATGACGATGTGACGGAAACTGATTTCAACATGATGCTGAAACTGCAATTGTATGTTTTTAATTGTTAATTTGTTGCTATATGATTATTTTTTTGGTTTGTTTGCTTGTGTTGTATTGAGGGCAGAGACTGCCTTGTGTAAACCGTCCCGCGTCGCCTTCGGGCTGAGAGGGGCGGTATAGAAACGTGACAAATAAATAAAACTGTTGGGATTTCTGGGAGTTAAAGGCCAAAACATCTGGGGACCCACAGGTTGAGACCCACTGCCGTACAGTATGACACATGGCCACCCTGCCAGCATGTGCAAATCCAGATCCACACTGCGAGCAATGATCTTGCTACAACCTCTCAGAAATATCGCATCTTCATCTTTATTATGTGCATTTTGCTTGTCAACAAATAAAATAAATTTAGGAAGCTGGAACTTCTCATTTGTTGACCTATGGGTGGCCATTCTGTCAGTTTTTGCACATCTACCAAATGCTTCCACGTTTCTCCACTTATGGTTCACCATGTTGAAAGCATGAATTAATTCAATCCTCATTGCCAGAAGTGCCCCCCCCATACATACACACACACACACAACCAGTTGCTTCTACTAGTTACTCTTTTGCAGAAGTCACAGCTTCCCTCAAGGTTTCCAGCATTAAACTCTGCCAACATTGCTGGGTTTAGGCCACTTTTTAGATACCCGTCTAAGGGGGGAAAAATGACTGCTCATTACTGAAAATGATATGTGAAGTCTGGCTTTGAAATGCAAGGCCCCTGAGTCATTTCCTTGACATTTGGGATTTCTTTTCGGGGAGGGGATGGAATGCCTTTATTGGCATCCCTTGAAAGCGATGTGGTAGACACCCTGTCCAAACCACCTGAGCCCGGACTCCTCTTTATACACAATGTCAGCAGTTTGGCCCTTAATTCAGGGCAGATGGTGGTGATTAGAAACTTGAACCGTCAAAAACTTTATACATATTCAACAAGGATACTGGTGTGTATAAAAGTATGCCAAACTATCCTTGCCATCCTTGAAAGTTTCATTGTAGAAGTACTGAGCAAGAACATTTGCTGCCTGTTGATAGAATACATTATCTTAATGGGACAACAAAGCAGCTGCGTGTGTTTCCAGCTAGCCGAATCTGCAATATTGGCAATGTATCCTACACATATTTACTCAGATGTAGGCTCTCCTCAATTCAATATGGCTTATTGTTTAGCAATGGAATTTGAAGGACATCTCTGTTTACAATCCCAGGCGATCTCTTCGATCATCTGGAGAGAATCTACTCTCACTCCTACCGCCTTTGCAGGCTCGTTTGGTGGGGACAAGGGAGAGTGCCTTCTCTGTAGTGGCCCCCTGACTCTGGAACGTGCTTCCCAGGGGTATAAGGCAAGCCCTCACTTTGGGAGTTTTTAGGAGGAGCCTGAAGACGTGGCTGTTCCAATAAAGCAGACCTGGGCATCCTACAGCCCACAGGCCGGATGTGGCCCGCCAGCCGATTCTGCCCGGCCCGGGGAGAAGGGTGGCGGTGGCGGGGCCAAGAGGAAGGGGTGCCGCTGCTGCCATCCCATTGCGGGCTGTGGAGCCTGCGTCGGCAGACAGCCCGCCGCTCCGGAGAACGATCAGAGGAGCAGCCGCTTTGGAGTGCCTGCCATCCTGGGAGGCGATCCGGGCCTGCAGCAGGAGCAGTCAGCGACCTGCGGCGGCTGATCGCCCTGGCGACCCAGAAGACTTGATCCTCTTCCGGGTCGCCAGGGCGATCAGCCGCCACAGCTCGTCGACTGCTCTCACTGCAGGCCCGGATCGCCTCCCGGGATGGCAGGCACTCCATGGCAGGGCGATCAGCTGGGGAACAGCTGGGGGCAAGAGCGGGCGGAGGCCTGCAGCCTCCAATCATCTGCTGCTCTGCTCTGCTCTGCTCTGCTGCGTCGGCAGCTGGGTCAGCTTTGTCATCTTCTGGGCTGGGTCCATTGGGCCATTCCATCTTGGGATCTTTCCTCTCTTGAGGATGTCAGCCTCTAACTTGGTTCGCACCTTGTCTTCTTGAATTTCATTTCATTTTATTTTAGTGATTTTTATTATTATTTTATAATAATTTTATAATAATAATAATATAATAAATAATATAAGGTAAAAAAGTGTAAGTAAGTTGTATAAATTTTTATTAGCAAAAAGCCATGAAAAGTTACCAATAAAAGAGTATATGAGAAAGTGGGAAGATAACATAGGTCATCACATTAAAATAGAGGACTGGGAAAAGAGTTGGCGCAAAATACAAAGGTATACCTGGGCACAATCATTAAAGGAAAACCAGCTGAAGGTTCTTTATAGGTGGTACATAACCCCTGTACAATTAGCAAAAATGTATAAAAACGGGAATGATTGGTGCTGGAAGTGCCAAAAAGAAAGGGCACTTCCACCAGTGGTGGTCATGTGGAGCTACTAAGAAATATTGGGTAATGGTACAGAAGCTGCTGGAGGGAATCTTACAAGACAAGATAGACCTAAAACCAGAAATTTTTCCTCTTAAATATTATAGAACCCGGTATGGGGAGAGAAAAGGAAAGACTACTGTGGCATATTACGACCGCTGCCAGAATAGTGTTGGCTAGAAAATGGAAAAAAACGGAAATGCCCGACGAGGAAGAATTATTGCAAAAACTATTAGAACTAGCCGAAATGGATAAGTTGACTTGCCTATTAAGACCAGGATCAAGTAACCAGTTTACGGCCACTTGGACACCGTTGGTGAAATATGTAAAAGATAAGAAAAAGATTGATTTGAAAACTTTTTGGATATAAGGTATAGGACTAGAGTGCTCTGGAAAAAATCGGGCTCTTTATACAAATAGGTGAAGTGCGATGCCATCCGGTGAAGTCAACCGTTTCTGTTTTTAATCTGTTTGTCTATGTACCCTTTTTGTGATGTAACCATACCCAATCCTATCCTCCCCCTCCATACCCCCTAGCCCCCTGGACTTCCCTACCCTCTCTTATGTGTTTGTATTTTAACCAATAAAAATCTTTATTAAAATAAATAAATAAATAAATAATATAATATAATGTTATATTATAATTTCAATATATTATAATGTCTATATATACATATACTATAATATAATAATTATGATATTAATACTAATAATATATGAATATTTCTTGATATATTAATATGTTAATATTAATTATGTGTAATATATAGTAATTATAGTAAATAAATAAATAAATAAATAATATAAATTAGAATGTAGTTCAGTCTTTAGGTGCGGCCCTCCATAATATTTTTTGGCTTTCGTGTGGCCCCTTGGGAAAAAAATAATTGCCTACCCCTGCAATAAAGTAAATAACGCCCTGCTGTGTTCAATCTCTGCAAATGTCCTCAGAAGCCCTTTAATTGCCTGTTAGGTGTCTGGCTCATATTGTCCTGGAAGCCTTCCTGTTATATGCAAACTACCTCTGTCTGCACCCAGTGTTTATTTATTTTTTTAAAATTTTAACATTCATATTTTAAAACAGAGTTAACTTGCATTGTCCACATACTGGCTTAAGCTTACTTATTACGAAACACTTCCTGAGAAACAAAGTTTTTCTTTTAGAAAATACAAAAGTTCTGGAAAAACTGTGACATTGCAAACAGTATATTTTAAGACAAAAAATACAGGTGTGTTTTGTTTTATTACAGAATATACATCAAGGGTCGGGAACCTATGGCTCATGAGCCAGGTGTGGCTCTTTTGATGATTGCATCTGGTTCGCAGGCATGGCAGGCCCCATCAGGAGCAAAAACACCCAAATGTTTTTAAATTGTCTGTTACTGCTTGTGTTGAGTTTTATTGGTTGTATTGTTTTATCATTGCTGCTGTGTTGTTGTTATTATGTGTTATTGGGCTTGGCCTCATGTAAGCCACCCCGAGTCCCCTTGGGGAGATGGGTGCGGGGTATAAATAAAGTAAGTAAATAAATAAATAAAATGTTAAACTGAAGATGAGATATGAATCAAATAGCAAAGCCCATTATCATGCTATGACTCCATCTTGAAGGAAATTGCTAAGGGAATTATTCAATCCATTTCATCTGTGAATAAGTGTGGGAGAGAAAGAATAGGCGAATTTCTGGATTTCTGTGTTAGCTATTAGCTTTAATTCATCATATGCACCTTTAGGGATTCTGAATTCAATTCCTTTTGAATTTGGCAGCCAATTCATTTTGTAGCAAAAAGAAAAGGATGCATTCTTATCATGGAAAAGTATTCAAAACAGGGTGACATACATGTAGGATTATTCTGATTCTAAGCAGATGATGGACACATGGATTTAGCATGCCTCTTTTGTTTGATATGCCAAAGATCCTTTATTTCTATAAGTGAAGGCTTGTTGACTTACTTAACTCAGAATTTTAATGAGAAATGTTGGTGTGTGAATGAACATGAACAAACGAGCAAGAGAATGACTATGAGATGATAATGTCTGAGGATATGACTAAGCGATAAATACTGCTACAACAGTTAGGATTAAGTTAAATGAATTAATGGTTCGGAGCAATCTTGTCACATACATGTGTAAAATTGTTTATGGGCCCTTCCACAAAGCCATATAACCCGGAATATCAAGGCAGAAAATCCCACAATATCTGCTTTGAACTGAGTTATCTGAGTCCACACTGCAATATATTCCAGTTCAAAGTAGAAAATGTGAGGAAGGAGCCTATATCTAATGCATCTAATGCATGTACATCAGGGGTTGGGAACCTTTTTGACTCAGAGAGCCATGAAAGCAAAATATTTAGAAATGTATTTCAGTGAGAGCCATATAATATATATAATATCTTTTAAGACTGAATTCAACTAAATGTGAGTATATACGTACATACTATGAGAAAAGGATTCCCCCGTGCCCAGCTGTGCCACCGGCAGGGACCTTTACTTGCATGGCTTCCGCTCCTTCCTTTGTTTGGGGAAGCTCTCCTCCCACACTCTTCCCTCTTCCCCCGCCGTCACGCTGCGTTCGGCAGGGGCCTGCCTTGCATCCGGCCTCTCTGTTTTAGGCCGTCGCCTTGGCCCCTCCAGGCTGCCCGGCTCCTGGCTTTTAGGTGTCTTTTTTCTCTGTTAGGGGGGAGGGCTCGTGGGGAGTGCGTCTGCCCCTCCCCCTTTCTCGCTGCTGGCCCTGGCTTGGCTTCCGGTCTGGCAGATGAAGGTCTCAGCCCGCCGTACACGCTACAAGTTTCACCGGCCCCTCCCCGCCCAAGGAGTTGCTGGAAAGTGGCCCTGGGCCATGGAATACACCACGTGGTGGGCCCTGCTGGGCCCGAAACCTGCAGCTAGGGAGGCGGGAAGGAACAGGGGGGCTAAGATCCTCCCCCGCCCGACCGGAAGCCGCAGGCCCCTCCCCACCCAAGGAGTTGCCGGAAAGCCTGCCCTGGTCCTCCCCGCTTCCCTCGCTGTGGGTTTTGGCAAACCAAAAAGCACAATTTACATAATCATATGCAGCGTATAAGTATTTCCAGCACATAAACCAGGGCCACTTTCCCAGCAACTCCTTGGGCAGACAGTTTGTGGGCCTGTCCATATATAGTCCATAAATCAAAGTTCAAACAGTTCTTTGTTTTGGGTGTTTTTGAATAAAACTGATGGGGCCTGCCATGCCTGCGAATACAGATGCAATCATCAAAAGAGCCACACCTGGCTCATGAGCCATAGGTTCCCGACCCTTGATGTATATTCTGTAATAAACAAAACACACCTGTATTTTTGTCTTAAAATATACTGTTTGCAATGTCAGCCAGAGTTTTTCCAGAACTTTTGTATTTTCTAAAAAAAAAACTTTGTTTCTCAGGCAAGTGTTTTTCCTGAACTTTTGTATTTTCTAAAAGAAAAACTTTTAGAGCCAGTATGTGGACAATGCAAGTTAACTCTGTTTTAAAATGGAGTGACCACTGGATTTTATCTCTGCAGTCCTGGAAGCAGTAACCCTGAGATATATGCCATTGATTTTACTGGAATGTATTATCTGGGATGGCAGATGTACGTGTGCTTTTTGAAAGAGAAAAAGAAAAGGTAACAATGTGACGAGTAAGCCGATAGCTTGACATTTGCTGTTATCGGTACTTCTGAAAAATACACATTTGGAAGTGATGTTCATTTACTGTTTTGTACCTGTTTTAGTAACAAAAAAACCTGGAAGACACGTCATCCTTCTGCAAGCGGTGAGTATTGGCAGTATCTAAACCCAATACAATTCTCTGCATTTTCTCAGCTGAAATAAGAGGAGTTAATAATGTTCTGCTTTCAACAGCTGCCCACTCAAATACGGAGTACAGGATAACTTAGTAGGTATGGAATTTCCCTGAAATCATTATTAATTCAATTGTAATTAATCTGACTTCCTTTAAATGCTTGACATTTCTGAATGCCACAGAATACATTATTAAACAAAGACAACACAATTTTGATATAGCTCAATTCACTATTACAGTAATCGAATGAATCACCATACCTATGCACCCAAAATGTCTACAGTTTCCCCCCGTAAAGGATGCTATTCCGCTTATCTCACCCTGTTTATAGCACTTTATATGTGTGCCTGCGGCCCGCCCTGTCTTTGTGATTTTAGATATCTAGTTGTATATTGTTTTTTATTTATATGTATGTATTTTATTGTGTTTATTGCTGATGTTTTGATTTTATTTTATTGTAATTTGTTGTTTGGGCTTGGCCTCATGTGAGCCGCCCCAAGTCCCCATTGGGGAGATGGGGGCGGGGTACAAATAAATATTATTATTATTATTATTATATTAAAGCATCCCTTTATTTGGAAGAGAAAAACAAAAACAAATACCAAACTTTCCCTTATTTCCCAGGAGGTCTTGTATTTCAGACAGTTATTTGGAGCTTCCCTGCTTCTGCATTGCCATGCTATTTTCCCATGTATGGTACAGTGTGTGTATGTGGGGGGGGGTGACCACATACACACATACATACATAACCATGTTAGAAAAGGCTGCAGATGGGGTGTTACTAAGATGTGGGAGAGAGGGGGGGCAGAGAGAGAGAAGTCACCAGGGAGGGAGGGAGACCCATGTGTGAGTGATGCCCCCTCCTCTATTGCCCTGTCTTGCAATGAGAAAATGTAGTAGGGTTTATGGCAGTGGTTCTCAACCTGGAGTCCCCAGATGTTTTTGGCCTTCAACACCCAGAAATCCTAACAGCTGGGAGTTGTAGGCCAAAAACATCTGGGGACCCGAGTTTGAGAACCACTGCTTTATGGGGTCTTCCCCTTCCCCATTCTCCTAGATGGTAATATCACCAGCAAATGAAGGAAGAGTAGGGAGAGAGGAGGAGAGAAGAATGGAGCAGTAAAATGGGGCATACAACTTCCATGTTACGTCAGCTCCACTGGTTGCCAGTTTGCTAACAAGCACAATTATTCATTATTATTTATTTGCAATATTTGTATACCACCCTTCGCAACCCCGAAGGGGATTCAGGGCGGTTCACAATTCAAAGTGCTGGCTTTGTCCTATAAAGACCAAACACATACAAACCAATGCTCACTGTAAATCAACTAGACAAAACCGAGCTAAGTACCTGAATATTTACAGGGCTGGATAAATGTACGACATCATCAAATAATGCAATAATACGACCACACAGTATATACAAAAGTATCAAAATATATTGGTAGTGCCGTAGGCAGTGTAAATAGTCCTCAATGGGCGTGTAGTAGATTCAAGGCACATATAAATATACATTCAATCAAATATTGACATTCACAATTTCTGTGTGGTATCCAAAGCTTCCATAGAGCAAAAATCCAAAAGTGCATTCAAATGGATGCGGATGACACAAGCATAAATCCTACTTTGCCCATATGGAAAAGTCCAAAGCAGTTTGACTCATGAACGGATGACAGGGTCCTGAGAGAAGCCTTGATGGAAAAGAGCTGGCTGGAAAGACACTGGCTCAGAAATGTTTTGTTATGTTGTTGCTGGAAGAATACAAAGACGCTGCCAAAATGGTCGTTAAAACAGGTAGTTTTAACGATTCATAAATCAAGGCGCCGGCTTCAGGGTGGAGAAGAAAAAGTCCTCAAGGGGATTGTAGTTATCACCAATCATTAAATCATCACGAGAGGTAGTTCGCATATCAGCAATTCAATAACATCACAAAAGCAAAGTCCTCTCGGGCTGGAAGCTTTGTACTATGAACTATTGCAGAGATTAAGATCCTCCTGCTCTCTGTCCCACCACTGTCACAGGTGTGATTGGCAGGGACAAGAGTAAGGACCTTCTCAGTGATTGCCCTTCGGCTATGGAACTCCCTTCTAGGTGAGATTAGATCACCAAACAAAGAGAATTGCTGTTCTAACTAATAGCACACAAACAGAGAAGAGGGAATGGAAACTCAGCACTAGCTTCCTCTAGTTTAATATAAGTAATAGTAAAGTATATAAGAGGATTTGGAAAATAAATAGAAGGAATATAGTAATATAGGAATTTTCGCTCATTTACTAAAGACTATTGGCGTTGCTATTGACTATTACTGACAACTCCCATTTATTCATCTTCTTACCTGCATGTAAGACCTGGAGTTACTGTTTCGAATACTGACTGAAGTTATTGTTTTGAATACTGACTGAAGCTATTGTTTTGAATATTTACTTGTGTCAATTCAGATATACTTATTTCAAACTCTGGACTATATTGTTAAGGAGTGAATTAACTACCTTCATTATCTTAGGTTACAATACTTATCAAAATATAACAGAAATTATTATATTCCTTCTATTTATTTTCCAAATTCTCTTATATACTTTACCATTACTTATATTACACTAAAGGAAGCTAGTGCTGAGCTTCCATTCCCTCGTCTCTGTTTGCGTGAGATTAGATCACTACCACCCCCGCCCCGTCCTTCAGAAGGATGGTAAAAACTTAGCTGTGGGACCAAGCTTTTGGGACAGTGCAATAAGGCAGCAATAGGAAACCTTACCCTGTCAACTAGATTCGATGTGGATTATCAAGAGAGTTTTAAATAGTAGATTTTAATATCAAGATAATATTAGAAAGCCGACGGGTGGTAGTCAGAACTATTGCGGGCTCTTATCCCGTTTCACTCTATAAGAGCTTTTTCAAGGCCATAAATACACAGGCAAATTATATGGCACCCAGTAGATCAAATCAAACAATCTCTGAAAAGAAGAGATACACATAATGCCCTGAAATTAGGTAGAGACAAGAAAATACACAATAGATATTTCATAATAAAAAATGTATATAAATAAGACACCAAAGATGTACATACCATATTTTCTCCTCGTAATTTATTGGTAATTTACCACCCGTCGGCTTTCTAATATTACCCACCTCGGGCTTTCCATCGCTACTCATTTCGAGGACAATTCTGATTTCTCCAAGACTTTTTTCTTACCGCTTGAGATCATATTAACCTAGCGTCCTTTTTGATATTTTTTCATCTACAGGTCGCTACATACTTTGGTTTCTGCTCCGATTATCGGCTTTATCTGCATTATCCTTAGTGTTTACCTGGAGTTACCCTCCTCTCCGCTGTCCGGCAGATCGACACAAGCAGTGTATTTAGCAGCTTTGCTCCCCATCGGAGCTTTACATTGATCCATGTATTTCCTTCTACAACATTTTATTTTGGAAGAGTCTACACCTATCTGCGATCATGACTGAGCCTTAGCCCTATATTATCAGCATACCATCTCTTGGATGTTTTTGGTCCATATTTGGAATTTTCCAGACGGAACATAGTGAGACCTTATTTTCCAATCAGTCTCTCCTGCTGCATAACACAGCGGCTTTCTCCAGGATTACAATATATAGCCCGGTACAGACTACTCAACTTCACGAAGGACTTACTGAGGATAACTTATATTACAATTAGTGCACTGTTTGCTTGTATGTTCTTTGCGGTTCCAGTACGCAGATATATTGTTGTACTTCAACATATGTATGTAACAATAGAGACAGATATATGTGGCTGATAATTACGATATTGTGAATTTTATTTGTTATTATATACCTTCTCTGCATTATTGAATTGCTCTACTATTAATTTCTCCATTTGTACTATAGCTGTCTGTAGGGTACACTCCTTGAATATAGGATGGGGCAGGGGTGGTAGTGATCTAATCTCACTCCTTACATACTTACCTTATAACCTGGTCATACATATTATAGTGTTC
Source organism: Anolis apletophallus (assembly GCA_030556195.1). Taxonomy (NCBI): domain Eukaryota; kingdom Metazoa; phylum Chordata; class Lepidosauria; order Squamata; family Anolidae; genus Anolis; species Anolis apletophallus. Next base: position 37,953,378 of record JARBWK010000009.1, on the reverse strand, counting down.
TTATTAACTAATTCTCTAGTTTCTCTCCTTATTCACTTTGTTTGTAGACACTTGCTATAGTCTCATTTGGACCCTGTATTTGTGTTTCTAAGTCTAATTGGCACTCAATATCAGTTATTCATTGTTTAATCAGAGATTTAGTTTTAAAGTTTTAAAACTCTAGACCCTTAGACCTGATGTGTTTGTGTGCGACTGTGTCCCTCTTCTCATGAGCCGGTCATTGACCATAATAAAGTGAACTTGAACTTGAGTTCAGCTCTTCTTGAGCCTTGACATCACTAGGTGATCTTGGGTCAGTTATTCTTTTTTAGTCTGACACAACTCATAGAGTTGTTGCCAGGGTAAGTTGGAGATAGGGAGCCAGTTACTTTGCCTTGAGTTCACGGGAGGAAACTTAAGATATACTGTAAATGTACCTAATAAATAAATGAATAGGGAGGTTTCAACTAGGGAGTTTTGGCTGTTATGCTCCGGTAGCTCAGGCTTAAGTGGCCATAATTCAATGGCAGAGAGCAAATGGGAAGTCATTTTATGGAACCATTAGGCTAAGTTATGGAACTGGAACAGAGAAGGACGGCCAAGGAACTTTGCTGTTTCAACTTTGCTCTGCCATTAAAGTGGACGGGAGTGAGACTTATGTAAGGATAACCTAAAATTCCTCTGGAGTTCACTTTTCAAGCATTCTGGTTTATATGTAGGGGCAAAGGCAAAGAAGTGAGTATGGCCTAGGGTGCATCTAGAATTAATGCCGTTTGATACCACTTTAACTTTGTCATGGCTCAATTCTATGTAATCATAAGATTTGTAGTTTGGCAAGGCACCAGAAGTCTTTGGCAGAAAAGGATAAAGATCTTGTAAAACTACAGACTCCCGTGATACCTTAGCATTGAACAATGGAAGTTAAAGCGGTATCAAATTGCCTTAATTCTACAGTATAGCTGCACTCCCATTCACAAATCCAGATCTCTTGCATTTCAGTATCTTGTATCTGCATTTCAGTTGTCAGAAAAAGAAAGCAAATAAGTCACAATCTTTTTGATTATAAGGTAATTTTATCTTTTTTCCTTTCTCATCCCCCCCGGCCAAATGTTCTGTTTCCAGATCTTATTTTAACTGGAACCTTTAGATCAGGAGTGGTAATCCTGTGGTCATTCAGAAGTTGCTATATTTAACCTCTCCCAATTCATTGAACAGTAGCTTGCCTTACACGCTTTAGCAGGCAATAGTGCATGTATTTAAGTCAGGGGTCGGGAACCTATGGCTCGCGAGCCAGGTGTGGCTCTATTGATTATTGCAACTGGCTTGTAGATTTCAGTTCTCTCCTTCCACACATTAAGCAGCAGCTGAGAACCTTCGCTTGAGGCTAGCCTTTACTTCAGAGGTTCTTAACAAGGGGTAGCTGGGCCATTTTCCGGGGGTCGCGAAACCGCCTCAGTTGGCCCCGCCCCCTCTGCCTCGCTAAAATGGCTGCTGGCTCCTGTGCGAGCCAAACAGCCAGACGCTCCTGGTTGGCTCCTCCTCCTCTTCCCACAGGGATACAGGGAGTCAGGAGGAGGAGCTTGGAGGCAAAGGTGTGCATGGGAGAAAGCACACCACTCACCTCTTGCCCTTGCCGAGCTCAGAAGGGACGAGGGGTGAATGCAAGGCCCCTCGCATGGCCAAGGATATCCTGGCAGCATTCACCACTCACCGCTTGCCCCCGCCGAGCTCGGAAGGGACGAGGGGTGAGCGCAAGGTCCCTCGCATGGCCAAGGCTATCCGGGCAGCCTTTGCTGCTCACCGCTTGCCCCCACCGGGGTCGTAAGGTTTACGATTCCAACTCCGGGAGAAGGATGCACCCCAGCATTGCAAGCACGTGGGGGGAAGAGGACTCGTGCAGGGAGCACACGCCCAGGGGCCGATGGAGCTGAAGTGATTGAAGGTACAGTAAATCTAATTTATTATACACGCCTCCCGCAACCTCCTCCAGCATTTTCTGTTGGTCCTGGAAGTCCTGTGTGCCAAGTTTGGTTGAATTCTATTGTAGGTGGAGCTCAGAATGTTCTTTGATGCCTGGTGAACTATAAATCCACACCACAGCAATTAGGTGAATTCAGTCTTAAAATATATTATATGGCTCTCACTGAAATACATTTCCAAATATTTTGCTTTCATGGCTCTCTGAGTCAAAAATGTTCCCGATCCCTGATTTAAGTCATAGAAAGTTTTCCCAGATTTCTGCCATCAAGCAAACAATGGAAGAGAGGTGGATCAGAATAGACCCCCTCATTTAACTGGTAAACACCCCCCTAAAAACCCTGTGACATTTACTTCTAACAAAATGCTCTCTATACTCTTTTATTAACTGAAATATTTATCCCATCTGCCCTTCAGCTTGATATTTGCAGTAATAGGGAGTGGGGAGAGGTATGGCCATGAACTAATTTGTTATATTGATGCCCACCCTGTTCTACGGACTATGAGCAGCTTGCTGCAATTTCCTTCCATTTCATTTTATAATAGCCTCTCCCTAAGCTGGTTGGCGGTGCTGATACCAGAAACTACAGCTTGCGTCATTCCGTTCCTAGGAGATGCTATTCAAAGGAAGCGTCTTTAATGCATTCTCAGAACAAACGGCATTTGCACTTCCAAGGTTCAGCCACAGCAGTAAGTGAAGCTTGCTTAATGCATGGCATCCAGGTACATGTTCTGGTCCTTCTCGCTTATGAGAGTAATCTGCTAAGTAATATAAAATATTAGCCTTAGTAATATGCTAAGTCAGCATATTCAGCTCATATAGTAATTGGGGGAATTTGTGGCATCATTGTCAACAAAAATTCTCTCAGGGAATCCTGAAGTTCAGTGATGATGGAAATGAAGCTACTCAAGAGAGATTACTAAACGTACCTTATAGTCTATCCATCTCTGGGGCAAGTTCTTGGATTTTTCAGGGCAACTCCAAGATCCCATGGGCTTTGCCAGTATGTATGTGTATGTATGTATGTGTGTGTGTGTGTGTGTGTGTACTGCACTAGTTCCCACACATATATATCATTTATTTATCATTTCACATTTGTCTGTCGCCCCCCCCCCCAACGGCTCGGGGCAACTTACAACAGTTCGTAAAATACAATTGTCAGATAACTCATAATAACTCACAGTAATACCATTAAGATGGAATTACAATTAGAACAGTTGAAACAACAAATGGAGTCGCAGTGGGCTGACAGCTAGGCGGTGCGAGCTACAGTTTAGCTAACTCCGAAGGCTTGTTGGAACAGCAATGTCTTAACTGCTCTCCTGAACGGGAGGAGGCCCTGGGTGTCACGGATGCCGGCGGGCAGTGCGTTCCACATGGTAGGGGCTGCAACAGAGAAAGCCCGGCGGCGGGTTGCGGACAGATGGTAGGTCCTCACATTTGGGATGACCAGGAGGTTTAGCTCTTTGGAGTGCAGTGATCTGGTGGGATGGTATGGGACAAGGCGGTCCCGCAGGTACACTGGCCCCAGACCATGTAAGGCCTTAAAAGTCAGGACTAACACTTTGAAGGCAATCCGGCATTCAATTGGGAGCCAGTGCAGTTCGCGCAGGATTGGCGTGATGTGGTGGCCAATCGGGACCCCCCTGCTGCAGCGTTCTGCACCAGCTTGAGTCTCCGGATTACCGACAGAGGAAGGCCAATGTAAAGAGTGTTACAGTAGTCCAGCCTCGAGATGACCATGGCTTGGATCACTGTGGCTAAGTCGCGCCGGGACAAATAGGGGGCCAGCTGGAAAAATGCTACCCTGCTGACGCTGGAGACGTGGGCTTCCATCGACAACAGGGGGTCCAAGGTTACTCCTAAGCTCTTAACAGAGGGCGACGGACATAATGTCACGCCGTCCAGGGTTGGAAGCTGAACATCCCTACAGCCCGGAGGACCCAGCCACAGGATCTCCGTCTTTGCCGGATTCACCTTCAACCTACTGGCTCGCAGCCATCCAGTGACGGCCTCAAGGCAATGATGGAAATTATCGGGTATATACTGTGTGTGTGTGTGTGTGTGTGTGTGTGTATCACACAATCAATCTTTGGTGTCTTACCAGAAGACATGATGGCAGTCATTGGGAGCATCTATATTGTAGAATGAATGCAGTTTGATACCAATTGAACAGCCATGGTTGAATGCTACCGAGTCCTAGGAGTTGTACTTTAGTGAGATGCCAACACTCTTTGGCAGAGAAAGTTCAAGACCTTGTAACATTAGCACACCCAGAATTTCATAGCACAGAGCCATGGCAATCCAAGTGGTATCAAACCGCACTAATTCTGTGATGTAGATCAGTGTTTCCCAACCAGTGTGCCGTGGCACACTAGTGTGCCGTGAGCGATCATCAGGTGTGCCATGGGAAATTGGAACCTCCAATATCCCTTCTTCCCCCTCCTGTTGAACACTTTTTCTTCTCCACTCGGGCTCCCTTCCTCCCAGCCTCGCTCTGCTTGCTTTGCCTCGCTTTGCTCACGCTGCTGCTTCTGCGGGAGGGGGGGAGGAAGGAATACGTGACCCGTGCGGGCACTGCTGCGCAAACTCACCCCACGTCTTCCTCCCTCCCTTCCACAGTGCTCTCTGGATATAGGTGAACTACAACTCCAAAACTCAAGGTCAATGCCCACCAAACTCTTATAGTATTTTCTCTTGGTTATGGTAGTTCTGTGTGGGAAGTTTGATTCCATTCCATCATTGGTGGAGTTCAGAATGCTCTTTGATTGCGGGTGAACTATAACTCCCAGCTGTTGAGCAAGACCTTCGTGTGTGTCTTTCTGCAATTCCTGCCAGGATATCTATGTTGTGTTCATCGAAAGAGGCCCAGGTTTCACACTGAGTGAGTGTATAAATACATTTAAAAACATATTAACTATATGTATTACTATGTTAGAGTGTCATTTTGTGTCAATTTGGTTGGTGGTGTGCCCCAGGATTTTGTAAATGTAAAAAATGTGTCGCGGCTCAAAAAAGGTTGAAAAACACTAATGTAGATGCACCACTTGACTTGCGGTATCCGTTGTGTTCTTCTGCTGTTCTTCTTCTCCTTCCAGATTTAACATCCAGCCAGAGGAATAATTTTGAGGAAGAAGCAGAGCCTATACTGTTTTTATTATATTAAGCAAAGCATTATTATCCCTGCTCATTACTAACCATTATGTGTCACTTTATGAGTAATATAAAGGAAGAGGGACGTTTTAATTAGGGCAGGGTGGACCTTTCCTATTCTATCCCACTGCTGCCACCAAAATATAACAGAAGGGGGAGATTGGGTATTCAGAATTAAAACAATTACTAGCAATATTAAGCCCTTTGGCTTTCTTGAGGTATTTCAGTCAAGAATGCTCTGGACTTGCATTCAGGCCTGTGAACTGAGGTAACACTGAAGAGATTTCTTCTTCAAAATGTACACTGCCACCATTAGACTCTTGATTGCTGCAGGGAACTGATTTGAGACTTCTTTGACAGAGGCACACGTGAGGCAGATGTTTGGAACACTAAAACAATGAAGTTTATTTAAGAGAACTTACAAAATAAATATTAAGCTTAATGGTTCAGAGATTTTGGCATGAAAGTGCATGGTTCCTTTAAACAGTTCAAATCTTAGTTACAGAATATCACTCCTTTCTCACTCCAAGAATTTACTAACAGAATCTCCTCTCTGCCTAGTAAATCTTAACTCCAATACAGATAGTCATACATTGGATCTATCTCTCTACACCTTTACACACTATCTTCTCTAATAGCTGTAGAATCTACTCGCCAGCTAACTCTGCTAGCCACCAGATCACTTTCAGGCTTCTTTACTCTAACACTAACTCCCCCAACTGCTCTCCAACACTCCTCCTGTTTCTCCTCTGACACCCAAACACCAAGTGCTCTGTCAGATTTTTAAAAGCCTCCTCTTCAGGGTAATTTCCCCCTCTAAGCTAGGCTCCGCCCCCTTCTCTACCAGCCAATCCTAACTCCTCACATTTCCCTCCAGGCTGCTCCTTATACATGCCCCCTTTTGGAAATGAGAACCTAAGATGGATGCCCCCCCTTAGCACCTATTTAAAATGGCTGCCAATTTTTTGGGCCTACTTTTTCAGGCTTTATCTAGCCTATCAGGTAGGGAATACATCACAAGTAACCTGTTAGGAATACATTATTTTATTTTAATGTTTCAAAAAAAATCTACAAAGTACCAAAGCGGAACCAAATCTCCAGGAATAATCTCGCCAAATTGTTATAAGAAATAAAAACTACTTGCGGCACCAAAAAATAACACCATTACTGTAAATAGTTTGTTGTGACATCACCATCCTTCTATTGCCTTCCAAAGTGACACATTATAGGTAATGGCTTTACTTGTTCACTTGCAAACTGCTTTATGATGGATGTTAATGAAGGTACCATTTCCCCACACTCCTTTTTTGTGGGTGAGCCGGATTTGCTTGGAGCTGTCTGCACATTCAAATTGTTACCAATTGTTTAATATTTATTTAGCAGATTTTACATCCTGCTTTTTGACTCAACATGACTCACAATATTTATAAAATTGCAAGCTCGAAGCATCTCTACAGGGAATGTCGATTATACTGAGAAGTAGCAAGGATGAGTGAGCCCTCTGCTGCTGTCTTTAGATGCATCTACACTGTTGAATCAATGTAGTTTGACACTACTTGGAACTGCAGCGACTCCATGCTATGACATCCTGAGAACTGTTGATTTACAAGATCCATAACCATCTCTTCCAGAATATTGGTGCCTCACCAAATTACAACTCCCCAAACCTCACAACTTCTGAGGATGCCTGACATAGATGTGGGCGAAACATCAGGCAAGAATTATTTATTTATTTTCCGCATTTATATCCCGTCACTTCTCAACCCCCGAAGGAGGACTCAGGACGGCATTACACTGAGCCCTGTTAAGAGGCTATTACAAAAAAATACAATAATAAAATCACATATTAAACATCTCATAATTAAAAGCAATACATAATAAAAACCATATATAAGATTAAAACAGTCTCGTCCATCATATCACCATTGCAATTTGTCCCTTTAAAGTGCTGCTTATATCTATTGACCAAAAGCCTGGTCCAGAACCATGCCTTTAATTTCTTTCAAAAAGCCAAGAGGGAGGGGGCTGATCTTAGTTCAGTTGGGAGTGTGTTCCATAGGCAGGGAGCCATCGCCGAGAAGACCCTGTCCCTCGTCCCTGCCAGGTGCATTTGAGCTGTTGATGGGAGCGAGAGCAGGGCCTCCCCAGATGAGCTTAGATTTCGAGGTGGGTCGTAGAGGTGGATGTGTTTGGACAAGTAAGCTGGGCCAGAACCGTTCAGAACTTTATAGGTCAAAACCAGCACTTTGAAATGGGCTCGGAGATGGAAGGGCAGAGAGTGGAGTTGACACAACACGGGGGTGGTATGCTCCCTGTATTTCACCCCAGATAGTAATCTGGCTACCGACCGTTGTACTAGCCGAAGTTTCCGAACCGTCTGCAAAGGCGGCCCCATGTAGAGCACGTTGCAGTAATCTATTCAGGATGTAACCAGAGCGTGGACTACTGTGGCCAAGTCAGACTTCCCAAGGTATGGGCACAGCTGGTGCACAAGTCTTAGTTGTGCAAAAGCTCCTCTGGCCACTGCCGAGACCTGGTGTTCCAGGCTCAGCGATGAATCCAGGATCACTCCCAGTCTGGAGTGCCTGGAAATGCTTCTGGAACATGGCTATACAGCCCGGAATACTCTCAGCAAATCCAGGATTTTGTTGCCCTTCATTAGTTTGACAGTGGTTATCTCAAATAGAGAGCCCATTCCACTCACACTGGAATTTCTGCAATTTCAGTGAAATATGGGAGAGTTGACCATCCGGGTTCTTACATTGTCTGAGGACACTATAGTCTAAGATATCCTTTGATTTAGGAAGAGCAGTGAGGACAGTGATAAAAAAAATAGCGCAAACACCAACTTTTGAAAAAAATAGTTTTTTGGTTTGCAGACTCCAGAATCCTCTAGGCTGCATGCAAACGATGCCCTTTCCAACCCCTGGTCAGTACACTTCTTTCTGCTTTCTTTTCATGCAGATTTAGTCCTAGCCACAGGTTTTTAGAAGTGACTCCTACATAACTTTGAATGACACTAAAATTCCAATGTACAATTAGAATCATAGAATCATAGAGTTGGAAGAGACCTCATGGGCCATCCAGTCCAACCCCCTGACAAGAAGCAGGAAAATCTCGTTCAAAGCACCCCCGGATGGTCATCCAGCCTCTGTTTAAAAGCCTCCAAAGAAGGAGCCTCCACCATGCATGCTTACAGTATATGAAATGCTTGCGTATTTGGGTGGAACCTCTATCCATTTTTGCTGGCTGGATCCCAGTAGACCTTGGTACCTGTTTTTGTGGACCTCACAAAAACGGGTAGATAACCGGATAGCCATTTTTGGTCCATAGCTGAAAACTGTGGTTAGATCAGGCCCATTGGTAGCAATAGAGAACTTATGAGGCTTCCCTTTCTGTTCCTGGGAGCCTTTCTTTTTATTCCTTCAAGGGAGCCTGGGTGTTGGAAATGGGGTTAAGAAAGCACCCTAAAAACTCGCGACGGAGTCCAGCAAGAGAGCTCTATACAGGGAAAAGGAAAAGACCAACTAAGACTGGCCTCTGGGGGGAGTTTAAGCACCACCCAGAAACTAATACAAAGGAAGGTCTCTGTACCATTGGGAAGGCTTATAAAGAGGGGGAACTGAAGCAAAGGATAGGAAAAGACAGAGCCAAGACTTCACCGGGACTGTGGCGCAGCTGGCTGGGAGTCAGCTGCATAAGATGTCTACTAACCAGAAGGTCATGAGTTCGAGGCCTGCCCAGGTCAGGATGAGCTCTCGACCAAATTGTGTAGCTCGTCGTCGACCTTTGCAACCCAAAAGACAGTTGCATCTGTCAAGTAGAAAATTTAGGTTCCACTTTGTGGGGAGGCTAATTTATCTGATTTATGAGGCCATAAAATCTCCAGGAAGTATGAATAAGAATGAAGGAATGTGACAGCTCCCCCTGGTGGCCAGAAGCTGGAATGTTAAATTGCCTCTGAGTGTCTGTCTATATATGTTGTATGTCTATGGCATTGAATGTTTGCCTGCATATGTGCCTTGTGATCCGCCCAGAGTCCTCTGCGGGGTGAGAAGGGCGGAATATAAATGATGTAAATAATTAATAAATAAATATACCATATATACTCGAGTATAAGCCAACCCGAATATAAGCTGAGGCATCTTTGTGAGGCATCTTTGGGAGATTTACAACCTTAGTGTTCACAATTGTTGATAGGATACAGTCACTGATTTTTTCCTAGTTTTGTGTAGATCTGCCCTGAGTCCCCTGCGTGGTGAGAAGGGCTGCCACGTGATCCCGTTATGGACAGGAATCCATAGCAGCTAGGCCCCTGCTGTTATGGGCAACGAAAGAAGCCGGATTGTGTGACGCCGCAGCAAGCGCCACTTGTATATAAAACTTTAAGTTGCAAAGGTTTGCACGGTTGTATTGTGTTTCTGCAAACCAGTTTAGTTTTGCAAAGATTCGGTTGCATTGATTGGTTCTTTACACCTGTCAATCATTGTTAACACAGCCCAATTAAGTTTGTTCTGCCCCTTTTCCAGGGACTTGGAAATCTAGCCATTTCTTTACAGAGCTTTCCTGGATCTCTCCAGAAGAGGACATATTTGAAGGTTTGCCAGGGCCAGCCTTGGTCAAGTCATCTCTCAACACAAGACAAAGACTTTCCCTACCCAACCATCCAACATACTGGATGGTTGGGTAGCTCTGAGGAGACCCAGACACCTTCAAACTAGTTGGCTGGCATCCAGAGGAAATTCCAATACTTTCAGTATAGGCCAGTTGGCTGGGGTTTCGAGTGTCCTCACCTCGAGACCATAAAGACAGAGAGGACTTGGAGAGCTATCCGGCTGAAGCTTCCAGGACCCAAGCAACTAAGAGACTGCAAAGTATTTTTCTTTATCCTTTTGGGGGACAAAGTAAAGTGCCTTGGTGCAGATAACTCAGGTTTTAAGCAATAAATCATGTTATCTATAGTGTCCAGCTTGGTCCTTGGAAGCCCCAAGTCTCTAAAGGAAGGCAAGAAGCAATCCCCTGGTAGAGAGAGTCTATGCCAGGGGTGGGCAACCTACGGCCCGTGGTCCGGATGCAGCCTGGCAGCTGATTCTGTCTGGCCCGGGGAGAAGGGCGTCGAGGGCGGGGCCAAGAGGAAGGGGTGCCTTTGCCGCCATCCCATCGCGGGCTCTGTGGGGCATGTGTCGGCAGACAGGCCATAGGAGCGGCGGTTTTGGAGTGCCTGCCATCCCTGGAGGCGATCCGGACCTGCAGCGGGAGCACTCGGCAACCTGCGAGGGCTGATCTCCCTGGCAACCCAGAAGACTTGATCGTCTTCCGGGTTGCCAGGGCGATCAGCCATCTCAGATCGCCGACTGCTCCCCCTGCAGGCCCAGATTGCCTCCAGGGAGGGCAGGCACTCCATAGCAGGGCGATCAGCTGGGGAATGGCTGGGAGCGAGAGCGGGCGGAGGCCTGCAGCCTCCGATTGCCTGCTGCTCTGCTCTCCTCAGCTGTGGTGGCGGCTGGGTCTGCTTTGCCATCCTCTGGACTGGGTCCATTGGGCCATTCTATCTTGGTTCACACCTTGTCTTCCTGAATTTTATCTTATTTTATTTTAGTGGTTATTATTATTTTTATAATAATTTTATAATAATAATATTATAATATAATAAATAATATAATATAATGTCATATTATATTATATTTTCATTGTATTATAATGCCTATATATACACACTATAATATAGTAATTATGATATTAATACTAATAATATATTTCTTGATATATTAATATGTTAATATTAATGATGTGTAATGTATAGTAAATATAGTAAATTAATAAATAAATAAATAATGTAGTTCCACCTTTAGGTGTGGCCCTCCATAATCTATTTTGGCTCTCATGTGACCCCTTGGGAAAAATAATTGCCCACCCCTGGTCTATGTCCTCGCCCTACCTGAGTATATACAGACCGGGTGTGACGGCACAGATTGACTGAAGAAAATGGCTAAAAACAAATCCAGGCACAATCCTAATATCTGATTTACATGCAAAGCTAAGTGCAGAATATGGTCGGAATGTTGGATCAGGTTAGATACATCCAAATTTGAATCCACTCTCAACAGGAAACTCGATAATGGGGGTTTCTCTTTTTCAGTCTATCCTATTTCACAGCCTTGCTTTGATAATAAAATGTGAGTTGTGGGGGTTATAGATCTGCTTCTTGGAGGAAAGGCAGAGGGATAATTGGAATATGAAGGGAAATGAATGTCTTTACAATTGGGAATTAATTTTGTAAAACTAAGTCTTTATTTAAGGGATTCACCCTGCAATTTAAGATGATTTGCAGATGTTCGTTTAAAAGGATTCCCTGCTTTTAAAGAAGTTACTAAGGCTTCCAAATCATGTCCAGTTGCTGAAATGCTATTTATACATGTTCTTAAGCTAGGATATACACTTAATCCCAAGAGCCATGTTTTTAAAAAAACAAAACAAGGAGAGATAAATGAGGAGGCGGGGGGAGGGAGGGTAATCAACATCCAGGGTAAAGCATTGCTATGATAAGCTTATTTCTTGTTGCCTAGGGATCATTTATTTGGAATAATAGTTATTATTATCCTAAGGGGTGATCACTCCATTAAATCCACATGCAAGCTTTACATCACAGAAAGTGATTTTCCAGCCCCTTGTTTTGGCAGGTCTTACATTGCGCTCTTGGCAAGTATAAATCTAATTTGTAAATTGGGCCATACACAAAAGTTGTATTGTGTGCATGTTTATACACACATATATGTATGTACAGCATATACAAGAAGAATGACAGCTGCTAGGGAACATGATGTCGAATCAGATTTGCTGTTTGGGAAAGTAATTGGAGACGGCCGAAACCCAAAGGGCATACAACTAATGCTACTGAATAGCCCAACTGGAATGCATCATTTCCTTCCAAGTCTTACTAAGTCAGTAATACAGACTGTGCATTCTGGATCCAGATTTTCTTAAGCAAAGGTGCACCTTGATGTGGTTAATGTAGCCCATCCTAAACAATGTGGTTGAAAAGACATTCTGGTCTTTTCAATCAATGAATAAGCATGCATAAGATTGAGACCTATGTGTGCAGGCCAGGATTACCCATAAGGCCAACCTAGGCCATGACCTAGGGGTGCAAGCCAAGGGGGGTGCAGATCAAGGAACAAAAATTAAAAATGTTGGAACAAATAAAAACGCAATGCGCATGGAGATGAGGAAGGAAGGATACCGGAGGTCCTCCTTTTCAGCGCTGTCCCTGCCCCTTCCTGAATACCAGTTCCTGCCTCTGCTATTGTTGCGCAAATGGCATATGCGCAGGGGCTCTCGACACTGCCGTTGACGTCAACAGGAGGAACAATTAACTCCCTCGATGCAAACAGCATGCACTTGCTGGCTCCATCAGTGCAAGTACAGGATTTATTTATTTCCAGTGTTTATACCCCGCTACTTCTCAACCCCCGAGGGGGGACTCAGTGCGGCCTAACAGACAGCAACAATTCGATGCCACACAATACATAGTAAAACACAGTTAAAATTAAAATACATTAAAATACACCTAGAATTCAATACATTAAAATACAGTTAATATTAAAAACATCATATACAGGAAACTCCATTGCAGAGTCTGCGCATGCCCTAACACCATGAAAGCTGGTATTCCTCCTCCAATACAAAGAGGAGACTCCTCCTTACTGGAGAGAGAAGCGCAACTGCCGGCTATGGCACATGCGCAAACCCCAGTACAGGAGAGAAGCCCAATGCAACAAGCCCCGGTATCGGGGAGAAGCGCGGCATCGGTACAGCTGCTGACTACAATGCATGCGCAATCCCCGATACTGGGTAGGAGCCAAATGCCTCAAGCCCCGGCATCGGGGAGGAGGCTCCTCCCCCCATGCCTGCATCCATAGGTCCTGCCGAGAGGGAAACTCCTGTGGCGGACCTAGTGGGGCCACACCGAGAGAGCTGGATGCGGGGCCCTAAGGGGGACGAGCAGATGAAAGAATGTGGGGGGTGCGGTGTGGTAGAGGTTGGCTTAAAGGGGCTGTAATTCCAAAGTGTGGCCTAGGGCACAAAAAGGTGTTAATCCGGGCCTGTATGTGTGGATAAAAATTCCCTATTATTAGGTACCTGTCCCTTATTCTTATATCAAAAAGTGGCAACCCTACAGATATAGTAAGCCATTGGAGACTACAAATCCACAACTCCATCTGCCCCAGCATTACCGTTGACTCTGCTGATTTTAGGATACCTTGAAATCTAATTACTCTAAAGGCACAAGATCTTGTTTGATCCTGGAAGCTAAGTCATGTCACCCCTAGTTATTACTTGGATGGGAGAGTACCAATGAATCTCAGGTGCTGGCTTGAAATCAGATCTAGGAGTCTTGACAGACTACAATGTGAACATGAGTCGGCAGTGTGATGCTGCAGCTAAAAAGGCCAGTGTTGGGAATCAGCCTGTGTTTGTGTTTCAGGATCATGATGCTTCTGATGTGGGAAATGATGAGGGAAATGATGGTGCTGAGGCTGAGGTGCAAGATGGAGATGGTTAGGTCAATGATTTTTATGCAAACAATGACAGAGAGGCCCCAGTGCAAAGGTCAGTTTCTCATGAGAATATTCCCGCTGGGCATAGAGATGATGGTTTACTCCCTCTCTCTGTGAGCTCTCAAGATTTGGGTTTGGACAACAATCTGACACCTGGGAATTTTAATGAGCAGACAGATAACTAGTTGAAAAATAGGCAGCTGAAGTTTAGCCAGGATCAACAGCAAACTCAAGGTTTACGTCGATCTGAAAATTTAATCAGATAAGAGCCAAAAGTGGGAGGAAACAAAACCAGTTTCTGGGTTTTGGGATATAAGGTTTGCTTGAAGGGAAAACCTGTTAGATCAGGCATCGTTTGGAAATCAAGTTCTTGTGCCATGGAAATCCTGTTCAATGGGTCTTGTTCCTGTGGATATTTTTAGCCTTTTGGTGTTGACTAGCATTGCCTGGATTGTCTTTGCATCCTATTGATTCTTGCCTGGATTAATACTGTTTTGGAATGCTTATATATTTTTTGTGGACATTGCTTTGTGTTACTGCATTTTTACTGACTTAATACTTTGGAACTTTCTTACTTTCTTACAAACATCTATTTCTACTGGCTATTTTAATAAGCCTCAATAAAAAGGATTGGAGTTTTCACTCAACGTGTGGTGTGTTTTAAGTCAGAGGGCTTTTCCTGTCCTGGAGTGCAAAAGCCGATGTGATTCTAAGCTGCATCAGTAGGAATATCTATAGCAGACCTGGGCATCTTGCGGCCCGCCGGCCAGATGTGGCCCACCAGCTGATTGTGACCGGCCCGGGGATCCTTCAGCACCCGAGGAGAAGGGCGTTGGGGCGGGGAGGGGGGCATTTCTACAAGAGGAAGGCCTGCGCTGCCCCTGCCGCCATCCCATCGTGGGCTGAGCGCTGCCACCATTTCGCAGCAGTGGGGCCTGCGGCGGCAGACAACCCACTGCTCCAGAGAACGATTGAAGGAGTGGCGGCTTTGGAGTGCCCGCCATCCCGGGAAGTGATCCGGGCCTGCAGCGGGAGCAGTCGGTGACCTGCGGTGGCTGATCACCCTGGCGACCCGGAGGACAATCGAGGGAATGCCCTGACGGAACGGCTGTTGGCTGGGGTGGGAGCAGGTGGAGGCCTCCAATCGTCTGCTGCTCTGCTCATCCTCTGGGGCACCTTGTCTTCTTGAATTTTATTTTATTTTAGTGGTTTTTATTATTATTTTATAATAATTAATAATAATTATATAATGTTATATTGTATTATAATTTCAATATATTATGTCTATATATATTATAGTATACAATTATTATATTATATATTATTATATAATTCATATATTATATAATTCATATATTATTAGTATTAATATCATAATTATTATAGTAATAATTATGATATTAATACTAATAATATATGAATATTTCTTGATATACTAATATGTTAATATTAATGATGTGTTAATATGTTAATATATTGTTATTTTATAATAATAATAATAGTATGATTACGGTATAATGTGTTGTATATGCATTTGGTGTTGGTGTTGTTGTAATGTAACACAGTATAATACTGCCAATGATGTGATATAATAATTATATCATATTATAATTTGTATATTTGTATTACATGCAATATTGCTAATCAATATTGCGATATGTTGTAGTGCAATATGATGTGTATTGCTGAAGTTGTGCTATGACAGTAATATTCTTTGTTGTTTTTCAGTTCGTTGTAAGCCACTCCGGCAATATTGTTATATGTACATTGTAAGCCACTCTGGCAGTATTGTTGTTTGCTGTAAGCTGCTCTGAGTCCCCTTTGGGGTTGAGAAGAGCGGCATATAAATATAGCAAATAAATAAATAAATAATGTAGATTAGAATGTAGTTCAGCCTTTAGGTGCGGCCCTCCATAATATTTTTTGGCTCTCGTGTGGCCCCTTGGAAAAAATAATTGCCCACCCCTGATCTATAGGCTTGATTTATTCCGTCTCAGTCAGACCTCACTTGTGTCCAGCTCTGGGCACCACAATTCAAGGACATTGACAAGCTAGAACGTGTCCAGAAAAAGGCAAACATTTGAAAGCCAAGCCCTATAAAGAACAGCTGCGGAGCTGGGGATGTTTAGCTTGTGGAAAGGAAAGCTGAGAAAGGACATAGTAGCCATCTATATATATAAAGGAAGACTCGTCATCGAACGACTGCCAGAGGCAGAGAAACCTTCCAAGGCAGACAAACCAAACTTGGCAACAAAAATAGGCCTCAGGCAAGGAAGGTTTTTAGCAAAGAAACCCCCCCCCAAACCTAGAAGGCCCCCAAAACGACGATTAAAAAAACCTACATTTCCCAGGATCCTCTGCGGCCGCCAGCAAAACCCATTGGCCAACATCGTCCCACACAAAATGCAGGGAGGTTAAGTTACCATAGTAACGGTGGGCGAAGCCAGCCAAGGCTAGATTAGAATGCTGAGTGATTTGAGTTTAGTCAGTTGGTGTTTGTGGGTTAAACTGTCAAGGCCAAGCAAATAGGGCACCAGGGACACAGGCACCACTGACAAACACATACCGCCGGAATAACACAAACTTGCAAAACCCACAAAAAAACCTGCAACACAAAAACCCACCCCAAACAAAATACACAACAAACACCACTGGCAAAAGCAACACCCCCTCCACATCACAACCAGCACACAGCCAGACTGAGACAACTATGTCACCACAACACACACAAAATACACCCTACAAATACCTGACAACTTCCCCAACACAAAACCCAGGACT
Source organism: Anolis apletophallus (assembly GCA_030556195.1). Taxonomy (NCBI): domain Eukaryota; kingdom Metazoa; phylum Chordata; class Lepidosauria; order Squamata; family Anolidae; genus Anolis; species Anolis apletophallus. The sequence goes on along the minus strand of JARBWK010000009.1, from coordinate 37,936,929 downwards.
GCACTCACTACTCACCACCACACACACCTCCAAATACACACACGTCCCAGGCACAATACTCCAGTAATACCTACCCACACAACACAACACAACTTCCTATCACAAGCCATCCCCCCAACCTTATGGGACCCCACACACACAACACCTACCACCACCACAAACAAAAACCAACTCCACCTATACTCCAACCACAACACAACACAACACTGCACTGATACTCTACAAACACACACAAACACCCAAAACACCCCACCCACACAAGCATTCCACAACATACTACCACCCACAATGCCACCACACACCCACTAACTCACCAAAAAATAATACCTACACACAACACAATACGCACATAACACAACCTTGCGTCTACTGCTCAACCCATTTGTATGCCATTCCTTCCTTCCACACAGGCATACGCTGACCCAAAAGACAAGCCATGCCTCCTAGAAAGAACAGCATCAGACGACACACTCGCAACGCTACATACATCAAGCAAAAAAGGGCAGAACAAACGCAAGAACAGAAAGACACACCAACAACTCCACAGGACTTCAACATCCCACCCACCAGAACAACCCACAACGACACAGCCATGACCCCACCAAGACCATAAGTAACATCAATTCCAACCCTTACATACTCAGACTTTCTCGAATCTCCTAAATAGGGCACAGCAACGCGTGCCGGGTACAGCTAGTGTTTAAATATATGAAAGGATGTCAGATGGAGGAGATGGCAAGCTTGTTTTCTGTTGCTCTGGAGTTTAGGACAGCGAGCAATGGATTCAAATGGCAGGAAAAGGGATTCCACCTGAACAGGAGGAAGAACATCTGGACAGTAGCAGCTATTTGGGAATAGAATGTACTGCCTGGGAACAAAGCAGAATCTCCTTCTCTGGAGAATAATAATGATAGTTTTATTTCTTACCTGCCTCTCTTCTCCAGTATTTACCGTATTTTTCGCACCATAAGGCGCACCTGCTGATAAGACGCACCTTGATTTTTGAGGAGGAAAATTGGAAAAAAATTGGGGGCTGGCTACACTAATATGGAGGGGGGGAGACACTAACATGGAGGGGGGAGGCGCTGGAGCAGAGGGGGGGGGCAGCGATGTACTTACGCTATATTCGCGCCCCCCCCGGCGGCTCCCGGCGGCTCCTGCGCATGCCCATACTCTCGCCGCCGTGTCGCCGCAGCCAGCCGGCGGCGCGGAGGAACGGGGGCGGAAGAGGGGACTCGTGGGGCGGGCTCGCCGCTCACGGACCCGAGGAGGAGGGGAGGCCACGAGGAAGAGTTACAGCGTTCTTACAGCGCGCGGCCGGCGAGGCCTTCCTCCTCGGCAGAGGTGCGACGAAGTGACGAAGTGACGAAGTGGCGCACTGTAAGAACGCCCGGAAAAGAGGCCGGAGGGAGGGAGGGAACTCTTCCTCCTTCCCTCCCTCTCTGCGGCCTCTCTTTCGGGCCTCCTTACAGCGCGCGGCCGCCTCCCCTTCCTCCTCGGCAGAGGCGCATCTTCATGACGTTACAAAGATGCGCCTCTGGCTTCGGGCCCTTCCGCTGCTGCTGCTGCTGCGGCTGCTGCTACGGCTGCCGCTGCGCCGCCGTGGGGGCCGCCCTCGTGGCCTCCCCTCCTCCTCGGGTCCGTGAGCGGTGAGCCCGCCCCACGAGTCCCCTCTTCCACCCCGTTCCTCGCGCCGCCGGCTGGCTGCGGCGACACGGCGGCGAGTATGGGCATGCGCACGAGCCGCCGGGAGCCGCGGGGGGCGAATATAGCGTAAGTACATCGCGCGCCCCTCTGCTCCAGCGCCTCCCCCCGCTCCATGTTAGTGTATTTGCTCCATAAGACGCAGCTGATTTTTCTTCCTACTTTGGGAGGAAAAAAACTGCGTCTTATGGTGCGAAAAATACGGTATATTTTATTTCTTACCCACCTTCTCCGCTTCCAATATTACTAGATAGGTGCAGAAGAATGAACGGGACACAGCCGAACAAACTTGTTTTGCATTCAAACAGGCTGGACGGTGGTGCTTTGATTCTGTACAGGCAGTCCCCAAGTTATGAAAAAATAGATTCTGTGGGTTTGTTCTTAAATTGAATCTGTATGTAAGTTGGAACAGGTATATTTTTAAAGTGAAACTCCAGCCGAACACACACATAAACTTTGGACAGCATAGAAAAGTATTAACACCCATGTGGTGTTTGTTTTGCTCTCTGTGCTCCTGTTCAGAAGATTTCGCCTCCCTTTCTGTTCTTGTGAGAACTGGATTTTGAGAAATGTGAAAACTTGTCTCTTTGAGCAAGCATTTGGGGTTTCAGCTTAATTAGTCAACTGAATTGGAAATGACCTAGGAACGACAACGACAATGGAATGAATAATACGTAGACTGGATATGACAACATAGTCATTTTGTAAAAAAAATAATTAAAACTTTATTGTTTTTGTTTTTGATGATTTGAGATATTGTAATGATATGTTTTTATTCTATTGTTGTACGTTTTTAAATGGCATCGAATTGTGCTCATTGTTCGTTGCCCTGAGTCGCCTTCGGGCTGACATGGGCGGGAGTATAAATAATATAAATCTATCTATCTATCTATGTATATAATAAAAGTCAGTGTTTGCGGTGGTGCGGTGGTGCGGTGGTGCAGAGGGAGGAATATGTGCCAGTGTTTCGATTGGTTGCAACTGTGGGAATATTTGCATAAAGGACACTGATTGGCCAGCCTCAGAACACCGACACTCTAAGGCACCAGACAGAGGACATTGGTTGCAACTTTGAGACAATTTGCATAAAGGACTCTGATTGGCCAGCAAAACAGAATGTAACTGAATGCTTGAGTTAGCCAAATGACAGGTTTTTTCCGGTGGAAATGGAATGTTCATTTTCTGGGCGGTGCGGAGGTGCCAAGGAATATGTGACAGCATTTTAATACGTTGCCACTATGGGATTATTTGCATAAAGGACTCTAAGAAGAGCCATGCTGAATCGGGCCTCAGCCCATCTAGTCCAGCCTTCTGTGTCACACAGTGGCCCACCAGTTGTACACGGGGATCTCGAGCAGAAGGGAGGGCAAAACCCTCACCTGCTCCCGACCCCCCACAACCAGTACCCGGGGAAAATCCTGCCTGCCTCCATCAACACAGAGGTGGCACTTGGATGTCCATTTCAGTAACTACTGATTCCCTTGGTATCCATGAATCTGTCTAATCCTGCCTTGAAGCTGTCCAGGCTGACAGCTGTCACAACCTGATTGGCCCGCCTCCGAATTCCAACATTCTACGGCCCCAGACAGAGGGGATTGGTTGCCACTGAAATGGTATTTGCATAAAGGACTCCGATTGGCCATCCACATTCCAACATTCTAAGGTGGCTCAGAGGGAAAAGGAAAGGCCTCAGGCAGTCAGACACTGTGGCTCACAGCAGTGACGGATCAGGACCAAACTTGGCTCACAGGGGCCCAATGGCCCACTTCACAACGCGACCCTCACCCAATGACCAATACAGACCAAAATTAGCACACAGAGCCCCTTGACCCACTCTACACCCAGGTGCTGTTTCAAGGAGGATGGATCACAGATGATGGGACTTGAAATACCTTCACTCACCTTCCGAGACCGCTGCAACCCTCATCCAATGAATGATCAAGACCACATGTGACACACAGAGCCCCCACAACCCACTCTACATCCTGGTGCTGTTTGGAGGAGGATGGACCATGGCCAATGGGACTTGCAGTACCTTCACTAAGTTCCTGAGACCACTGCAAGCCACATAAACATCTAATAGGAACCACCCTTGGCACACAATGCCTTCCTCAAATAACCCGGGCACAGCCGGGTCCCCAAGCTAGTAAGTAAATAAATAAATCTGATGCAAACTAAGCCTTCTGAGACCCTTTTCATTTCTGATGAAAATGCATAAGGGGGGGAGCGGCCCCCTAAGGCAGTGTTTCCCAACCAGTGTGCCGGGGCACACTAGTGTGCCGTGAGTGATCATCAGGTGTGCCATGGGAAATTGGAACCTCCAGGAGGGGAGGGGGGGGGAGTCTAGTGTGTTGAAGTATAAAAACCCTAAGAAACCTACCTCGATAAAGGCCCCCTCCCCACCCGTTGTCTACTTGGTCTCTCCCTCTCCATGCATTGAGAAGGCCCGCCTCCCTTTCCCCAAGTAGAGACCTCCTCTTGCCTCCTGGGGGTTCTGTGTGGGAAGTTTGGCCCAGTTCTATCATTGGTGGGGTTCATATAGCTCTTTGATTGTAGGGGAACTATAAATCCCAGCAACTACAACTCCCAAATGTCAAGGTCTATTTCCCCTGAACTCCATCTGTGTTTATATTTGGGCATATTGAGTATTCATGCCAAGTTTGGTCCTGATCCACCATTGTTTGAGTACACAGTGCTCTCTGGATATAGGTGAACTACAACTCCAAAACTCAGGGTCAATGCCCACCAAACTCTTATCGCATTTTCTCTTGGTTATGGGAGTTCTGTGTGGGAAGTTTGTGTCTTTCTGCAATTCCTGTCAGGGAAACTATGTTGTGTTCATCAAAACGGGTCCAGGTTTCACACTGAGTGTATAAATACATTTTTAAAACATATTAACTATATGTATTACTGTGTTAGAGTGCCATTTTGTGTCATTTTGGTTGGTGGTGTGCCCCAGGATTTTGCAAATGTAAAAAGTGTGCCGCGGCTCAAAAAAGGTTGGGAAACACTGCCCTAAGGCAGTGTTTCCCAACCAGTGTGCCGTGGCACACTAGTTTGCCGTGAGTGATCATCAGGTGTGCCGTGGGAAATTGGAACCTCTCAAGTCTTGAGTTAGCCACACCCCTTTATTCCCCACAGGCCAATCCCGTCACGGTGGCCTTGAACTCCCTGCCAACATCAAGATGGAGGCAGCGGGACCGGAAGCGCCTTGCCTGAGGGGACTCCAGTGAAGTGGAAGTGCCTTGTCTGAGGCGATGCGGTGGCAGGTGTGCCTGGCGGTGCTGGGCTTGGCAGCGGGCCTGGTGCTGGTCTGGCCGGCCGGGGCGGTGGAGCCCTTGAGCCTGAGCCTTGCCCTGGCTGGCACCTTCGCCTTCGCCTTCACGGGCTTCCTCTCCTACCCGTGGCTCTGCTGCCTCTTCGCTCACTGCTGCCACGATGCGGGGAACAACGGGGCCCGCCTCCGAGCAGGTACACGAGCAGCCTACCAGGCCTCAGAGACTGTGATGTGACGTGGAAGGAGCCTCATGGGCTATATTATTATTATTATTATGAACTATGTATTGACATATTATTATTTCCCCTTATTATATGCTATTATATTGTTATATTATCAGTATTTGTCATAGTCATGGTGCATATCGTTATTGACTATGAGAGTAATTATAACCGTCAGGATTAACTCCTGTGCTTTACTGATAATATATTGTATGTACCTATAATATTTATATTATTATAATGTAATACAAGATAACACTTTTAAAAATAATACAATATTGAAATTATATATTTTATATTACTTGTAATGGTACTAATAATATTACAATATAATGGTATAGTACAATATAGTAAGTTAGAGCAGTGTTTCTCAACCAGTGTGCCGTGGCACACTAGTGTGCCGTGAGCGATCATCAGGTGTGCCGCAAGAAAAGCTCTCTGCCCCCCTTCCTTCCCGCCTCCTCCTGCCAAACTCCTGCTGCTTGGGAGAGGAGGAGGAAGGGCCAGGCGGCGGCGAAGAAAAAGAAGAATGGACCAGGGCACCGCCTCCTTTGGCTGTTTCCCCAACCAGCCTCCAATCCGCCATGACTCTCGCCCCTTGCTTGTTGAAGCCGCGCGGAGGAGGAGCCCTGCCTACTGAAGCCCGCCCACCGCTCATGCTCCTCCTCTGTGGGAAAGCTGAAGCCAGGGGGGGAGGCGGGGGCATGATGCAACCTGGCTCCGCCCCTTCCCCCGGCTTCAGCACTCCCACGGCTTCGCCAGCCTTGAGGAGGCAGTGCCAAGCCAGCGGTGGCAGAGCCAGCACAATGCTGGCTTGGCACTGTCCCCTCAAGGCTGGCGAAGTTATGGGAGAACTGAAGCCGGGGGGCATGGCATGGCCTGGCTCCTCCCCCTCCCTGGCTTTGGCACTCCCAGCAGGTCACCATCCCCCAGCCATTCTTTACTGTGTTACAGTGTCATTTTCGTTGGTGGTGTGCCCCCGGATTTTTTTAATGTTCAAAGTGTGCCACGGCTCAAAAAAGGTTGGGAAACACTGGTCTAAGCAACGAGGAGAGTAAAGTGGTAGCAATAGTAATATATTTGTATCCTTTCTGGTAGGTATCACAATAAACAATATATATGCAACATGCAATGCTATGTCTCAGAGCACTAAACATGCAAATAAACAGGTAAATACCATACATCAATTCAAGAGACGCCTTAACATAGATGGAATATTAAATGTAATCACATCTCTAAGTAGAGAGTCCCAATGAGAGTTCTTTTGCAAATTATACAGTAAATGTCCCAGTTCTTTCAAAAAAAGGAGGAAGCATATAGGAAAGTTTCAAAATGACTGCGGAGTACTCTCAGAGCGGTCGACGATCCTGTAAATACTTGCGCCTGACCGTTTCGCCATTCGGAAGCTTTTTCCAGACCGGGGACGTCTTTCGGCGCTCCAATGCAAGGTAGCAATAATTCTTGGTACATCAAAGTAAATCACATAGAGGCAACGGGCCTTCTTTGGTCAAATCGCGGTTCCTTGCATTGGAGCGCCGAAAGACGTCCCCGGTTGGTGCAAGGAACCGCGATATTAATATTCCATCTATGTTAAGGCGTCTCTTGAATTGATGTATGGTATTTACCTGTTTATTTGCATGTTTATTTGCAAGCAAACCCGCACCATTGTTCTTTATCGAAACAGGCCCAGGTTTCACACTGAGTGCAGGGTCGTAGCCAGGATTTTGTTTCGGGGGGGCTGAGACTGGGTGGAAGAGGGTCTACCCTAGCAAACCTTTTGTATTCTTATCCCAATAACCCCATTAATGTGGGATATAATGAGCATGGTGATCAGATCATGATATGAATTAACATAACAGTTTAAATAATGTACCAGTAAGGCCTTTTCGCGGACCACCCTGAGAATTTGGGGGGGGCTGAAGCCCCCTTAGCCCCCCCTGGCTACATGCCTGATTTGCATGTTTAGTGCTCTGATACATAGCATTGCATGTTGCATATATATTGTTTATTGTGATACCTAACAGAAAGGATACAAATATATTACTATTGCTACCACTTTACTCTCCTCGTTGCTTTGACTTATTCAAGCAACCCCGCACCATTGTTCTTCATCGAAACAGGCCCAGGTTTCACACTGAGTATATAAATACATTTTAAAAACATATTAACTATATGTATTAGTGTGTTAGAGTGTCAATTTGTGTCATTTTGGTTGGTGGTGTGCCCCAGGATTTTGCAAATGTAAAAAGTGTGCCGCGGCTCAAAAAAGGTTGGGAAACACTGCCCTAAGGAACTCTCTCCAATTCTGCCCACTGGGAAGGAAACAACCCCTCACCGAATTCAGCACTGGATCCAAACAGATTGATTGCGATTGGTGTGTGGACTTCTCCTAAGTTGGCTCTTAAGTTTTCCCTGGTGTGTGTGTGTGTGTTTGGGGGTGGGGGGGGGCTTCCCTTGCCGCCCTCTGTCTCGGTGGGGTGGGGCTCCCGTGGGGGCTGACCCCCTCCCATCCCTCCCCCTCACTCCCCGCCTCCAGCTCTGCCCTGCTTCTTCTCCTTCTCCTTTCCCCGCCCCTTTCTTTCCTCCACCCGAAGCCAAGGAAGGGCGGAGTGGAGAGGAGCCTGGCGATGGGATGCGCTCCCTGAGCAAAGAGGGGAGGAGGAGGAGGAAGAGGAGGAGGAGGAAGGTGCCAGGCGCGGGGCGCGCTTCCCCGGAGGGATGCTGCTCCGGAGTCCAGCCAAGACTGCTGCGCCTCTCCTCAGGTGGGTCTGCTGAGCTCGGGAAACGGGGATCGGGGGTGAAGAAGGGTGTTGTTTGGAATTGGCCTCCCCCCCTGTCTAGATCACCTGCCCAGGTGTGGCTTCAGCCTCGGAAACAGGGAGGAGGGGGAAAGGGAAAGGCGCTGCTTCTTCTCCCTTCGCTGGGAAGCAGGAGCAGCCTTCTTTCGGGGAAAGAAAAGGGGAAGTTCAAGGCTTGGGAGGGGGCTGAGCCCCCCCCCCCCCACTCCCGAGGATGTCCGCAGCCAGGCAGAAGTTGAGTCCCCCAAATCCTTGATGGAGGAGGAGAAGCGTCAAGGCAGGACTCCGAGCATCAGAGGCAGGTAAAGTTTCCTCGCAATACACCTTGGTGTCTGGAGCGTCCTTTCTTTCATTTCCAATATCTCCCCTCTCCATTGGGAATAGCTGTCATTTGGGAGGAGAGGGAAGACCCCAATCAATGTTTCCAAGGCTCCTTCCACACACCGCTGAATATAATCCCACGTCTTCTGTTTTGAACTGGAATATATAGCCGTGTGGACTCACTTAATCCGCATGTAGCGTCTTTTCTTGGGGATGGGGGGAATTTTTTTGCATTTCCAATATCTCCCCTCTCCATTGGGAATAGCTGTCATCTGGCAGGGGAGGGAAGACCCCAATCAATGTTTCCAAGGCTCCTTCCACACACGGCTGAATATAATCCCACATCTTCTGTTTTGAACTGGAATATATGGCCGTGTGGACTCACTTAATCCGTATGTAACATCTTTTCTTGGGGATGGGGGAATTTTTTTGCATTTCCAATATCCCCTCTCCATTGGGAATAGCTGTCATTTGGCAGGGGAGGGAAGACCCCAATCAATGTTTCCAAGGCTCCTTCCACACACCGCTGAATATAATCCCACATCTTCTGTTTTGAACTGGAATATATGGCCGTGTGGACTCACTTAATCCGTATGTAACATCTTTTCTTGGGGATGGGGGGAATTTTTTTGCATTTCCAATATCTCCCCTCTCCATTGGGAATAGCTGTCATTTGGCAGGGGAGGGAAGACCCCAATCAATGTTTCCAAGGCTCCTTCCACACACCGCTGAATATAATCCCACATCTTCTGTTTTGAACTGGAATATATGGCCGTGTGGACTCACTTAATCCGTATGTAGCATCTTTTCTTGGGGATGGGGGATTTTTTTGCATTTCCAATATCTCCCCCTCTCCATTGGGAATAGCTGTCATTTGGGAGGAGAGGGAAGACCCCAATCAATGTTTCCAAGGCTCCTTCCACACACCGCTGAATATAATCCCACATCTTCTGTTTTGAACTGGGATATATGGCAGTGTTGGACTCACTTAATCCGTATGTAGCGTCTTTTCTTGGGGATGGGGGGAATTTTTTTGCATTTCCAATATCTCCCCTCTCCATTGGGAATAGCTGTCATTTGACAGGGAGGAAGACCCCAATCAATGTTTCCAAGGCTCCTTCCACACACGGCTTAATATAATCCCACATCTACTGTTTTGAACTGGCATATATGGCAGTGTGGACTCACTTAATCCGTATGTAGCGTCTTTTCTTGGGGATGGGGGGAATTTTTTTTGCATTTCCAATATCTCCCCTCTCCATTGGGAATAGCTGTCATTTGGCAGGGGAGGGAAGACCCCAATCAATGTTTCCAAGGCTTCTTCCACACACGGCTGAATATAATCCCACATCTTCTGTTTTGAACTGGAATATATGGCCGTGTGGACTCACTTAATCCGTATGTAGCGTCTTTTCTTGGGGATGGGGGGAATTTTTTTGCATTTCCAATATCTCCCCTCTCCATTGGGAATAGCTGTCATTTGCAGGGGAGGGAAGACCCCAATCAATGTTTCCAAGGCTCCTTCCACACACGGCTGAATATAATCCCACATCTTCTGTTTTGAACTGGGATATATGGCAGTGTGGACTCACTTAATCCGTATGTAGCATCTTTTCTTGGGGATGGGGGGAATTTTTTTGCATTTCCAATATCTCCCCTCTCCATTGGGAATAGCTGTCATTTGGGAGGAGAGGGAAGACCCCAATCAATGTTTCCAAGGCTCCTTCCACACACAGTTGAATAAAATCCCACATGTTCTGCTTTGAACTGGGATATATGGCAGTGTGAACTCAGTTAATCCATATGGAACGTCCTTTCTTGGGGGTGGGGGGAATGTTTTGCATTTGCAATATCTCCCCTCTCCATTGGGAACAGGGGTGGTCTAAGGTAATTTTAAATGGTTAGCGAACATTATTTTGCCCCCCCCAAAAACATTATTTTGCCCCCCCATGTAAAAAACAAATATACAATTATAATATCACAATACCATTAGTAGTATTATATTGTATCAATGTATATACAATATATTATACCATACTCGTACTATATTATATCATAATTATATTATACTACATTACAAAATAATTATATCATAATATATTGACATGATAATATAATATAACATTCTATATTATTATTATAAAATAATAAATAAATTTATTTATTTAAATAAAATGATCCCCTACTAAATATTTTCATTACTCCTATAAAACTCAAATAACCCAAAATAAAGTAAAATAAAATATTATATATTACTATTTTGTACAATACCACTATACTGCAATATTGTTTGTAATATTACATGTAATATAAAATATATCATCATTCTATTGTTATATTGTATTTTTATTATATTGTATGACAATATTAAGCAGAACTGTATAATAATCAACAAGAAATGCAATGTAAATGCATCAAAATCAGAATATATTACCTACCACCCGTCTCATAATTCATAGGAGTCTCCCATAAGTCCAAAATTAGGATCCCAATGTAAATGTAAATAGAAAAACAGCCAAAATGTTCAAATGAGGTCAATACAGGCAGCGCGGCCTGGGCAAACTTGGGCCCTCCCTCCCTCTAGGTGTTTTGGACTCCAACTCCCACAACTCCTCATAGCCTCAGGCCCCTCAGGTCTAGACAGAAATAGAGCCGGAGAAAGGAAGGAGGGAGAGAAGAGATCACAGTGGATGAGAAGGACAGCCCTTCTTTCATTCCTTCACTTACACTTCCTTCACTGATTCTTTTCTCCTTCCCGCAAACGCGCGTGGTGGAGACAAAGGAGAGGGAAGCACTCCCTGCCTGCCCGATAGGGAGTGCTTTGCTTACAGGCTTCTGCGCAGGGAGCTGCTGGGCATGCACGGAGGTTTTTGCGCATGTACAGTTGCTCCTGCGCTCAACTTCAGCTCCGGAGCAACTGCGCCTGCGCGAAAACCTCCGCAGATGCCCAGAAGGTCGGGCCCCAAAAGCAGGCAGCTGCGGCACTGCCTGAGGAACATTGGCAGGGCCAGGATGGCGCCCCATGCGGCCAGGATGGCACCCTTCCCAGATGGCGCCCTATGCGGCCGCTTACTTGGCCTACCTGTAGGACAGCCCCTGGGTGGGGGAATGTTTTGCATTTCCCATATCTCCCCCTCTCCATTGGGAATAGCTGTCATTTGGCAGAGGAAGGAAGACCCTAATCTAAACGCTATGTTTCCAAGGCTCCTTCCACACACAGCTGAATAAAATCCCACATGTTCTGCTTTGAATTGGGATATATGGCAGTGTGGACTCAGTTAATCTGTGTGGAGCGTCCTTTCTTGGGGGTGGGGGGAATGTTTTGCATTTCCAAGATCTCCCCTCTCCATTGGGAATAGCTGTCGTTTGGCAGGGGAAGGGAGACCCCAATCTAAACGCTATGTTTCCAAGGCCCCTTCCACACACCGCTGAATAAAATCCCACATGTTCTGCTTCGAACTGGGATATATGGCAGTGTGAAATCAAAGCAGATATTGTTGGATTTTCTGCCTTGATCTTCTGGGTTATAGGGCTGTGTGGAAGGGCCTTAAGACCCCTTCTACATTGCCATCTAAAATCCATATTATCTGCCTTGAACTGGATTATATGGCAGTGTAGACTCAGGCTGGCTCTATACTGTCATATAGTTCAACTCCATCCACATTATCTGCATTGAACTATCTTATATGAGCCTGCACGGCCATCAAAGCAGATAATCCGGATTGTATACGGCAGTGTAGATCCAGCATCATATAATCCAGCTCAAAACAACTCTTTATCGACAATTTATTGTTGTGTTTTACTGCTGTTCCATTTTGATTGACTTCTTCTACTTCGATCTTGTCTGTTGTACATCGATGTGACTCGGTATTTCTACTGTTTTGGGTGAATTTTGCGGTGTATTTGATGTATTTTATTTTGCACTGTGTTGCCATGTAAGCCGTCCTGTGCTCTCTTGGTAATGTGGATTATATGGCAGTGTAGAAGGGGCCATAGACACCTCATATCTCATGTGGCTAACTCAGGGCCAAACCCAGTTGGCTGTGTCATTTTAAGTAGCCCTCTGTCTTGCCCCATCATGAATAATAATAGTTTATTTATTTACATTATTTCTACCCCGCCCTTCTCAACCCCCGGGGGTTGAGAATAATAATAATTTTATTTCTTGCCCACCTCTCCTCACAGCATTTTACAGCATTACTAAAACATAAACAAACAAGCACATCAATATTTTAAAACACTCCATAAAATATACATATTAAAATATACCTCCATAAAATACCTATCAAAATACACAAAACAAAAACAAGGCATACAGCTGAGTTTAAAATTCACCATTAAAACTGTCAGGGTTAGACAACATCATTATTAGAGCTGACTGGAGTTGGGATATACAGTATGATCGGAAAGATGCATCTCAGAAGAGTAGGACTTGGATTGAGATACAAGGTTTGTGGATAGGATAGAATCAGAATCATAGAGTTGGAAGAGACCTCGTGGGCCATCCAGTCCAACCCCCTGCCAAGAAGCAGGAAAATCACATTCAAAGCACCCCCGACAGATGGCCATCCAGCCTCTGCTTAAAAGCCTCCAAAGAAGGAGGGCACAACCCGGAGCAGAGAGTTCCACTGCTCAACAGCTTTCACAGTTTGGCAGTTCTTCTTAATGATCAGGTGGACTCTCCTTTTCTGTAGTTTGAAGCCATTGTTCTGCGTCCTAGTCTCCAGGGCAGCAGAACACAAGCCTGCTCCCTCTTCCCTATGACTTATTTATTTTTATTTATTAACTTTATTTATACCCCGCCACCATCTCCCCAAGGGGACTCGGGGCGGCTTACATGAGGCCAAGCCCAATGACGCATTATAACGACGTAACAGCAAATAATAAACAACGGTACAATCAATATACTTCCCCTCACATATTTATACATGACCATCATGTCTCTTCGGGGCCGGACTAAGGTAATTTAAAATGGTAAGCGAACATTATTTTGGTGCCCCCTCGCTCTCCGGCCTCATGGAGGGTGTGCATGTGTGCCGGGTGCGCATGCGCAGAGCCAACCCAGTGCGCATGCGCACCCTCCACAAGGACGGAAACTGAGGAGGAAGGTTTGGCAGCCGGGGGCAGAGGCTCCGCGCATGCGGTCTCTGGCCTCATAGAGCTGCTGCGGACGGCTCTGGCCTGCTCGCACCGCATTTGGTGTGTCATGGGTGGGCCACCTTCCATGGGGCCGGAGACTGAGAAGGGGTGTTTGGCGGCCGATGCACCTCTGAATATATGGGGGCCCCTGCGGGCGCTTAGTTCGCATAACGTAAGATCCGGCCCTGTGTCTCTTCTCAGCCTTCTCTTCTACAGACTAAACATGCCCAGCTCTTTTCATACCTGGCTTTAAAATCTCCTTTAACCTTTTCCCAACCTCAGAGCCACAAGTGTTGTTCGGTTGCAATTCCCATTATCTCCAGTCCACAGGGCAGATAATCAAAAGTGATGGGAGTTGTCATTCAATAACATCTGGGGACCCAACTTAAGTAAAAACTAATCTGCACCAACTCCTGTATGTGTGTGTGTGTGTGTTGGTCCTCTGTACCCATGGATTCTCCATGCATGCATTCAGTGTGGTTTTGAATGCAACCCATAAGGCTGATGTGGCCCTCGATGAAAATGAATTTGGCATCCTGCTTCATCTGCATAGCCTGGAGGCAGGCATGTAGCCAGGGGGGGGGGCTAAGGGGGCTTCAGCCCCCCGAAATTCTCAGTGTGGTCTGCGAAAAGGCCTTACTGGTACATTATTTAAACTGTTATGCTTATTCATATCATGATCTGATCACCATGCTCATTATATCCCACATTAATGGGGTTATTGGAATAACAATACAAAAGGTTTGCTACGGTAGACCCTCTTCCACCCAGTCTCGGCCCCCGAACCAAACTCAGCCCCCGAAACAAAATCCTGGCTACGGCCCTGCCTGGAGGTCATGTTATATGAAATATTCCCGATGATCCTGCGCATGAATCAAAGTTTGTGTACACTAAACCATCAGGAAGTAAAGGTGTCACTACCTCAGTCAACCAAGGGGACGATTTTGGAGTGTTTTGGATTTCCAGAAAAGGGATGCTCAACCTGTAATACTTTTTGAAATAAGATTTGCCAATACGTATATAGCTGAACTGAGGATGGAATGGTGTTTTGGAATTGCTTAGGAGGTAAGCCTTGCTGAAAGCAATGGGGGTTGCTTCTGAGTTGACATGCCTAGCATGATACACTGATACTCATCGGACAGATTGCTGAGCCTGGAGCAGGTTTGCTTCCTTTGGAGCAATTGACTAATAGGCTGCTTGTATGTTTTGCCTCACATAACTACAAATAAGGGGCCAGTCTGCTGCCTTGTTCCAGGCCACTTCTAGATTATCTGCTTTGAACTGGATGGCAGTGTAGACTCATATAATCCAGTTTACAGCAGTTAATGTGGATTACATGCTTTGATTATCTGAATTATATGGCAGTGTAGAAGCGGCCCTAGATATGCACTTGTTTTCAGGTGAAGTATACTTTTCACGTGGTCGGATTATTTCTCAGCATGTTTTAAATGCCCTTAATATAACTTAAATGAAGCACCATAGAATGATTATAACATATTCAATTCATTCAGTTTGCTTACTTTAAAGAAGTCAAATTTAATTTTAAAATTAGAGTGTACTAGCCATGCCCTGCCACACGTTGTTGTGGCCTATAGTAATAATATTTGAAGTAGAGCTGGCAATCTGGACTATTACGAAGGAGAGGTACCTACCTATTGGACGTTGGTGATTTCTTTTTTTACTGTTAAGGAGAGGGAGGTACAATTACATTATGATTTTGAAGCAGACACCTGAGTGTGTGTAACCTCTCCTTTGTAATAGTCCAGATTGTTATCTTTACTTCAAATAGAAGTAGAGCGCAAGTGTGGCTCGTGATTGGCTGACGCGTGCGCGCTCCCTTAGGGAGCCAAACCTTACTCCTGGCTGTTGGGCGCAAGTGCGGCTCTGGATTTGCCGCCACACATGCTCGTTTAGGAAAGCAAGCCTTTCTCCTGCCTGCTGGGCACAAGCGCGGCTCCGGATTGGCCGGTTTGCCGAGGCCAGTTGTCTCGGCAGCCCTTGGGCATGGGGGATGCTGGGAAATGTAGTCCCCCAACAGTTTTGTGATTTTTAAGTGATTGTCTTTGGTTTTTTAAAAGTTTTGTTGTAGCAGCGAATCTGGAGTCCCAAAACTCCTTGGATGTTACCTTTTACTCCCAGGTTGCGGGGACGTGCGGGCACAGGTTTATTTGCACAACGTCAGCTGACGGGACCTGCCCACAGAACTTGCTGCCTCAGGGCAAGAACCCTCAACATTCTCTTACTAACCCTTATATACACACTATGGCGGCAGGTCCCGTCTTCATCATTTTTCATTGGTTCACATTATTACCACATCATCAACACATCATCAACACATTTCTATTATCCAATTACATATCACATTATTTGGCAGTTCATTCTACTTGTGTTCCCATTTGTTAAACAGCACTACGCAGTTATTAATTCTTCATTCCCACAATGTATTATCTGCTGTATGAGCGTCCTGTACCGAATTTGCAACATTTCTAAAACGTCCCTCAGTGCCAATAGGGAGGAACGGCTTCATTTACCCATGCGCAGTTTCTACCAATCAGCTACAATGTAAACAAACGCACGTTGGAACTAGCTAGACCAATCAAGGCCGGTGTTATCAGGAAAGGCACATGATGTACTTTCACAAATCACGGCCTGGCCTG
This sequence comes from Anolis apletophallus, assembly GCA_030556195.1. Taxonomy (NCBI): domain Eukaryota; kingdom Metazoa; phylum Chordata; class Lepidosauria; order Squamata; family Anolidae; genus Anolis; species Anolis apletophallus. The sequence continues at coordinate 37,920,812 of JARBWK010000009.1, read as the reverse complement.
ACCTACCAATCAAAGTGCATTATTCTCGTAATGGCATTTAGCATGATTTTGGCAAGCTACTCCGCTATACTAAGTACTATGCTTGTGCATCACTCTCCCCTGACTGTACTTCTGCTAAAAGCACCAATTCTGCTTTATTGTGAGTGTTGGTCACACCTCGTACTGTTTGGTGTTGTGTTGCCAAATTTGGTGTGTCTGCATTCAAGGGTTTGTTGTTTTAAAGCCAGGGAACGATATATATATATATATATATATATAGAGAGAGAGAGAGAGAGAGAGAGAGAGAGAGATGAGGGCTATCAATACACTATAGAGGCCCAGTCTTACATTAGGGATGGACAAACTAAATTTTTGCGGCATCTACAATTTTTTAATTAATTAATTAATTAATTAACTTTATTTATATTCCGCTCTTCTCACCCCAAAGGGGACTCAGAGCGGATTACAGGACACATACTTTGCAGACAATCCCTGCAGTTCAACATATGACATATAAACATGTGACATTTATCACATTACAGAACAGTACATACATTTTGACATTTTAGACATACAGAGGCAAACTTTCTGCCCACCAGGGGGAGCTGACGCATTCCTCCTCACTCTCAGCGTTTCCTTCCAGCGTCGCTTTGTTGTTTCTTCTGCATTCCTCAGCGATTCTTTATGGCCTCATAAATCAGTCTAAATTTGCCTCCCCACTTTAATGTGGTACCTTTATCTCCTACTTGACAAATGTAACTGTCTTTCGGGCTGCAAAGGTCGGCAGCAGACTACACTTAAGGTCGAGAACCCACCTCGACCAGGGCACACCTCGAACTCATGACCTACTGGTCAGAGAGATCTTATGCAGCTGACACTTAGACAGCTGCGCCACATTTTAAATCTCAAAGATCCACGAACTCTGGATCAAACTCTTAAAATGGAAGAATATGGAACTCAGAAATCCATTTTGAGGTTAAAAACCACTGGACCAACAGCAGGCATTCCTAAGGGGCTGAAATTCTCAGGATGGTCCGCGAGAAGGCCTTACTGGTACATTATTTAAACTGTTATGTTTATTCATATCATGATCTGATCACCATGCTCATTATATCCCACCTTCATGGGGTTATTGGGATAACAATACAAAAGGTTTGCTAGGGTAAACCCTTCCACCCAGTCTCAGGAACCAAACTCAGCCCCCCAACCAAAATCCTGGCTACGGCCCTGATCAACAGGCATTCCTCTGAAACCCAATTCTTAATTGTGCTACCCACCCTACCCCATTTCTTTTCAGCAGAATTAATTGGCAAAATGAATTTCTTGCAATTTTTCTAAATACTAATGATTTAGGAAGAAATACTGTTGAATTTGATTTACAGACAGTTTTGTTTATTCTTCACATGCTTGATAAAGCATCACCTGAGATGTGAAAGACATGGTTAATGACTGTAGGAGATAGAAGCTATCAAAAGGATACAATGGTGACACCCCCTCTGATGATGTCACCTGGTGTAGCCTATACTCTCCATACCCCCCAGTGACACCCCTGAGCCCATCAAATAGAAAATGGTGTCCCTAAGCCAGTGTTTCCCAACCTTTTTTGAGCTGCGGCACACTTTTTACATTTACAAAATCCTGGGGCACACCACCAACCAAAATGACACAAAATGACACTCTAACACAGTAATGCATATAGTTAATATGTTTTTAAATGTATTTATACACTCAGTGTGAAACCTGGGCCTGTTTCGATGAACACAACATACCGTATATATGACTTCCTCTCACATACTTATACATGGCTATCATGTCTTCTCTCAGCCTTCTCTTCTTCAGGCTAAACATGCCGAGCTTTTCAAGCTGCTCCTCATAGAGCTTGTTCTCCAGACTTTTGTGAAATTTCACCCTGCGTGAAACTTGCTTCCAGTTAACTATGGATGTCATGAAGCTGTTATAAACAGTTCCCTTGGGGGGCTCAAAACCCAGTAAAATAGTAAAAAAAAATATTTCCAAGCAGAGAGGCTCAATTTGTTTCTTGAAACCTGTGAGGGGCTGCTAGAGGGGGAGAGTGCCAATTTCCCACGGCACACCTGCTGATGGCTCATGGCACACTAGTGTGCCACGGCACACTGGTTGGGAAACACTGCCCTAAGCCACCAAACCTAAAGTGTACCCTCTAATTTACTTTCGTACATTAAACACAGCTCCCAATTCCTGACAGTTAAAAAAAATTACAAGAACAACAAACAGTTGACTATTTCCTGCTCTTGTATGATGCTCGTAATACTCTGCCCTCAGCACGGGGTCTGTACTCTGTGAAATGGTTATACTCTTGGGTTGTAGGTTTTTCGGGGTGAATGGCCATGTTCTAGAAGCATTCTCTCCTGATGTTTTGCCTGCATCTGTGACAAGCATCCTCACAACCTCTGAGGATGCTTGCAGGTGAAACGTCAGGAGAGAATGCTTCCAGAATATGGCCATGCAGCCTGAAAAACCTACAACAATCCAGTGATTCCAGCCATGAAAGCCTTTGGTTATATTATTTTCTTCTGTGCTTCATCCTGCTTCCAACATGGAGTTTTCTGTTCCTGAAAGTAAACGATTGGAGCTGTGAATGGGGGTATTGTGTCACATTTAATTTGAGCCACAGCTGAGTGTAGAAATGAGACATATGTGGAAAGAGAAAGGTGGAAATTTGCCTTCAAGAACCATCAACTGCTTATATAGCAGTAATCCATGCCATCCTTTTCACTTACGCACACACAAGTGGGTAGATTAGATGAAGAGGTGCTATCTGCGCAGGTTACAACCCTGAGTGTCCTTTTAATAGAGTGAAGTCCATTGAACACGTGGGACTTACTGTGAAAGCCTTACTTATAATCTATCTATCTATCTACTATCTATCGATCTCTCTAGTGGGCATGGTTTAGAATCCCAAAATGGCGATTCTTATATCAAATGGGGGGGATTTTTTTGTTTAGTAAAAGAAAGACTTACAAAAAAAAATTCCAAAATTTCTGAAATGTAACTTAATTACTTACAAAATTTCGTTAGTAGTTCTAAAGTAGGCAAAGCAGGGAAACAGGACTGACACTGTTTTAAGCACAGGCAAATCAAGGGGCAACATTTCCCTTGGTTTCCTTGCAGGGAGATATAAAGCATTAATATATTATTATTATTAATATTATTAAAGGACAGGGTTCCTTTGCAGGACACATATAATGCATTAATATATTATTATTATTAATATTATTAAAGGACAGGGTTCCTTTGCAGGACACATATAATGCATTAATATTATTATTATTAATATTATTAAAGGACAGGGTTCCTGTGCAGGGACACATATCATGCATTTATATATTCTTATTACTATTATTACAGGACAGGGGTCCTTTGCAGGGACACATATAATGCATTAATATATTATTAATATTAATATTTTTTAAGGACAGGGGTCCTTTGCAGGACACATATAATGCATTAATATATTATTATTAATATTATTAAAGGACAGGGTTCCTTTGTAGGGACACATATAATGCATTAATATATTATTATTATTAATATTATTAAATAAATGCCTAGGCCTACCTCTGGTGCAGGCCTTGCTAATCTGTAGAGTTCTCCTCACTCCATCTTTTTTTCCCCATTCAGTTTTACCATAGCAGTCTAGGACCTCCGTTGGAACTCTATGGCTTTTCTTGATTCTGAACTCTTCCTTCTCTCTCTCTGTGCTCTTTCACTCCTGCTGCCCTTCTCTCAGCAGTTCTTATGTCCTCCTACTCTGTCCTTCTATCTAAACCCCCTTCCTGGGTGTTTAAATCGCTTTTGTCAGTCCTCCAGCCCCTCTAGGAGTCCCGATTTCGGCTCTCTATCGTTTCTGGCTCCCTTTTCACTTCCTGGAAGAGGCCTTCCACTCTAATTAGGCTGCAAGCATGGAAAGGCCCCGATTTCACTGTGAGTTATGTCTGCAAAGCTATTTTGGAGGGGGAAATTTTCCTGTTGGGGGACATCCGAAATATTTAATAATCTAACAAAATTTTGGGCCCAGGGTGCGTAAAGAAAGTCCACTTCCGGGATTGGCCTTGCGATCCGTAAAAACTTGAAAGGCCCATTACATACGAATCATTTACGATTCCTTTTAATTTCCGTTTCATTTTTCTCATGCCTACTATCTATCTATCTATCTATCTATCTATTACATATAATAAAAGTCAGCGTTTGCGGGCGGTGGATGGGTGGTGCGACCGAGCAAATATGTGCCAGCGTTTCGATTGGCTGCAACTGTCGGATTATTTGCATAAATGGCTGTGACTGGCCAGCCTCCCAACATTCCAACACAGCACAGAGAGGAAAGGGAAGGGCCTGAGGCAGGCATACATGGCTGGAGTTGAAGTTAGCCAGTTGACAGTTTTTTCTGTTGGAAATGGAATGTTCAGTACCTTCACCCAATACTCTTCTAAGGTGACTCAGAGGGAAAGCAAAAGGCCTCAGGCACTCAGGCACTGTGGCCCACAGCAATGACGGATCAGGACCAAACATAGCAAATAGGGGCCCACAGGCCCACTACACAACCTGGTGTGATTTAGGGCAGGATGGGCCACGAATGATGGGATTTGCAGTACCTTCACCTCATTCACTTCCCAAACAACACTGCAGCCCCTATACATCACCGACCAGACCCAAACTTGGCACATAGAGTACCCATTACCCACTCTACATCCTGGTGCAGTTTTGAGTGGGACAGACCACGGATGATGGGATTTGTAGTACCTTCACTCACTTTCTGAGACCACTGCAACACTCATCCTGAGACTTCCAGTACCTTCCCTCACTTCCAGACACCACTGCATCCCTCATCCAGAGAATGATCAAGACAAAATGTGACACACACAGCCCCCATGGCCCACTCAACATCCTGGTGCTGTTTGGAGGGGGATGCACCATGGCCCCCTCGCAGTACCTTCACTAAGTTCCTGAAACCACTGCAAGCCATATAAACATCTAATAGGAACCAACCTTGGCACACAATGCCTTCCTCAAATAATCCGGGCACCGCCAGGTCCTCAGCTAGTATATAATAAAACTTTATTTAGACCCCGCCACCATCTCCCCACGGGGACTCGGGCGGCTTACATGAGGCCAAGCCCGATAACACACAATAAAATAACACAAAACAGTGATAAAATAAGACAATCAATATAACTCAGACATAAGCAATATCAGACAATTTAAAACCATAGCCAGGCCAGACGTAATATATTAAAATTTAAAATAAATAAACACTGGACTAGAATATATGTAACAGGAGGGTTTTAGAGGATAATGTGGGGCAACCTACCCAACAGGTGCTTATGAGGACATATTGAAAGGAATTGGTCAGAACAGGATGTTGTTTACTTATTCAGGGAAGGCATATTGGAACAGCCACGTCTTCAAGCTCCTCCTAAAGACTGCCAAAGTGGGGGCTTGTCTAATATCCTTGGGAAGCAAGTTCCAGAGTTGGGGGGCCACCACGGAGAAGGCCCTCTCCCTCATCCCCACCAATCACGCCTGCGAAGGGGGCGGGAGCGAGAGCAGGGCCTCCCCAGATGATCGGAGAGATTGCCTGGGTTCATAGACAGAAATGTGGTCACACAGGTAGGTGGGTCCCAAACCGTTCAGGGCTTTATAGGTAAGAACCTGCACCTTGAATTGGGACCGGAAGATGAACGGCAGCCAATGGAACTCCTTAAATAGGGGGGTTGACTACTCCCTGTAAGACGCTCCAATTAGCAATCTGGCTGCCGCCCGTTGGACCAATTCAAACTTCCGGGCCGTTTTCAAGGACAGCACCACGTAGAGTGCATTACAATAATCCAATCTGGAGGTGACTAAGGCATGGACCACCGTGGCCAGATCCGACTTCACGAGGTACGGACGCAGCTGGCGCACGAGTTTTAATTGTGCAAAGGCCCTCCCAGCCACCGCCGACGTCTAAGCTTCAAGTCTAGGAGGACACGCAATCTGTGGGTCTGTGACTTCAGGGGGAATGCAACCCCATCAAGCACAGGTTGCCACCCTATACCTCGATCTGGCTTATGATCGACCAGGAGGACCTCTGTCTTGTCGGGATTGATCTTCAACTTATTCATCCTCATCCAGACATTCACAGTGGCCAGGCACTCGTCCAGCAGTCGAGGGGCTTCCTTGGAATTAGGTGGAAAGGAGTAGTAGAGTTGGGTGTCATCTGCGTAGAGATGGCACCCAACTCCAAAACCCTGGATAACCTCTCCCAATGGTTTCATGTAGATGTTAAAAAGCATGGGGGACAGAATGGAACATTGCGGGACCTCAGGCCCGGATCAGGCCCTTTTGGCGCCCTAGGCCAAAGGCTCTGCCCCTGCCCCCGGCTCCATCCCCGGCTCCGCCCCTCCCCCGGCTCTGCCCCCGCCTTTTCGCCGGCGCAAGGAGGAGGAAGGAAAGCCCCACCCCCGGAGCTGTCTGAGGCCTCCCGGCTCCTCCCTCCCTCCCTCCTAAAGCCACCATGCCGGCCTGAGAAGCGCCGAAATCCCCTTTCAGGCGGCATGAGTCATGACGGCTTTAGGAGGGAGGGAGGAGCCATGGGGAGGCCCGCATGGGCCCGGGGTGGGGCTTCCTTCCTCCTCCTTGCGCCCGTGTGAGGAGGCGGGGCAGAGCCGGGACGGGTGGAGTGGGGTGGGGCAGAGCCAGGGGAGCAGAGCAAAGAGGGGGGGCGGCTGTGGATGGCGCTTATGCCACCGTGCGCATGCGCCCTTTTTTTGGAATTTTGTTTTGAATTTTCTTTTTTGAATTTTTTTCTTTTTGGGGGGGTCCGGACCTGCTGCCCCCCCAAAGGTGCCGCCCTAGGCCATGGCCTAGGGTGGCCTTATGGGTAATCCGGGCCTGCGCGACCTCACAGCTTCTAGTGAGGTTGGTAGCTAACCAGGCATTCAGACTTTTTGTCTCTCCAATCCCACTGCATACAAGACATCCCGCAGTCCCAGAGTCCCCTCTCATAGTCATCATGTTCAAGTCCCTGAGTCAGCTTTCATAACTGGGTTGTTGCTTCTAACTCTCATACACAGAGACACATAAATGTGCTTCTAACACACACACACACACTCAAATGCCTTCCTAAAGCATTCCCTGGAGGATGCCTGACATGACCTTGCAGATGGCAGCGCATTCATCTGAGACAGCAGATTTGCTAAGTCAGTGTTAGATGCTAAATTTCCTTTCTTGGTGGTTCCACTGGGTAGCTCATTCCAAAGAAGTTTGGAATTTGAACATGTTTTCATTCCAGTGTTCAAGCAACCAGATTTGTTGATTTTCTTTCCTCCTTGTCTATAGTCGGCTCTATGGCACTGGGGCTGTTGCACTGGGGCTGGGGAGAAGGGGGTCACCAATGCCTTTATTCTGTTTCCACCACTTCAAATTCACCCCAGAACCTGCTGTTAGGTTCATAGTGGCAACAACCTCTTTTCTGCAGAAAGAGTGACAATAGTTTCAAGGGGAATGATAAAAGCCAGAGCCTTCTGCAGCTGCTCAGAGGTTTGAAAAACAACAGGAGATCTCAAGAGGCCTGAATCTGAGCTGTTTTCTTTCTTAAAAGAATTGCCAACAGTTGCCATACATTGTGGCATATACAGGGTCTTTCTTATGCTGGGTTTGAAATAAACGATGGATTCTTCTGTGCCAGAAATGAGTGCAGTTCTTTCACTACTAAACACAGACACATGTTATTGGTTTAAAAAGGTAAGCTTTAATGATGCTGTGATCTACAGCAGGAAAGCATTCTAGCTCTTTCATTGAGGGGTCTAGCACCCCCTGATGGCCATTGGTAGAAGTGGGCCCCTAATATTCTATTATTATTAATATTATTATTTCTCGTATTTGTATCCTGTTGTTTCTCAACCCCCGAAGGGGGGGACTCAGGACGGCATTACGACAAGCCCCATTATAGGCTACTAGCTGTACCCGGCACGCATTGCTGTGCCCTATTTAGGAGATGCGAGAAAGTCTGAGTATGTAAGGGTTGGAATTGTTGTTAGTGAATTGGGTGTTTTATGTTTGTGACTCAGCTCTTTGCCTGCAGTCCTTCGGGTTTGACTTGTACCATGGCCAGGACGGATCAGCTTGGGGAGGGCTTGTCCTGTCAGGGGATCTCTATCTTCACAGGTGCGTCCAGTGTCTGTTGGGGGACTGTTAAAAATCCTTTCCGTATCCTTTTTAGCCACCTTTCTCAAGATCTTCATGTCTAGCTTACTTTCTGCTCCTCTCTTTTTCAAGATGTCCTGCTCTGTGTGTTTTGTACCCACTGGTCGATGTCCGATGAGGCTTTCCCCATCATGGTCTTCTGATTTGAAAGTGTTGGAGGAGGCTGTGGCACTCATCTGACAGTTTGTTATGGGTCGGAATGTTCATGTTGGCTGGCCAGTACAGCAGTTATGCAAATCCACCCTTATTGGCAGCCAATCATGTTGTCAGAATGTAGAGGCTGGGGAGTCTTTGGCAGCCCGGAGGATGCTGGGAAATGTAGGTTTTTTACTCGTTGTTTTGGGGCCTTTTCGGTTTGGGGGAGTTTCTTTGCTACAAACGTACCTTGCTTGAGGCCTATTTCTGTTGGCAAGTTTTGTGTTTCTGCGTTGTAAGGTTTCTCTGTTTCAGGTAGTCTTCACATGACGACTGTTCCTTTATATATATATAAGATTACAAAAATACAATAATAAAATCACATATTAAAACATCACATAATAAAATCTCTCTCTTTCTCTCGGCATTACTTTGCGAACGAAGATTCAGGAAGGACTCATCCCACGCTTTTTTTACAAGCGCGTTGATGACTAAAAAGGCCAATCTGAGATAGGCAAGTTCGGTTGCAGAAAGCACAGCAGAAAGTCTCCTTGGGTGATGTTGTTTCCAAGTTGCGGTTCTTTCTGCGTTGTCGTTTCTCTTCGAGACTCATTTGGCATGTCTTCTCGAAAGAGGCCGCAGCATTGTGGATAGTGCATCTCCATGCCTCCCGGTGTGAGGCCAGGGTGGACCATTGTTGGTGATCAATCTGGCCGAGCCTGAGATGTTGTTTCAGGGAGTCCTTATATCTCTTTTTGGGGACACCTCTCTTGCGCTGACCTGTGGCGAGTTCACCATACAGTAGTATCTTTGGGAGGCGGTGGTCCTCCATCCTAGAGACATGTCCTGCCCAGTGCAGCTGTGTTCTCAATAGCATGGCCTCAATGCTGCTGATCTCTGCTTGCTCAAGGACATTGGATGAGATTTCTTACATGTATGTACTTCATATAGAGACCTTTGAATGCGGCGACTGGCACATGTTGTGCAAATATTTATGAATGTATATGTATTGCATCGGTGCACTTGCACAATATTTATGATCGCCCACTGGGCTTTTTAGGCACACCTCTTGTGTCCCACATAAAGATATTTGATATTGATATTGTTTACTGCCATTGCCGATATTGTATTGTGACACACGCTTCTGACTCTGTTCTGTTTAGCTGCTCAAGGACAGCAACATTTGTCACATAGTCGGTCCAGTGTATATTTAGGATTGTGCAAAGACAGTGCTGATGAAAGCGTTCGAGGGGTCGTAGGTGTTGGCAATAGGTGACCCATGTTTCACACCCATAGAGGAGAATAGACAGTATGATAGCTCTGTACACACTGATTTTGGTACTTTGCCTCAGGTTCTTGTTGCTCCAGACTCTTTTGTGAAGCCTTCCAAATGCACTATATGCCTTTGATAATCTGTGATCTATCTCTTTGTCAATTTTGGCGTCTGAAGAGATGATGCTTCCCAGGTAGGTGAACTGCTGAACGGACTTCAGCACAGATGTGCCTATGCTGACGTGGGGATGATGGTGTTCTTCCTGTGGTGCGGGCTGGTAGAGGACTTCCGTTTTCTTCAGGCTGACTTCCAGCCCAAACATAGTAAAATAATACATAGTTAAAACCATACAAAAATTGAACAATAAATATAAAAACCAGTCTTGACAGTCATAACACCATTGCAATTTGTCCCTTTAAAGTGCTGCTTACATCTATTGCCCAAAAGCCTGGTCCCAAAACCATGCCTTTAATTTCTTTTGGAAAACCAGGAGGGAGGGGACTGATCTTAATTCAGTTGGAAGTCTGTTCCATAGGTGGGGAGCTACTGCCAAGAAGGCCCTGCCCCTCGTCCCCGCCAGGCGCATTTGAGCTGTTGACGGAAGCGAGAGCAGGGGCTCCCTGGATGATCTTAAATCTTGAGGCGGGACGTAGGGGTGGACGCTGGGTACTTGCTTACTACCCAGAATATACTTCAGGCAGCACATTAGATCCTCCTTGTTGACTAATTTCCTGGTGGATTCCAAAGGTTTGTATAGTATCAAAGAAAACCAAAGTGCAAAAGCATTTCTCTTCTTCCCTTCCCCAGATAGCTATGAAAACTGTGCAAATGGGTCAACAACAAAAAAGGAAAATTAACTCTTCCATGGCACTTCTACACTGCCATATGAATTTGAACTGGATTATCTGAATCTACACTGCCAGATAATCCAGTTCAAAGCAGGTAATCCGAATTTTATACAGCTGCATAGAAGGGGCCCCAGTCTTTGTTGAGACTTGCTATCTTTTTTCATCCTCAAACTGCCAAGCTCATGCAAAAAACAAGAAAAGAAAAAGAAAAACAAGGTCACAAGTATAGAGAAACCCTTTTATTAGTCGCTGACATTTGGCCATAATGCTGATAAGGACTCTCAAACCTATCTGTCTGGTAGCAAAGGCCCAATTTACTGCAGTTGGCTTCGGATCCCAATCCTGATATATTCAACTAGGGCAGGGGCCGGGAACCTATGGCTCGCGAGCCATATCTGGCTCTTTCAATTATTATATATGGCTCACCTGCGCATGCCTCCTTTGCCTCCTTTGCCCCAAAATCCGCGTGCGCAGCTCAGCAGCTTTCCCCTCCTCCCAGGCATGTAGCCGGGGGGGCTAAGCTTCAGCCCCCGAAATTCTCAGGAGGTCAGCGAGAAGGCCTTACTGGTACATTATTTAAACTGTTATGTTTATTCATATCATGATCTGATCACCATGCTCATTATATCCCACATTAATGGGGTTATTGGGATAACAATACAAAAGGTTTGCTAGGGTAGACTCTCTTCCACCCAGTCTCAGCTCCCAAACCAAACTAAGCCCCCCCAAATCAAAATCCTGGCTACGGCCCTGCCTCCTCCTCTCTTCCTTCCTCCTCCTCTTCCTCCCCTCAGCCAGAAAAACAAGCAGATTCGGTGGCGGTGCAAAAGCCAGCGTGAGAGCGCATGCAGGAAGAGGGAAGGGGAGGAGGAGAGGAAAAGGAGAAGGCCGCTCTTGTGAGAAGTCTCTCGCAAGAACTCTCACCAGAGGGGAAGGGAGGGGCCAAGAGGAGGATTGTGAAGGAGGAGGAGGGGTTTCTTTCTCTCCCGTGTCAGCAGCCGCCACACTCCATCTTCCTACAATCCCCGCCCACTCCATCCTCCCACTTTCCTTCTGGGAGGAAGGAAGGGAGAGAAAGAAACCCCTCCAACTCCACAATCCTCCTCTTGGCCCCTCTGGTGGGAATTCTTGCATATATTTGTATATATGCATATATTTGATTTTCGAGCCTTGAAAAAGAACTTCGAAATGGTGTCTGTGTGGCCGCCATATCGGAGCATCCGCCTGCCGTCGGCTCTTGTTTACATTGGAGAGACGCGGATTTCATTCTCTCCACCAGCGTCCTGGGGATTTCCCCAAAGGGATATACACTTCAATACACGACAAAGTAATCACTATTGCAACTTCTATACACACTGCTAAACCACGATGTTTAAAGGGGCAGTGTCAAAGGAATACCAAGACATAGCATATATAGGTAAAAACCACTATATTGTATGGCAGTATATGCTCAACAGCAGAACAATATTACAAACAGTACAATGTAATGCAAATAATCAATCATGTGATTAATACACAGTATGAGCATGAATCACAAGCCCATATACATAGTTGGGCGAAGGAGTATTCCACTTGGCACTGAGTAACCCTTAGTGAAGTCCTGGGTGTAGTGACCCATGGACCTACGACTGAGTCAATAGGGGAACCTTGGTAGGTGGCAGAGCTGGTGGCTGCTATGGTGGGCAGGCGCCAACGGCTGGAGGTAAGCTGACGATGCCAAGATGGCCGTTTCACGTAACCGCTTAATCAGGGCGTTGATCACTTCTGACCGCTCCTCCCCAGTATTGTAGTAGACCAATTTAGACTCAAAGTCGAAACGAGAGATTTCGCATTTCCGCGTTTCAATACAGATCGCTCTTGTGAGTTATCTCCTGGGCTGCAATCCCCAAAGGAGCTTTAACTACTCCCTCGTGAGGAATTCGTGTTGTGTTTGTTTGTATGGTCATACCCTTCCCTTTGGAGCATCTCACACCCGACCCGCGGACTTTATCCCTACGTTTGACCAATTACATCATAAAGAAAACTTTGGGACATTTCCAACCCTGCTAAAGGATTGATCCGCGAACTGGATACGGATGATAAATAGCGATATATATATAACCTTATATTCATTGGATATATATCGGATTTTCATATGTGTTACGGATAAATATATGATTGGGATATCAACGGAACCGTATGTATGACCTCTTGCTTTACACAACACACTGCTATAGAGCAGTTTTCCTTTCATATTGTGTAACTTGTACCGTGGTTGTGCTTGGGAATTCTTGCATGTCAAAGGAGGAGGAGGGGAAAGCTGCTGAGGAAATCCTGCCCCTGCCCACTACCAGAAGCTCAGAATCCGAAGGCGTGGCGGGTCCCACAGGTAGCCGCTGGGCCTGAGGCAATGGCAGCGGGGGGGGGGGAGGCACGGCCCTGGCAAGCGCGGCCTGGGAACAAAGGCCACAACAAGGCCTCAGGCGCGGTGGAGCAGAGGAAGGCAGGGAGACATAGAAGGGGGAAGTCCCTTCCATGGGAGCACGCAGGGTGGCAGCTCTGCTGGGCACTAGCCCTGCAAGCCCAGCGCCCTTCCCGTTGCTCCTCTTGCTGCTGCTGCTTCTCTTTCACAAACCAAAGCACACCAGAAGTCACATTAATGGTGAGAATTATAGCAACATTATTTAAAAAATAAATTCAGTCTTAAAATACATTATATGGCTCTCTATTTCCAAATATTTTGCTTTTAAGGGTTCCCGACCCCTGAACTAGGGCCTCTTTTACGCTGCCATATAACATCCAGATTATCTGCTTTGAACTGGATTATATGACAGTGTAGATAATGTGGATTACCTGTTTTGATAATCTGGATTATATGGCAGTGTAGAAGGGGGCTATGTTATCAGAAGCAGAGTCTCTTGTCCGTTCTTCCCATGCATCTCTCCAATGCTTCCTTCAAATGCTACTGAAGGATTACACTTGAGGGAATTGTATGGCAGAGGTATTAATGCGATAATGGCAATCCCAAATACTTGGCCAGCGTCACCCACCCACAATGTGTCTCTGCCTAGTTTTAGGGGATCCCCTCTTCTCAGCCTATTCAGCAGGACCCCCAGCCTTTTGTATAGTATTGAAGACAGGTTGCTGTGGGAAATCAGTGGTAGGGAAGTATACTTTTTCTCAGCCTGGTTGTATGCAACTAAGGGCCCTTCCACACAGCCATATAACCCAGAAGGCATAAAATTCCACAATATCTGCTTTGAACTGAGTTACCTGAGTCCACACTGCCATATATTCCAATTCAAAGTACTGTAGATAATGTGGAATTTTATTCAGCTGTGTGGAAGGGGCCAAAATCTGAATGAAGACCCATGAATAAGCAGCATGCAGTAGTACCTAAAAATCCTAAATACACAAGAACCCATATTTTATATATATTTAAATATATTTTATATATGTGTGTGTGTGTGTTTATATATAAATATATAAATATATAAATATAAATATATTTACTAGCTTGGGGACCCGGCGGTGCCCAGGTTATTTGAGAAAGGCATTGTGTGCCAAGGTAGGTCTTTGGTACTTCAAGTCCCATCATCCATGGTCCACCCTCCTGTTAACTGTAAAAGGATGGAGGCTGGGTCATGGGGGCACAGGGTGCCAAGTGTAGTCTTTTTAGGTCTTTGTTGAGGGCTGCAGTGGTCTGTGGGAAATGAAGGCTTTGAAAGTACTACAAATCCCATAATCCATGGAGGTACCTCAAGTCCCACTCTTCTCCATACGGCAGTAGAATGTAGTGTGGGTCATAGGGGCACTGTGTGTCAAGCTTGGTATTGCATTGGGCCTCTGTGTGGCAAGTGTGGTCCTGATCCGTCATTGGTGTGGGCCACTGTGCTCTAAGCAAGTGAGTTAAAGTACTGCAATTTCCGTCATCCATGGTGCATCCTACCTCAAACTGCACCAAGATTTAGAGTGCATCTTGGGGGGGTCTGTGGGCCAAGTTTGGTCTTGTTCTGTCATTGTTGTGGACCTAGTCAGGAAAATGAAGTTGAGGAAGCCTTACTGGCAAATCAGATTGTGGCCTAGTCTGGAAAATCAAGTAGAGGAAGCCTTACTGCCAAATCAGGCTGAGGCTGAAGGAAGCCTTTTTTTTTAAAAGCGCACTCTCTGGCACCTTTGAGATTTTGGATGTTGGAATGTTGGCCATGCAGAGTCCGTTATGCAAATTTTCTCTCAGTGGCAACCAATCTCCTCTGTCTGGTGCCTTAGAGCAGGGGTGCTCACACTTTTTCAGCATGCGAGCTACTCTTAAAGCAACCAAGTCCAAGAGATCTACCTGCCCCCGCCGCCGTGCACTCCCGCGCGCTCTTACCACCGTGCATGCTCCTGCTGCTGTTTTCCGCCCACGCAGCACTTCTTCCACCTGCGGGGCATTGCAGGAAGGAGAAAGAAGGGGCAGGGCATCCAGAGGGAGCGCTCCGCCCTGCCTGTCTCGCCGACAACGAAGGGTGCACAGCTGCTTCTGGACGAGAGAGAGGCAGGGTACTCCCTTCAGAGGCCCCGCCTCATGCTTCCTCCTTTCGACAATGCCCCGCAGGCGAAAGAAGCACCGCGAGAGCGGAAGCCAGCAGCAGGAGCGCGCATGCGCGCAGGGTGTGTGCGCGTGTGGCAGGAGCGCCCCATCTGGCTGGTGAGGCCCGAAGATCACCTGGAAGAGGGCCGAAGATCTACTAGTAGCTCCCGAGCTACCTAATGAGCACCCCTACCTTAGAGGGTTGGAGTTCTCAGGCTGGCCAGACAGAGCCATTTATGCAAATAATCCCGGAGTGGCAGCCAATCGAAACGCTGCCACATATTCCTCCCGTTGCTTGGCCCACCCGCTCACCGCCCGCAAACACTGACTTTTATTATATGTAATAGATATATAAAATATATAAATATAAATATATAAAATATTTTATATAAATACACATATTTTATATATTTATATAATATACACATATTACATATAAATACACAAGCTAAGCAGGGTCAGCCCTGGTTAGTACTTGGTTGAGAGAACACCAATGGATCCTGGGTGCTGTCCAAATCATTTCTGAGAATTCCTTGCCTATGAAAATTCTTAGAAATTCATCAGGTGACTTGACAGATCACTTGAAGGCAGACACACACACACACAGAGAGAGAGAGAGAGAGAGAGAGAGAGAAAGAGAAAGAGAAGGAGCTGGATGTCAGCCTTTCAGTTCTCCGATGACTCTCAGTTCACTTTATGAAATCAAGCTTTGAAGACCGAGAGAAGGCAGCTCAAGGAGTGAAAGGGAAGGGAGACTGTATCAGGTATGATTTGGGGTGGGGTATGGTTGATATATTCCTAAATTGAAACACTGGACTTTTTGAATGCTTGATGTACATTAACATTATGAGTCAATCTGTGCTGTTCTTAATCACAGGTGTCTTATAGAGCTCATTAGTAGAGACTTGTTTCCATGACAATGTGACCCCTAAGATCATTCTGGTCATCATTCTGCCTGGACTTGATATTTATAGTCATACGGATGGATGGTCTGTCCTTTTATCATCTTCTTTCAAGTAACGCCCACCCCTCTGCCTATCAGGTATCTCCTTTTCTCGCATTTCAACTCCAAAGTAGAGATTTTAACTGAAGAGAAAGAGCAAGGGAACTTTTCGCACTGTATTGGTATACGGTAGAGAACTCTTATCAAATACTAGCTGAACCCGGCACGCGTTGCTGTGCCCTATTTAGGAGATGTGTGGAAGTCTGGGTATGTATGGGTTGGTAGTGATGTGACTATGTGTGTTGTGTGTGTTTTTATGTGTCTGTTTGGGTGTATATATGTATGTGTATGTGTGTTTATTTTTCTGTGTATGTATATGTGTATATATATGTGTGTGTGTTTGTACGTGTATGTATGTTTGTGTGTATGTGTGTTTATGTGGTGTGTATGTTTGTGTGTATATATGTGTAGGTGGGTATGTATATGTTTATATATGTGTTTGTGTTTATGTGTGTATATATGTGTATGTATATGTGTATATATGTGTGTGTATTTTTGTGTGTTTGTGTATGTATGTATGTGTGTGTATATATGTGTGTGTATATATGTGTATGTGTGTATATTTTGTTTGTATTTATTTATGTGTGTATATATACGTTTGTGTGTATTTGTGTGTGTGTGTGTATATATGTCTGTGTATAAATTTGTATGTGTATATACTGTATATATGTGTGTGCCGTTGGGGGGGAGGGTGCGATGGGGGACCCTGGGTAGGAGGTTGGTTGTTGTACTTCCCTGCCGAAAGGGGGGCCGAAGGGGGACCTTCGCGAGGAGGACAGGTGCGTCGCCTCCTTGCCTTCCTCCGTGGGTTGTGTCCGGAAACGCTTGGGAGGCTGGGAGTCGGAGGAGGAGGCGGATAGAGGCATGGGACTTCAGTTCCCAGAAAGCTCCGCCCCTGTTTCCCAGTGAGAGGCGCGGAGCCTTCTGGGAGGTGTAGTTCCTTGTCCGTAGTCATCTCCTCCGTCGTTTCCCAGGCGCCCCATGGACCCTGGTTGCGCCGTGGGCGCCTTCTCCGCTGCATCCTTGGCTTTCCTCAGTGGCTGCCATCCTGGCCTGGGTTCAGAACTGGATGGCAGTCCCCGAGGAAGGGCAAGGACGCTGCGGAGAAGGCGGCCAAGGCGGTGCGGCCTGGTAGCAGCGGAGGAGGTGGGCATGGCGTCAGCGGCACGGGTGGGGTAATGTCTTGGGGCGTGGAGGTGGGGTGGGAGGGAGGAGGAGGAGGGGCGGGGCCAAGGGGAGGCGGGGTGGGAGGGTGTGTTGGAGGAGGAGGAGGGGCGTGGCGTTGCCGCGGCCGCCACAGTTCGCCGTTTGTGCATGCGTGGAAAGGTTGTTTTTCGGGGGTGTTTTAGAGGGTGGTGGGTTGTGTTTCGGGGTGTTTTTGTGGGCCCTATAGGGACCCCGGGGTATGGGTCAGTGGCCTGGCGATTTTCGTGGGTCTTGGACGTGTAGTTTTCGCGCCTATTTGCCAGGTACCACGACCACTCTCTTTTTATATATATAGATTCAGAACCCTCTTGTCCACAAATTCACTTATTCATGCTCCAAAAAATACCCCCCCCCCTCCCGAAGTGTTTGTGGGCCTCTCTGAATCCTCCAGTGTGGTTCTATGGTATGCTTTCAGTCCAAAATATAGGGTTTACTGTTCTCTATAGTATCAGATATTCACAGGAGATGTGTGTGTGTGTGTTTCTTGAAAGTTATCCCCCAAGGATAGGGAATTGTACTGTGTGTTTTTTAAATTAATAGGTTAACTAAAACCAATTAAACTTCATGGCTATAAATCTGCCTTTTGTTTAAGGTAGTAAAGTTTTGTGAGTACATTGGAATCAAGATTAGACGTTTCTATTATTTATTTATAAACAACCAGCTCTACCCTGCCACGCATTGCTGTGACGTAGTGTTGTCCTATGGAAAATAATGTAATGAGAAAGTATTGGTCTGTAATATATGATATTTGTGAATGTTAGGGTAAAGAATAATTCTTGTTCATTTGCTGGTGTTGATGTAGAGATTGTAGAGATTGTGTGGTTTTCCTAATCTGGAACATGGAATATATAACTGTCGATTATGAATTCCACACCCCCATTTGGGAAGATAAAAGATTGAACTATTATACTAAATAAATTCATTGAAGATTTCCTTTGACTACATTTTTGGATTGGCACCCCGCCGCTCTTTTGTTTGTTTTGGGGTTGCTGGAAGGACACCCTCCTTCTTTTTCTCAGACAAATCTATGTGTGTGTGTGTGTGTCTGTCTGTCTGTGTGTGTGTGTGTGTGTGGGTGACTGAATTGGTTCCCTGATCTACCATATCTTTTTGAACCATATTTGTTATATTCCATGGCCATATATATCTCTATTTAAGTATTGCTGGGTATCTGTCGGGAGGGATCGGATGGTGCCCTGTCTGGAAGGGCCAACTATAGGCTTCTTTGATATATTATTTATGTATATAAGAAATGATATATACATACTTGTCATTATTATGTAGAGCAGTGGTTATTATGTAGAGCAGGAGCAGCATGGTGTCTTTGTCAAAGGGAAGGAGGAACGAAGGAAGGCAAGAGGGAAGGAGGCTGACGTGTGGTGAGGGAGAGGGGGTGGGGCCAGAGTGGGGGCGGGGCCACTCATTGCCCCTCCACCACATCCCTCTCCCTTGTTTGCCGAAGGGAAGGAAGGAAGGCAAGAGAGAAGGAAGCTGTAGTGCGGCGAGGGAGAGGGGGTGGGGCCGTAGCAGGGAAGGGGTGGAGACGGGGCTGGAGTAGGGGGTGGGGTTGGAGTGGGGGGCGGGGCCTCTTATTGCCCCACCACCACATCCCCCTCCCTTGTTTGCCAAAAGGAAAGAAGGAAGGGACGCAAGAGGGAAGGAGGAAGTGCAGTGAGAGGGGGCGGGGCCAGAGCGGGACAACATGGGATCTGTATTTTGTTAATTTAATTAATTTTGAGGGGTTCTTTGGAGGGATTTTTTTATTGTTGGTCACACCTTGCGTTGTGAGACATTTTGCTGCCAAATTTGGTGTGATTCCGTTCATTGGGTCTTTTGTTTACCTCAGCCTAACGACAACAGCTTCTTTTTATATATTTAGATAGCAGCTCTTGAATTTTTGAGCACCCTTCTTTGGACTGGATGGATAATGAAATGTCAGAGGAAAAGAAAAAGAGGTCCCTGGCTACCACATATCCATTTGTTGACTGGTTATAATGGGCAGTCTATTCTCCTCTATGGGTCTGAAACATGGGTCACCTATCGCCAACCCCTACGACTCCTCAAACGCTTTCATCAGCGCTGTCTTCGCACAACCCTAAATATACACTGAAACGACTATGTGATGAATGTTGCTGTCCTTGAGCAAGCAGGGATCACCAGCATTCAGGCCATGCTATTGAGAACACAGCTACGCTGGGCAGGGCACGTCTCTAGGATGGAGGACCACCGCCTCCCTAAGATACTACTCTATAGTGAACTCGCCGCAGGTCAGAGCAAGAGTGGCGCCCCCAAAAAGAGATATAAAGACTCCCTGAAACAACATCTCAGACTCGGCCAGATTGATCACCAACAATGGTCCACCCTGGCCTCACATAAAGAGGCATGGAGATGCACTATTCACAATGTTGCATCCTCTTTCGAGAAGACATGCCAAACAGGTCTCGAAGAGAAACGACAACGCAGAAAGAACTGCAACTTGGAAAAACATCACCCAAGGAGACTTTCTGCTGTGCTTTCTGCAACCAAACTTGCCTGTCTCAGATTGGCCTTTTTAGTCATCAACGCGCTTGTAAAAAGCGTGGGAGGAGTCCTTCCTAAGAATCTTCGTTCGCGAAGTAATGCTGAGAGAGATAATGGGCAATTCTATGCATACACTATAATGCAGTTCGAGGCTGGCTCCAGGATAGCGTGTCCCCAAAATGCATACCCCCAACGCGTGCTGTCATGCGAATCAAGCCAAAAACAGCACTCTTAAAAAAATTAATTTGCCAGGAACCAGAACAAGCCACATAATGTGCTGCAACTGATCAGAGCATATCCCATGCAGGGCTTGAACCTGAGTGATCCCGAATGGACGTGCATTTTCTGGAAGTTGTCTAACCATGAATACTGTAGTTTTCAGGTTCTGTTCCAATTTGTAATTAGCAGATATTGTGGCCATCATCCCAGCCTCAAACCAGTTCCCGGCGTGTTTGTGTAGGTGCTTCACAGAGAAATGGGTTTGTTTTAATCCACTTCCAAGAAGGATTATAGTATTTGTGTAGAACCATCCAAAGACATTCCTGGCTGATATGTTTGATTATACATTGTATAGTGTAATGGCCGAGTTACTGAGGAATTAGTCACTGTAATAGATTTCACATGTTTCCCCTTTTGATCCCTTTCATCACTACTGATGTGGGTATGTGAGAAAAAGAATGCTATTTAACCACACTTGCACCAAGTTAGTAAGCTGACACTAATTATACTGCCGTGGGGAAGTACGCAATAAAAGTTCAGATTTCTTACATTTCTTGAACCATTGGTTAGTAGGGTTTTTCGATTGCAAGCCTACTTTCAATCATTTTCTCAGCATTTTCCCACTGTATCCATTTTGGACTGGTACTTTCATCATGTTCGAAGTAATCCATTCTATACAGAAGATGTTTTTCAGCCTCCTGCATCTTTATTCTCCACAGAAACTAACTGCTTTCTTCAGTTTCTCTGGAAAGCATGCATTTTGAAATAATAATAATAATAATAATAAAAGGGGGTGCCCATTGATTTATTCCAGAACTTAGCCACAAGGTCATATAGACCAGAATTTGGGAAAACCTCAGGAGTACTAGTTGGGGACAGGGATATTGATATCTTTTCTCCATACCACTACTTTTTGCTCATATCTTTGCATGGTTTCAATGAGACAAATATGTGCTTCAAAGCATCTTCTCTCTGTATGCCATCCAGAGTTTTGAAAAAGTTACTCTTTAAAACTACAATGGGCCTGCTGATGGACATCTCAGCTGTTTGTTCTCCAGAAAGGTAACTTTCCTGGGCTCTCCTCCCACATTCTGACAAATATCAGTGCTGCCAGCAGATATCATTTGAGAAAGATCTTGTAATTTGGCTGAAGTTCATCTGATAGATATACCTTTGGAAGCACTTAAGCAGGGCATGATATCTGTGCCCAGTATCTTGTGTTCAGAGATGTACATTTTCAGAAAAGGAAGTGAGGCATCTGTTTATAACTACTATCAGTCTTTTATAATCCAACCTTCAATATATTAAGTAATTTTATGGAGAAAAAACCCCCAGGATAGATGAAACCAAAATGTTTAATGAAAATGAAATTAGGATTGCCAATTTTTTAAAAAAAATTCTGCTGGGCCTTTAGAACAGGGGTCGGGAACCTATGGCTCGCAAGCCAGTTGTGGCTCTTTTGATGACTGCATCTGGCTCGGGTGGTGATTGGCCACGGCGGCGCTGGCAGCGGCAGGCAGAGGAGGCAACGGTATTGCTGCTGCATGGTGCTGCTGCCCCACCTTTGTCACCTCTCTCCCTCTCGAGGGGCCTCGGAGGGGGCGTCTGAGGCAGTGTTGGTGGCAGGCAGAGGAGGCGGTGCTGGCATTGCTGCTGCATGGTGCTGCTGTCCCGCTTCCATTGCCTCTTTCCCTCTCCTGTGCGAGGGGCCTCAGAGGGGGCGTCTGAGGCACTGGCGGTGGCAGGCAGAGGAGGCGGCATGGTGCTGCATGGTGCAGCTGCCCCGCCTCCATCTGAGGCACTGTTGGCGGCAGGCAGAGGAGGCGGCGCTGGCATTGCTGCTGCATGGTGCTGCTGTCCCACTTCCATTGCTTCTTTCCCTCTCCCGTGCGAGAGGCCTCAGAGGAGGCGTCTGAGGCACTGGCGGTGGTGGGCAGAGGAGGCGGCATGGTGCTGCATGGTGCAGCTGCCCCGCCTCCATCGACTCTCGCCTCTTTCCCTCTCCCGCACGAGGGGCTTCGGAGGGGGTGAGTTGGGACGCGCCCCCGCACCGCCACCCTTGCCCCTGAGCCTGCATTCCATGAGAGAGGCGACTGTCCACGTGCAGAGGCAGGAGAGACAGGGGGCGGCATGGACACGACTGCATCAGGGCGGTGGCATTCCTCTTCCAACTGCCTTGGCCGCCCGGCCCACCCGTGCTCTCTCCTGAGGGCCGGCCACGGCCATGACTGACTTCAAGCTGGGCATCATGCAGCTGGGCCAGCAAGGTGAGCAAGCAGGGCAGGAGCCGTGCCAGGCCCTTCACCCCATCATAGCCAGTAACAGGCTATTATATCATGCACGCGGCCCTCTGTGATGTCAGGGGTGCTTCCACAAGCCCCTGTCCCCGTCTGAAAGGAAGAGGGGTGTTTTTTCCTCCCTTTCTCCCCCTTTCACTGTATTTGTAGCACATGGTTATAGATATGTATTTGTAGCACATAGTTGGATATTAGGCCTGGGCAAACTTGGACTCTCCAGGTATTTTGGACTTTACTCCCATAATTCCGGCTATTAGGAATTGTGGGAGTTGGAGTCCAAAACCTCCATCTATCTATCTATCTATCTATCTATCTATCTATCTACCTACCTATCCATCCATCCATCTATCAATCTATCTATCTAGGCTCTCACTGAAATAAATTTCCAAATATTTTGCTTTTATGGCTCTCTGAGTCAAAAAGGTTCCCGACCCCTGCTTTAGAATATCATATTCTTACCAATTCACCCCCACACAGCAAGCGAACCTTCCTTACATTTTTGTTAACTTTACTCATTGAATTTTCATATCAACTTGTTTAAGATACAGAGATGAGCAAAAGCATGAGCAATTGTTTAGTCGAAACGCAACATATTTCTGCAGTAAATCACTAGAAGTTATCAGATCAACAAACTGATCATTACTTGGTTCGGCATCTTCTTCACTTCAACAAGAACCAGTTCATGTAGCCATTCACTTCTGAGGTGCTAGCTTACTGGCTACCCTCATCAGAGAGACAGCAGCAGGAGAAGGCGGTATTCCACTTCACCATGGGGCGTGGGGAAACCGGCACCCCATGCCCCACATTGCCCGGATCCATGGGAAAGTGATCACATGGGGTAAGTGTGAGTGCATATAGTGCATGCGGCTTCCCCCCATAGATTTAATGACAACGTGGGAGCTCTCCCTTGTTGCCTTACCGGCAGCATATACTGGCTCCGCCTTTCTTCACCCATGGAGCTGGCGTGGCATCATGTGATGGGAGCCAGCCGGCTCCGCGGGTAACCTGGGCTAAAATCGGCATATACCACCGATTTTAGCCCAATGTGATGAAGGTCGTTGATGAGCAATGAGTCTGGAGTTCAATAGGGAAACATTTGTTTGATCACAGTTTATCCTAATAGTGTGAAGTATCCAAAATGGCTGTGTAGCAAGCTGAGACTAGGGCATGATGATTCAATTTTACTTCTCACACATTCAGATTTGTTTTTACATTTTGTGGACATTTAGCTGCTGGTGGAGAATTTTTTTTAATGAAACTTTGGAGTAAATTCTCTAACCCCAAAATGTGATTCATAACTTGCTTATCCAAACATATCTTTACTATTCATACTTCCTAACCAGCCCTTGATAGATTCAAAAGGATAGATTCAAAATGAATTTGAGAACATTTTTGAAGTTTGTTGGGGTTTTTTTTGGTTTTTTAAAAAATTTATTGAGTTATAGATTAATAAAACAAAAACAGACAAAACCAGCCATGTATGGCTGCATTACAAAACACATGTAGCCTACCCCCCAACCCCCCTCCCCCCACCCATTTCCCTAACGAGACGAAACTGGACAGAACAGACACAGAATGCTTCCTACTCACTCGAATTCCCCTATAGTTGACTAATGAAATGGTATTAGCCAGCGCCTAAATTTAAATAATAACTTTATAACTGCAAAAGCCTCTATTCGAACTTCCTCCACTAAGTCCTGGTGGGGCGATTACTTTGTTACTAATTTTTAGAGTTCGACCAATAGATTTATCTTGGTTTTGTTAAAATAAGAAGTAATGGGAGACCAGTCTGTCTTTTTCCTGTAGATATCTTCCGCTAATGCAAACGTTAGTGAGTCCATGTTTGCTATATCCAAAATTTTCATCTCTGAAGTTTGTTGTTGTTAACCAGATTATCTGCTAGGCCTCGTTAGGTTCATCAGAATGCTTGTAAAATTGGAATGAATTCGGATTAAATTCACTTTTGAAGCAGTTTTGAAGTGATGTAAGCAACCTGGAAGTGAATTTGCCATTTCGAAGCCACCACCGCCATTTTCGGAAAAGAATCGACGGGTTTCCCCTCCCTGGCTGTCCCTTCCGTGTGTGGCTCCTGCCCCAGGCCTACCTTGGAGGTAAAGAGATCCGTGTCCGAACTGGGTTAAACACCCGGTTTGGACACGGATCTCCTTCCCTCCGCGTTAAACCTGGGGCGAGAGCTGTGTGTTTAACCAGTTTGGACACAGATACCCAGTTTAGATGCGGATTTCCTTCCCTCCGCGTTAGACCTGGGGCGAGAGCCGCACACGGCTCTCTGATGCGGAGGGAAGAACATCCCCATCCAAACTGCGTGTTTAACCAGTGCTGTTTCCTTCCTACTGACAGTGCTGTTTCTTTCTTACTGCACATGCATGTCTGCCATTAATGAAGCCATTCCAAAATTTCTGAAAAATTTGTAAAATTTCCGCAATATTTTCGGAAAATTTCGGAAGTCATTTAGATTCGAACCGCAAGCGCCCCCTACATCCGCAACAAGTTTTGAACCATTTTTTTCTTGATCAAACAGGCCTATTACCTTCTTCAAACTGGATTATATGGCAGTGTAGAAGGGGGCGGAGAGGGGTGGCACCAGTGCTACTTCAAAGGGCCGGCTGCCTCTGTCTCTTGCAGTTTTTCTGCACAGGCATTCAAACTGACCAGGAAAAATATTGCAGCAGACTAGAGGAGGTTAGTACTTCTTTTAGGTTCCCCTGGGACAGACTATAGCTTCTCCCACACAGCTGTATAAAATCTACATTGAACTGGATTATTTGGAAGTGTAAACTCTGGTAACCCAGTTTGAAGCAGATATTGTGGATTATCTGCCTTGATATTATTGGTTATATGGCTGTGTGGGAGGGCTCTGAGCTCTCACAATTCACTACTTTTCTCAGGATGGATGTACCTTGTCATATAATCCACATTAGCCTATTTGGACTGGATTATATGACTCTCCACTGCCATAAAATCCAACTCAAAGCAGAAAAGCTCTTTGTCAGACCCTTCAGTTGTGACCTGTCGCCCCCTTGGGCCTAGGCACCTGACCTCCCTGGATAAACCACACAGCAGCTGAGGTATAACAAGCTTTATTGAGTAATAAGTTTAGTAAAGGGGTTGGAGACAATCCTTATAGTGTCTCCAACCAGCAGCCAAAGTCAGGATTCAGCAGGGAAGTGTGATCCATGGCAATAGGATCACAAGCGGAGGAAAACGGGAACTCAAGCCGGATGCAAAGGAAAGTCTTTCAAAGGATTCCAGCCAGAGTAAATAAGGCTGGGATGGCTTAGTTAAAGGCAAAGAGTTCAGCAGTTAGCAAAGTCTTTCAGGATCAATCACAGGACCTCGACGATGAGCAGGAACAAGGCACAACGCGGGAACAAGTCAGCCCGGTGTAGACTGACTGGCACAGCTTGGCTGGGAGGCCCGATGTGGCCCCTTCCCCGTAGTGTCTCCTTAGTGTGGCGTTGGTACGAGATACTGGCAATGGCGCATCTCTTGGCAATTATAGTATTCCTTGGCTTTGATGTGGACACGTTGAGTGTCACTGCTGGATGATTGGTGGTCATCTATTTGTTATGTTACCTCAGTCTTCTTGGTATGCACTGCTCGTTATTTATTTATTTATTTATTTATTTATTTCGGCTTCCCGGTGGGCTCGGGGCGGCTCACAGACCAAAGAACGCAGAGTAAAAACAACAATACAAGATAAAACAGGGTAAAATACATTAGAACGACATTAAAATAGCAATGTGCAACACTTAAAACGACCTGGATCAGGCTCAATTCCGCAGGGGGGTGCGACTCACAAGGTCTACACCAGGAAGGCAAGCTGGAAAAGGTGGGTCTTGCATGCCCGCCTGAAGGGGAGCAGGTCGTGGATGGTGCGCGTGTCTGCCGGGAGGGCATTCCAAAGAGTTAGCGACTACCATCTGGACAGAAGGGAGGCGATCATTCGGCTCCATCGGTGCGCCTTGCTATCAGGGAGGCGAGATGGTTTCACCTTGACCAGCCTATGTTATGCATTCATCCCCGGCTTCTCACGGGAAAGAGCGGGAGGCCCAGGGCAAGGTTTGAGAGAAAAGCAAGCTGGCTTGGAAAGCACCTTAATGCTGTCTTGGCTAAAGTCTTGCTCAAGCAAAAGTGATGCTTGAGGCCCTTGAAGTGTGACATGACCTGTCTATCATGGGAGGCCCTACCAGTGACTATTATGCTACCAGCAGTATAGCTCACAACTTCATTAGGGTACGCAAGCCCCTCCCCTCTGACAAGGGGATGCCAATGGAGAGGGGGGGGGGGAGATAAAGCGGGGTATAAATTAACATCATCATCATCATTGTTATTTTACTTCTGTTCTACTCCCATCTTTTCAAACACTCTTCCAGTCTATAATAGATATCTGGTAGTGATTTGTGTAAGTGGCTATTTGCTAGTCGGATGTAAACTTTAAATTGGCTAGAAGATGCAGTTAGCTTTTTTTAATGAGCCGTTTTCTCCTTGCCTTGCATGTGACATTTATACTGGCATACAAGTGGCAAGAGAGGTGCTCAAAAGCAATTTACATTGCATCTGCAAAAATGCTCCTAGACAACCACTTTGTCATGAACGGTGATGTTGTGGATTGTCCAGCCGCCGACTTCTTGCTAGCCACTCCAAAACCGTCAAAGTTAATCATCCCTCGAGTGGCTTGATAGTTGCAGCTTTGGTAGAACTTGCAGCGAGGGCACTTAAGAAAAACATCTCTTGGATGTCTAAATGGCACAAATTTGCTAATGAAATCATTAGACAAGTTTGCATAAAGGCTCGTTATTTACAGAGCATTGCTTTTCAGAGCATAATTACATTGCAATATCAAGCCAATTAAAATGTTAATTTACATTACAAAAGCCGCTCAGCTTCCAGGTAGGAGTGGAGAATCCCCCCCAAAAGTAGATGAAAAATGCTCCTGCTGGTATTTCTTTGTACATGGAAGGGACAGGTTTGCTATTCAACCCCAACTGTGCGTTGGTCAGTTGTCTGAAAATGTCATTAGCTGATTAGAGTGAAACCACAGGCTTGCAAAAGGGTCAAAGGGATAGGTTAAAAAAACTGCACTTGGAACAGATCAGGACTGTGACCTAGCTTTTCTGTACCAATGAGACCAAAAAAAATGATGTGCTAGTCTAGGGTTGACATCTTTTTAATGGATATACTACTGGCTGGGTTGCAGAGGGGCTGCTCTTTTAAATGTGTGACAGTTTCATTAATTCTAAGGTTAAAGGGATTTAAACCATAAAGTGGGCACATTGGAACTTCTTTGAGTCCAGGCTGTCTGCTTCTGTTCTGCAACTGCACTGAAGAATTAATGTATTTTCCGGCATATAAGACGACTGGGCGTATAAGATGACCCCCAACTTTTCCAGTTAAAATATAGAGTTTGAGATATACTCACCGTATAAGACTACCCCTCTTCCAAAACACACCAAATAAAAATTTTAAAGAATCAGATTTTATTTCAATATGGTGATTTTCCTATTACTGAACCTCCTTCTCTGCTTCTCAGATCTCGCACATGCGCACCTACACCGCTTCACTGCAGTCTTCAGGAGCGGGATATGAGAGGCAGGGGAGGAGGTATGGTAATAGGATACAAGGGTGGGCCAGACAGATAAAAGAGGTGTGTTTTTCTGGGCCCAGAGCCACATTATCTTTTTTTCCCCATACCCCGGGCGCCCTGGGTGCCTGCAGCTTGCTCCGCCCTTCACTTACATCTTCCCGGTGAGGTGCCCCTTCACCTCAATATCGGGACTGCATTGAGTCCAGGAATCTTGATGAATGGATTTTCTTCTACTGTACTTGTATGGCGTCACCCTTAATGCTTTCATACAGTTATTGCCATTTTTAAACTCCCAAAAGAAACTGACAGTCTAAGCTGTATAATCAAAATTATTGTATTCAATGAATAAACAGTTACCGTATTTTTCGCTCCATAAGACGCACCTGCTGATAAGATGCACCTAGATTTTAGAGGAGGAAAATAGAAAAAAAGAGGGCTCTGATGCGACGCTGCTTCGCTCCTCCTCTTGCTCCTTCTCCCCCCCCCTGCCCTTTGATCACTCGAGCAAAGGGCGGGGGGAAAGAAGGAGCAAGAGGAGGAGCGAGGACACTTTTGGTGAGTATATCGCCGCCCCCTGCTCCAGCGCCTCCCCCCCTCCCTGCCTGCATCTTCGCTCCATAAGACGCGGTTGATTTTTCATCCTACTTTGGGAGGAAAAAACTGCGTCTTATGGAGCGAAAAATATGGTAATTTCAATAGTCATGCATTTAGCAAGCACTCAAATAGGTATGTCTTTTTATATATATACTAGCTTTACCCGGCACGCGTTGCTGTGCCCTATTTTGGAGATGCGAGGAAGTCTGAGTATGTACAGTAAGGGTTGGAGTTGTTGTTAGTTATGGTGTTGTTGGGGTCATGGCTGTGTTGTTGTGGGTTGTTTTGGTGGGTGGGATGTTGGAGTCCTGTGGAGTTGTTGTTGTGTGGTGTTGCTGGCCTTCTGCATAGCTTGTGGATATACAATGTTTTTTGTGTTTCCGTCTGCTGTGTTGATGTAGAGGTTGATGTGTGTGTGGGTGGGGTACTTTGGAAGTGAGTGGAGGTACTTGAAATCCCATTATCCATGGTGTGTCCTCCTCTAATCTGCAGTCGGATGGAGTGTGGGTCATGGGGTGCATTGTTTGCCAAGTTTGGTTTTTATCGGTCTTGGTTCTGGGCCACAGTGTTCTGTGGGGAATGATGGGTTTTGAAGTAGTACAAATCCCATTATCCATGGAGGTACTTCAAGTCCCATAATCCATGGTCCACCCTCCTCCAAACAGTAGTAGAATGTAGCGTGGGTCATAGGGGCTCTGTGTGCCAAGGTAGGTTACTGTAAATTCAGGCCATACGCAATGTCCCATGAGCTGAGGCCTAGTCAGTAACAGCAAGTTAATGAAGCCTTACTGTCAATTCAGGCCATACACAATGTCCAATGAGCTGAGGCGTAGTCGGGAGAATCAAGTTAATGAAGCCTTACTGTCAATTCAGAGCATAAACAGCATTGCATTAAGTGTGGCCTAGTCAGGGAAATTAAGTTAATGAAGCCTTAGTGTCAATTTTGGGTGTGGTCTGTGATTTGTAGGGGTGTAAATTTTCTGTGGGAAGTGAATTGGGTGTTTGTGTTTGTGCCTCAGCCCTTTGCCTTATCCTCCTCTGACAGTTTATTATGGGTCGGAGTGTTCATGTTGGCTGGCCAATACAGGAGTTATGCAAATCCGTCCTTATTGGCAGCCAATCATATTGTCAGAATGTAGAGGCTGGGAGAGTCGTTGGCAGCCTCAGAGGATGCTGGGAAATGTAGGGGTTTTTTTACTCGTTGTTTTGGGGGCCTTTTAGGTTTGGGGGGGGAGTTTCTTTGCTACAAACGTACCTTGCTTGAGGCCTATTTCTGTTGGCAAGTTTGGTGTTTCTGCATTGTAAGGTTTCTCTGTTTGGGACGGTCGTTCCATGACGACTCTTCCTTTATATATATAGATTATTGTAATACACAAGTAGTATATATCAGCAAAAACGAGACAATTTTCATTCAAAATAAAGTTCATTCCACTCTGTGCATTCTAAATAGTCCCGTTTGGGAGCCAGAGGTGGCTCAGCTGCTCTATAAGTAGTTAAACATATATGCGGGTTTATCCCATGAAATTATAATCTGGGATATCCCCATACAAGTCTCAGGCTTGGGGATATCCCAGATTATAATTTCATGGGAGTTACACTCTTCCTGAAGTGTACACTATCCATAATGCGGAGGCCTCTTTCGAGAAAACACGGCGAACGTTTCTCGAAGAGAAACGACAACGCAGAAAGAACTGCAACTTGGAAACAACATCACCCAAGGAGACTTTCTGCTGTGCTTTCTAAAACTGGACTTGACTATCTTGGATTGGTCTTCTTAGTCATCAACATGCATGTAGAAAGCGCTGGGATGAGTCTTTCCTGAATCTTCGTTCATGAAGAAAAGCCAAGAAGACAGTAAAACTTCCAGGGTTTAGAGCAAAGGTCCCCAAACTAAGACCCGTGGGCCAGATGCAGCCCTCCGAGATCATTTACCTGCTCCCCTGTCCTAAACTTTAAACTTAGCATCTCCCTAAGTCTGAAACAACTTGGAATTAAGCTCGATGGGGACAAGCTTCCCATAATCGAACCGTTAAATTCAGAAGGAGAGGAAAATGACCAGGATAATCATGTACGGAAACAAACCTTTGGCCAATTATCATTTGGCTTCTCATGGAACTCTACAAATATCTTTGTGCCTTGATATACCTTGGAGCATTTGTATTGAAGACTTTTCTCCTCTCCACGACACGAACTGGGTTTGCGTGCGGTAGGACTTTGGGTTGTGTTTACATACTCTGTTTGCTTATATGACTCTATTATAAAACTATATTTAAGATATCAATACTTGTGTTGTCTTTACACTTCGTGTTTTGCTACTTTATTATATAGCCCTGCTTGGTTTCTTACTACTAGATTTTCCAAATCCCTGGGAAAAAGTGCGGAACAAACTCAATTGGGCTCTATTAACAATGACTGACAGGTGAAAGGAACTAATCAATGCAGCCAAATCTTTGCAAAACTAAACAACATTGCAGAAACATAATACAACAGTGCAAAAAAGGACTTTAAGAACTCAAGCCCTTGCAAAATATGCAGGCTGTTAACACTCTAACAATGCAAACCTTTGCAGCTTAAAGTTTT
Organism: Anolis apletophallus; assembly: GCA_030556195.1. Classification (NCBI taxonomy): domain Eukaryota; kingdom Metazoa; phylum Chordata; class Lepidosauria; order Squamata; family Anolidae; genus Anolis; species Anolis apletophallus. The sequence goes on along the minus strand of JARBWK010000009.1, from coordinate 37,889,775 downwards.
ACATAGAAGTGGCGCTTGCTGCACCGTCACAATTTGTTTGTAAATCGGATGTTTGTAACTGCCTGTGTTATAGAAAATGTGATGGATGTTGTAATCCCAGTAATGATTATATCAGAAAATATCAGGAAATGGTAGAGATTGTTATTGTTGTGTGCCTTCAAGTCATTTCCAGCATATGGCAATACTAAGGCAAACGGATCAGAGTTTTATGGACAGATTTGTTCAGCGGAGATTTACCCTTGCCTTCCTCTGAAGGTGAGAGAGTGTGACTTGCCCAGGGTCACCCAGCCATTTTCCATAGTTGAGTATTGTCCATATTTTGATAACTGTAAACACCAAAGGGAGGACGGTGCTATTATGCATCCTTGTCACAAAATATGTGTAGGTGGCTAAATGAGAGCTGAGAGTTAGATAAAAAATGTAAACCAGGAGTCCGTGTTACTGAGAAGTTTTTTGACAACTCAAACTGTGAAATTCTGTTGCATCAAAAATATTCAGGAATGTGGAAGTCTGCTATGTACCCATTTGCATATGTAACTTTGCGACCAAGGTTCTCTGTGTTTTCATTTATTTATTTATTCTTATTTTTAGTACTGATGGGTTGTTCACCACTTGTGAGATTATTTTTTCACACCTTTAAGAAGTATCATTTTTAGTATTCCCAGAACTAGAGAGTTTGCCTTCCATCTTCAGTCCTTAGAGCAAAATAGAAGAGTCTCAGGGCAAGAGCACAGCTTTGGTGACTATGTGTGTGTATAAATATTCCTTATCTGTTAGATTTGATCCTTTTTTATTGGATGTCATCCTCTTTGGAATTGTGGTTGATGCTTAATGTGCCATCATGCAGGGGTCACTTCTTCTGTATGATCAGTAGAGCAGATCTGGTTGATGAAATCTAATGAAAAGACCTGACCTGACCTGACCTGGCAACCTAATTTTAATGTCCGTGTGAAGGGTGAGAACGGTTTTAAGTTGTAGCTGGAAAGTTTTTGTGACAGCACAGCAAGCGCCACTTGTATGAAAAACTTTAAGTTCCAAAAGGTTTGCACTGTTGTATTGTGTTTCTGCAGCCTGCTCAGTTTTGCCGTTTTGGTTGTATTGATTGGTTCTTTGTACCTGTAAATCATTGTTTACAGCAGTGTTTTTCAACCTTTTTTGAGCCGCGGCACATTTTTTACATTTACAAAATCCTGGGGCACACCACCAACCAAAATGACACAAAATGACACTCTAACACAGTAATACATATCGTTAATATGTTTCTAAATGTATTTATACACTCAGTGTGAAACCTGGGCCTGTTTCAATGAACACAACATAGATATCCTGGCAGGAATGGCAGAAAGACACACACAAAGTTCTTGCTCAACAGCTGGGAGTTATAGTTCACCCACAATCAAAGAGCACTCTGAACTCCACCAATGATGGAATGGAATCAAACTTCCCACACAGAACTACCTTAACCAAGAGAAAATACTATAAGAGTTTGGTGGGCATTGACGTTGAGTTTTGGAGTTTTAGTTCACCTATATCCAGAGAGCACTGTGGAGGGGAGGGAGGAAGACGTGGGGTGAGTCTGCGCGGTAGCGCCCGCACGGGTCACGTCTTCCTCCCTCCCCCCTCCCGCAAAAACGGCAACGTGAGCAAAGCGAGGCAAAGCAAGCAGAGCGAGGCTGGGAAGAAGGGAGCCCGAGTGGAGAAGAAAAAGTGTTTGGCAGGAGGGGGAAGAAAGGGTATTGGAGGTTCCAATTTCCCACGGCACACCTGATGATCGTTCACGGCACACTAGTGTGCCATGGCACACTGGGTGGGAAACACTGGTTTACAGAGCCCAATTAAGTTTGTCCCACCCCCTTTCCCAGGGATTTTGGGAATCAAGCCATTTGTTTAGCAGAGTTTTCCATGACTTCTCCAGAGAGGACATATCTGAAGGCCTTGGCCTTGGTCAAGCTATCTTTCAACACCAAACTGACTTTCCTTGGAACTCATACAGAAAGCTCAGCATACCAGACGGTTGAGCAGCTCTGAGGAGTTTCAAGCGCCTTCAAACAGTCAGGTGCCATTCAGAAGAAGGTTTTGTGCCTTCAACATAAGCCAGCTGGCTGGGGTCTCGAGTGTCCTTACCTCGAGGCCACAAAGAAGGAGAGGACTTGGAGAGCCATCTGGCTGAAGCTTCCTGGACCTAAGCAACAGAGAGACTATAAAGTATTTTTCCTTTATCTTTTGGGGAACAAAGTTTAGTGCCTGGGTGAGGTTAACTCATGTTAAGAACAAAAAAGCCTGTTTGAGTTAACTAGAGTGTCCAGCTTGGTCCTTGGGAGCCCCAAGTCTAAAGCAGGGGTGCCCACACTTTATCAGCATGCGAGCTACTTATAATAAAACCAAGTGCGGTGAAGCTACGTTCAAATCAACCGGCTGGACAGGGTGGACCCTCTCTTAAAGATCCCACCGCTGCCGCCAATATGTGACCACTCCACTTCTTGACCGGCCTCAGACTGGACAATCTTTCTATGTCCACACTGCTGACCTCCAATCCAAGGAAACCTCGAAGTTACCTCAGCAACTTCACGTTTATTGGCAGGGTACTGTCTCACCCCTTCACCATTTAACTGACTGGAGTTTTAAAACTTCTCAGTGACCACTTGACCACGCTGCCACCATTTATCCGGCTGACCACTGACTTTGAGGGCCACCACCAATAAAAGAATCAGGAGAGGTGTTTTCCTTTTAAGATGCAAACAATTTATTTTGACACAAATGGGTACAATCTTGGTTGGTTTCAAACTTCCTTAGAGGCACAACTTTTTCTGTTACATAACACAATGGGGACCTATTATAGGGTTTCCACTAAACCTCTATAAACCCCTGCAACTTTAACTAGGGTCTCTATACCCTTTAACTGGACTGCTCACTAGCAGACCTTAAGACACACCCTAACACTGGACTGTTCTCTTTCAGTCCTTAGGACACTCTCAACTAGAACATAACTCCTCCCCCTCTCATTTGGCAGTTGGCTTCCCGCTCTTTTCCAACTGTAGAATTCAAACCTGAACATTCTACTAGCCTCTAGCCCTGGTTGCCATGGCGACAGCTCTTCTAAGCTTCTGCCATGCCTCCCTTCTGTTTCACCCACAGAAACAAACCATAGAACATTCAAAACAACATACATTTTAACACATGTCACACAACATTTACACACAAATAATCAACATCATTACACCAAGTCAGAAAGATCTACCTACCTCCTCAAGGTTGAGAGGGGAGGGGTGGGGGCGGGGCTTGGCGCAGCTTGGCTCCGCCCCCTCTGGCTTTGGAGCTCCCAGCAGCTTCTCCAGGCTTGAGGATGGTAATGCGAAGACAGTGGTGACATAGCTAGCACAAGGCTGTATGATTACGGTATGGTATGTGGTATATGCATTTGGTATTGGTGGTTGTTGTATTGTAACACAGTATAATACTGCCAATGATAATGTGGTACAATAATTATATCGTGATATTATCATTTATATATTTGTATTACATGCAATATTGCTAACAATATTGCGATATGTTGTAATGTTAATTGTTGTTTTTTCAGTTTGTTGTAAGCCGCTTCGGCAATATTGTTATATGTACACTGTAAGCCACTCTGGCAGTATTGTTGTTTTCTGTAAGCCACTCTGAGTCCCCTTCGGGGTTGAGAAGGGTGGCATATAAAAAATAGTAAATAAATAAATAAGGCTGGTTTGGCATTGCCATCCCCAAGCCTGGAGAAGCTGCTGGTAGAGCGGAAGCCAGAGAGGGGCGGAGCCAGGCCACACCAAGCCCCGCCCCCTCCCCTCTGGCGTTGGAGCTCCTGGCAGCTTCTCCAGGCTTGAGGATGGCAATGCCAAACTAGCCTTGTGCTATCTATGTCACCACTGGCTTGGCATTGCCATCCTCAAGCCTGGAGAAGCTGCTGGGAGTGCCGAAGCTGAGGGAGGGGGCGGGTCTTGGCGCGGCCTGGCTCCGCCCTCCTCTGAGAAGCACCCCATTTGGCTGGGATCGACCTCTTTCAGTCCCGGGATCGACTGGTCGATCGCGATTGACTTCCTGGGCAGCCCTGCTCTAAAGGAAGGCAAGAAGCAATCCCCCGGTATATAGAGACGACGTCCTCGCCCTTCACTGAATATTTTCAGATCGGGTGCGACGGCACAGTTTTGTTTTTGTTTGTTTTAGGATTTGTTTAACTGGGAAAGACATGATATGCTGATAAGGCCCTGTTTGTGCAAACCACTTTCATTTTCTGAAAGCAACTAGTTGCTTTCCTCACTATTTCTGTTAACCCAACAGAGCTTGGCTTGTTATTGAAAACCAGAAATATAGTTTGTAAAGTTATTTTAATTACAAGCAAGCTATAGTTGTTGTTGTTGTGCCATTGTAAGATAGAGGGAAATGTCCCAGCTAGCTTATTCACATGATCTATATTGAAATATCTGAGAAAATCCAAAAACATTATGAAACCATCCTTTGCTGCAAGCTGCTCGTGTGATGCTTCTTCCTTCTTTTCTTATCAATCAAAGTCAACATACATATAAGTAATGAGTAATAAGCAAATATCTCTTTTTCACCACATTGAAAAGTCGTGAATTACAGCCATGGCTATTACATGCAGAAGGGTACCAGGGTGTTGGTTTTTTTTTTACTATAAAAGAATGATTTGTTGCCAAAGTAACTAATTACAATAGTTTTCTTTGGTTTCTAATGGCTTAATATATGTTTTCTAATTTGCTTTTTTCCCAAATAATTTTGATGCTTTCCAGATACTTTCGTAAGTTTTGAATGTTATAGAGAACTACCGATGAAGAGGACACAAATATATATATATTTGTACGTGCCATTGGATTTCGAAAATGGTTTGGCTGTAGTACTGTATTTTGAGGTTCTGCTTAAGGCACTTCTAAAGAGTAGTTTAGTAAACATGCTACCTTAAACATGATACACTTTAAAGGTTTATAGATATCTTTATTAATAAACATTTGTGCTTGTTACTTTCTTTATTATGTGTATTTTTTATCCAATTTGGAGAGGCAATCTATGAACTTTGTTGCTGGGATATATGGTAATTTCCTGCTAGGGTTTAGCTACTTCTGAATGATAAATAACCTGAGCCATAGTTGTTAATGTAAATGGAAGAAGATTGCCCATCTATCTTCTTGTACAATATAAAATTATTCAAGTTCAAATAACATTTTGTCTTGCCACTGAGTGTTTTTTGGAAGCCGTCCCATTAACAAGGTTCATTCCATTTAAGTCTTCCAAGGGCAAACCTAATGAGAAAGTTACATGGATTACCGGTGTCAATAATTCATTTTTCTGTATCTCTTTCAATGCATGTTCTTATTAAGGCTGTCAATCACATAAAGACTTCTTAGTTGATTACCTTCCTTTTAACATTATATTTCATAGAGGCAGAACACTGCCTTTTGAGCAAAAATGTGAAATCAGGGAGACCATGGTCCCTTCTACACTGCCCCCTGTAACCCTGGATCTGATTGCAGATTAGCTTCCTCTCCCAGAATATCTGACAGTGGAAACTCATATAATCCAGTTTAAAGACTGTAATTTCGGATCAGATCCTGGAATATAGAAAGTCAAGACCTGGCTATTTGAGCAGGCATTTGTTGATGAAATATAAGGCTTAATTGGATATATGGAATGACGACGATGCAATGGAAACTGATTTCAACATGACGCTGAGGCTGCAATTGTATGTTTTTAATTGTTAAATTGTTATTATATGTGTTATGTTTTGGGGGGGAAGGGTTTGTCTTGTTGCTGTGTTATATTGAGGGCAGAGACTGCCTGTGTAAACCGTCCCGAGTCGCCTTCGGGCTGAGAGGGGCGGTATAGAAACGTGACAAATAAATAAATAATAAATATAGAAGGGACCTATAGAAAAACTGCTTAAAAATATATATTCTGGGATATCCCTCATTGGAAAAAACATGATTATAGGATATTTTCTTTAAGAAAGATAAATAAAATATCTGAGATAAGGTGTTTATATATAATGCACTCCTCAAGACTATATACAACATTTTACAGCTTTATAATTCTTGGCCTTGTTTGCCTTTCTGCAGTTCTTTTTGTGGGAATGACTGCTTTATGTATACTTGGTAGGCCTGGTTAGGTTCGTCGGAATGCTTTTAAAATCGGAATGAATTCGGATTAAATTCACTTTTGAAGCAATGTAAGCAGCCCAGAAGTGAATTTGCTAATTCAAAGCCATCACCGCCATTTTCGGAAAGGAATCAGCATTAGATTCCCGCCCGAGGTGTTTTCCCCTCATTGGCTGTTTAACCCAGTTTGGAGGCGGATGTCCTTCCCTCTGCATCAGAACTGGGGCGACAGCCGCATCCAAAGTGGAATAGGAGGAGTCGCGGTAAAAGCAGTGGCTGCATCCTCTGTCACTCGTGGGGAACCCTCCACCTTTTGCGGGGCACCCTCCGCCACTCGCAGGGTGCCCTCTGCCACCCATGGCGCGCCTTTCACTGACCACGGGGCGCCCCTTCGCCACTTGTGGGGCACCCTCTGCTCGCAGCCTGTCTCACCAGAGATGCTTTCAATAGAAGCCCAGAAGGGGTCTCTGCCTTCATGGAGGGAAAGCACAATCAACTGACCCGCGACATATAATAATAACAATATTATTAAGATTGATAATATTAATATTAATAATAACAATAATAGTGCTGGAAAAGGGCCTCTAAAGACCATCTAGTCCAGTGGTTCTCAACCTTTGGGTCCCGAGATGTTTTGGCCTTCAACTCCCAGAAATCCTAACAGCTTGTAAACTGGCTGAGATTTCTGGGAGTTGTAGGCCAAAACACCTGGGGACCCACAGGTTGAGAACCACTGATCTAGTCCAACCCCCTTCTGCCTTCATGGAGGGAAAACACGATCAACTGACCCCCAACAGATAATAACAATATTATTAAGATTGATACTATTAATATTAATAATAGTTATGGAAGGGACCTCTGGAAACCATCTAGACCAAAGACCTTCTGCCTTCCTCCTTACCTTCTCTCTTCTTTCCTTCCCTTCCTTTTTCACTCCCTCCCTTACTCCTTCTCCCTTCTTTCATTTCCTTCCTTTCTTCCATCTGCTTTCCTTCCTTCCCTCCCTCCATCGCTCCAGTCCTTCTCTTCCTTCCTTCCTCTCTTTCTAAACCCCAACCTACTTCCTTCCTTCCCTCTCTCCCTCTGTTTCTCCCCCTTTGCTTCTTCCTTCCCTTCTCCCTTCTTTTCTTTATTTCCTGGTCCCGGAGTCCTAGATGCATCCCTGCCTGCCTGACTTCTGGGCTTCTGTCAAAAGCATCTCTGGCGAGACAGAGTGCAAGCAGCGGGTGCCCTGCGAGTTGCGAAGAGGTGCCCCACGGGCAGTGAAAGGCGTCCCATGAGTGGCAGAGGGCACCCTGCAAGTGGCGAAGAGCGCCCCGGGAAAGGTAGAGGGTGCCCATGAGCGACAGAGGATGCAGCCACTAGGGTTGGTCTCGGATTAAATTTTTATAAAAAGTTAATTTAATTGTTTTTGAACCATGTGCTCCAACCCGGAAGTGTAATTTCTTTACCGAACCTGGGGGCCGCCATTTTTCTTAATTATTGTAATTAGATCATATCTTCCCTCTCAGTTCTTCTATCAGGAATATTTATCTCCTCAAAAATAGCTTTTCAGGGTACTTACAGACATATCACGGCCCTTTGCCTGGTCGGAGGATAATTAAAGTAAAAGGCCTCCTGGAGGAAGTGAAGAAGCAAGGGGAACCATAGAGAAAAAACAAGGGCTCCTAGAGTGCCTTTGAGGACTGAAGGAAAAAAGCAGTTTAAACACCCAGAAAATCGGGGAAGATAGACGGAAAGGAGAAGAATGAGAAGAAAGGCTGAAAGAAGAGGAGGAGGGAGTGACAAGACCACAGAGTGAAGAATGAAAAACTACAGAAGCAAGGGGAAACCATAGAGAAAAAAACAAGATTTCTAGAGCGCCTTGGAGGACTGCAGAGAAAATAGCCTTTGCGCGCTTTTCCTCCAACCATGCAGAAGGGCCGCGCAGCACTGTGATATGTCTGTAAGTCACCCTAACAAGCAATTTTTGAGAAGGTTGATATATTCCTGTTACAAGAACCTCATACTGTATAAGTTGGTGGTACCATTTCTATATGTTATAAATCTTCAGCTCCAGTCAATTGTACTCCAGAAGTGAAGGGAAATGTTTCCCCCTTGATTTGCCTGTGATGTCAGCCCTGTTTTCCTTCTGTGCGCATGCGCTGGAATAAGAACTAATAACAAATTTCGTTATTAATTACGTTACATTTCAGAATTTTTTGGAATTTTTTTTGTAAGTATTTCTATTACTAATAAAAAATCCCCCCCCCATTTGATTTTAGAACCATTTTTTATGGATCAACCAAGCCTAGCAGCCACTGCTTTTACTGTGACTCCCCCTCCTCCACTTTGGATGCGGCTGTCACCCCAGTTCTGACACAGAGGGAAGGACATCCGCCTCCAAACTGGGTTAAACATGTGTGTCCGCCATTAACGAAGCCATTCTGAAATTTCGGAATTAATCCGAAACTATTTCGAATTTCTTCCGGAAAATTTTGGAAGTTAATCAGATTCGAAGCGCCAGTGCCCGCTATATCCAGAACAAGTTTTGAACCATTTTTTTTATCAACCAGGCCTAATACGTAGTACTAATGTGGACTCAAGGAGAAAAATAATTTCCTTTGTTTAATTAATGGTAATTGTTTCTTCTATTCTCTGCTACGTTTATTGGGGGAGGGCCATGCTGGTAGACCCAAAGGTCCTTAATATTTAAGGACCTTGTAGCTGTATTCTTTACAAAAGCAAACGTTTCAAATACTTTTTTTTAATCAGTTTCGCCCATAAAGAAGAACCTTTTCTTCCAAATTTCTGGAAAGTTTACATCTTGTCTTTAAAATTACCAGGAAGTTTGCACCTTGGCTTTTGAACAGTTATAAAGGAAGTATAATGCCACGTTGCATTCATTCATTAAAAAATAATTGATCAAGACCAGCACTTTAAAAAAGTTTACCTTCTTGTACATTAAAATTATTGCTCACGTATATGCTTTGAAATTGATTATATGGCAGTGTAGACTCATATAATCCAGTTCAAAGAAGATAATGTACATTATCTGGATTATATGGCAGTGTAGAATGGACATTAGAAGAATCCCACAAAGTTAAAAACAAAAGAAGAACTATGCGGGATAACACCAAAGGCCTATTTAGCTCAAGTTTTGATTCATAAAAAGCGGCCAAGCAATTGCCAATGGGAAGTTCCCGACAAGATTATTATGAGTTCCAGTTGCTCCTTAATCCTGTGATCCCTGGCAAGTGATGGGCAGCCAGACTAATAGATGGCCCCTGTAGATGGCCCTACTATCCACAAATGTATTTTATCCCATTTGAAGTCACCAAGTGGGAAGCTATCACTGTGGTAGTGAGCCCTACAGTTTACAATGAATGAAGAAGTGCCTCTTTTTTGTTTAACCTGGATATTAGCCAAACATAATATGAATTTGCTAACTTGTACTCTCCTCTGGGTTGGATACCCCCTCAAAACAAATGTGCAAAGGTGATAACTTCCTTGCTTCTTCATATTGTTGTCAGTAGATGCTATCACATAGAAATGTTGTTTGGGTATGTGCCCAGTTCCCTTGAAGTAATAAAGTGAAATTCTTGCTTGACACTTTGGTTGCATAATTCAGATGCCATAGACCATTTTTTCTTACTTCTCCCTTTCTCCTATTTCAGTGATAAGCTGATTTGTTTTTTTTAAAGAAATGCCTCTTTTTTTAAAAAAATCATCTGCATAATTCATTCTGCATAATTCAGAAGCCGGTGTTCGTATGTGCAGACACTTCTTTTCTCTGGCAGTTCATATTTAATAGTTTATTTTACCATTTATCAACTACTGTATATCCTTGTGAATATTTCTACTTTATATATAAGTCAAGGACAAGGGTGGTCTAAGGTAATTTTAAATAGTAAGCAAGCATTATTTTGCCCCCCACCCAAAACATTATTTTGGCGCCTCTTCCTTCCTTCCTTTCTCCCCCTTCGCCCTTTCCTTCTCTTCTTCCTTTTCCTTCCCTTCCTTCTTTCCTCCATTCTCCCTCTTCCTTCCTCTTCCTTCCTTCCTCCCTCTTCCTTCCTTCCTTTCTCCCATTTCACTCTTTCCTTCTCTTCTTCCCTTTCCCTACCTCTTCTTTCCTTCTTCTCTTCCTCTCCCTTTCTTGCTGTCTCTCTCAGAGGAGGAGCTGCTGGCGGCGGCGAGGAAGGGGGCTGGTCAGGGAGAAGGAGGCACCGCTGCCATGCGCCGCTGCTGCTTCTTCCTCCTCCTCCTTGCCGCTCCGCTCAGGGGCAGAGGGTGGAAGCCAAGCTGGGGCGGGGCTTGAAGGGACCAGGAAGCCGGCATGACGCTTTAGGAGGGAGGAGCCGTGGGGACCCTCCCCTTGGCTCCTCCCTCCCTCCTAAAGCCCCCACGTCGGCTTCAGAAGTGGCAATTTTCCCCAGCTCCGCCCCTGCCATGGCTCCGCTTCTTTCTTCTCGCCTAGGGTGTCAAAAGGCTATGATCCGGGCCTGCATCTAAGAGGAAGGCGAAGGGCCCGAGGATGTGTCAGCTGCAGGGAGGGGTGGGCCGGGGCCTCCCGATGCGCCTGGCGGGCGGGAGAATTTGCCCCTTCCCAGCCCCTCCAAGATGGCGCCCTACGTGAGTGCGTAGTTCGTGTATACGGTTGGACCGCCCCTGGTCAAGAACAGATTTGGGGGCTAGAATTATGAATTTTGATATGACCTGTAGATAAGCAGATTGTCATTCTGCAGATAGAAGAAAGACCGAATCATCCCTGGTTGCCACTACAATTTTCCCACCCAAATGTTCAAATACACCTTTTGCAGCCTACTCAAGGGATAGTTCCTTCCTTGATCAAACTTAAAGTACAGTATTGAGGACCATCCCCATTTATGAGTAGAGTGGTGATTGATGAGAGCTTAGTCCATTCTTGGAGAACATAAAAGAAGATGTAGCAAATAATCGCTGCTATGACCACTGCTTTCCTACCCAGGCTTTCTAAAAGGTCAGAAGCAGCACCATGGCAAGCAGACTTAGGACTTCATCCCATGCAGTCTTCACTCTATTTCTTAGGCCTGGGCAATCATGGTTCTAAATGGTTCTAAGTCAAGGACAAGGGTGGTCTAAGGTAATTTTAAATAGTAAGCAAGCATTATTTTGCCCCCCACCCAAAACATTATTTTGGCGCCTCTTCCTTCCTTCCTTTCTCCCCCTTCGCCCTTACCTTCTCTTCTTCCTTTTCCTTCCCTTCCTTCTTTCCTCCATTCTCCCTCTTCCTTCCTCTTCCTTCCTTCCTCCCTCTTCCTTCCTTCCTTTCTCCCATTTCACTCTTTCCTTCTCTTCTTCCCTTTCCCTACCTCTTCTTTCCTTCTTCTCTTCCTCTCCCTTTCTTGCTGTCTCTCTCAGAGGAGGAGCTGCTGGCGGCGGCGAGGAAGGGGGCTGGTCAGGGAGAAGGAGGCACCGCTGCCATGCGCCGCTGCTGCTTCTTCCTCCTCCTCCTTGCCGCTCCGCTCAGGGGGCAGAGGGTGGAAGCCAAGCTGGGGGCGGGGCTTGGAAGGGACCAGGAAGCCGGCATGACGCTTTAGGAGGGAGGAGCCGTGGGGACCCTCCCCTTGGCTCCTCCCTCCCTCCTAAAGCCCCCACGTCGGCTTCAGAAGTGGCAATTTTCCCCAGCTCCGCCCCTGCCATGGCTCCGCTTCTTTCTTCTCGCCTAGGGTGTCAAAAGGCTATGATCCGGGCCTGCATCTAAGAGGAAGGCGAAGGGCCCGAGGATGTGTCAGCTGCAGGGAGGGGTGGGCCTAAATGGTTCTAAAGTACTTACGAAACTAAAGTTCTGGTGGTGAAAACTAGGTGGTGCTGGTGCTTTGCTTCTACAGTGTTGCAAAAGTTCTGGTGGTGAACATTTCAGAACTCTAACAAAACATTCATAATTTCATTATAAATGGCAGTTTCTAATTGGTCCTGTCTGAAAAATCGCCAATAATGAAATAATAATGAAGTTTTGATAGTTTTGTTAGAGTTCTGAAATGTCAATCATTGTTTAACAGAGCCCAATTGAGTTTGTTCTCCCCCTTTTCCTAGGGACTTGGGAATCTAGCCATTTTGTTTACGGAGCTTTCCTGGATCTCTCCAGAAGAGGACATATCTGAAGGTTTGCCAGGGCCAGGCCTTGGTCAAGCCATCTCTCAACACCAAATAGACTTTCCTTGGGTCTCATAGAGAAAGCCCAACATACCGGATGGTGGGTAGCTCTGAGGAGACCCAGGTGCCTTCAAACTAGTCGGCTGGCATCCAGAGGAAGGTCCCATATTTTCAGTATAGGCCAGCTGGCTGGGGTCTCGAGACCATAAAGACAGAGAGGACTTGGAGAGCCATCCGGCTGAAGCTTCCTGGACCCAAGCAACTAAGAGTCTGTAAAGTATTTTTCTTTTATCCTTTTGGGGAACCAAGTAAAGTGCCTGAGGGAAGATAACTCATGTTGTAAACAATAAAGCCTGTTTGAGTTATCTATAGTGTCCAGCTTGGTCCTTGGGGGACCCAAACCTCTAAAGGAAGGCAAGAAGCAATCCCCCGGTAGAGAGAGTCCATGTCCTCGACCTTCCTGAGTATATATAGACTGGGTGAGACGGCACAGGAATCCTTTGTTGGGAGGTTTTCCTGGCCCTGATTGATTCTTGTCTGGAATTCCCCAGCTTTTTAGTGTTGCTCTTTATTTACTGTCCTAATTTTAGAGGTATTTTTTAAACGCTGGTAGCCAGATTTTGTTCATTTTCATGGTTTGCTCCTTTCTGTTGAAATTGTCCACATAATGCAAATTAGCTTAAATGAAAAGGATTTGAACAACATAATTTATTAAGGGCATTATACCTTGCTGATTTCCACGGCTTGTCTTAGAACTCTTCCAGCTTGTATTGCAATTCCTTTAATGTTTTTTAATGCAAGTCTTAGGTAAAACCATGGGGAAATTTAAGGGCCAAGCTATGTATTGCATGGCGTTATGTACTAGACTGCACAATTGTGTGTATATATCTGTGTTGGAAGGATGCCGGGAATTAAAGAAGCACTTAGCCTTTTGCTTGCTGTATTCACCCCCCCCCCCCTCGGTCTTCTTTTCTATTTCCTACGGCTGATTCCCGTAACTCTTTTTTTTCCTCCCTGACCTCAACCCCACATATGGAAAATGTACACCATGCAACTGTTCCTTTGGCCTCTCATTGGGAGATAGGAATCTTCTGGTAATCTTTCACCTTCCCCTGATAGTGTTGCCAATCACAGAGTATTATAAACTATGTGAGGGCGGGATTGTTCGCAGTCTGTTTTCCCACTTCATTTTGTAACGTTGTATAACGAGTTTTCTGTGATCTGTAGATAAAAGGTTAAACAATCCTGATTAACATGTACAGATAAAAATATCACGGGTGGCCTTTCCATCTCATGTTAGAAGAACGGGATTGGTAGGGGATATTAAAAGCTGTATGAAAGCCGGAGACAGGTTAGATGTTGCCTAAATTAAATTGCCTAGTTATTAGAAGGAAAGCAAACTCAATCAAGAAAGCCATCTGTTCTGTGTGATATGCTGTAATCCCTCCTCCCTTTTGACAGTGTAAATGTTATTGATGTTTATAATCTAAATGTCATATCACTATTAGCAACCATCATAAGAATCCAGCCTGGCTACATGATTCTGTCCTTCTTCTCTTACTTTCCCACGGTGTGTTCAACAGCTCTGTTGGGTATCTAAAGGATCGTGGTCCCTCAACAGGTCCCAAAGTGAAGCCTCTCTCAAGTAAAGTTGTATGGGCTGTTGAAATAGGCTGTTTACTTTCCTTTTCTTTCAGATATCTATTGTGGTATGGAGTATGCAAGCAGTGGTCTGAGGATTGGTCCTACTAACTTCAGTTGCTGAGACTGAACAAGTGTTATCATATAGCTCAGAGCTTTCCAAACATTTCATGTTTGTGACACATTTTTTACACAAGCATAATTTTGGGACATAGTAGTTCAGTTTTACTAGCAAAAAGGAGGTTAAGACAACCTCTTGTGAGAAATATGGGCATGTGCATTGAATTTTGGCTGTTGTTGTGTGCCTTGGAGGTCCTCCAGGTCAGTCGCTTGCCTGACCGGGGTATTGGGTGACAACCTGTGCTGGGCGGGGTTGCACTCCCCTTGAAGTCACAGGTCTGCAGTTTGTGGGTCCTCCTGGACTCAGCGCTAACGCTTGATGCATAGGTGTCGGCAGTGTCGGCAGTGGCCTTTGCATAGCTAAAACTTGTGCACCAACTGCGACCATACCTCGTGAAGTCGGACTTGACCATGGTGGTCCATGCCTTAGTTACCTCTAGATTGGATTACTGCAATGTGCTCTACGTGGGGCTTCCCTTGAAGATGGCCCGGAAACAGCAACTTGTCCAACGCATGGCGGCCAGATTAATAATGAGGACGAATTACAGGGAGTGGTCAACCCCCTGTTTAAGGAACTCCATTGGCTGCCGTTTATTTTCCAATCCCAATTCAAGGTACAGATCATCACCTTTAAAGCCCTAAACGGTTTGGGACCCGCCTACCTTCGTGACCGTATTTCCCTCCATGTACCTGCCTGTTCCCTTCAATCCTTGGGAGAGGTTCTCCTTTCGCCCCTGCATTTAACCCAGGCCAGCTTGCTGGGAACAAGGGAGAGAGCTTCCTCTTCAGTGGCCCCCCGACTCTGGAATATATTACCTGGCAAGATTAGACAAGCCCCACTTTAGAAAATTTTAAGAAGAAACTCAAAACCTGGCTCTTCCGTTGTGTCTTTGGTGATTAAACATACAACCTGATATTGACCCCTCAACGTTTGTCCTTAGAGTACACCTCCACCTCTCCTGTACGTAGACTCCTCTCGACTCCATCCCTGAAGCGTTTCTCCCCCACAGATAAATCTGCTCCACCCCTATCTCACCCCGTGTTTTTAGCTCCCGTGTTTTTTTCCTGTACAACACTTTTTCCACATGATCTGAAAAGCATCACCGAGAGGTAGCTGCACAGATTCACCCCGTTGCTCCCTCTTTCCTCCCTAGAAGCCGGAGCTTTATGATGAAGTTGATAGTCCACTTCTCAAACCACCACAGCACACTGACTCTCTCACAAGAGTATTCGAAAACAGCGGTTTGCCACCAAAGCAGCAGACACATTCTCCATTTCATGATTCCCAGCTAGACGCATAATGCATGCACAGAAACAGCCAGATTCAACACCAAAATTTATTCTGCAGAAAAATGGTTGCAGCTGATTAGATTCAACCAACAGTCAGAACTCAATCATTAATAATGACTGTCATCAGACTTGATGAAAAATACTTTCAGTGACGTGATCATTTCAGATGATGAGAATGTTGTTGCTAAATCCATCAGATTGTTGCTGGTATATATCCATCCACGCATCTCAGCTCTGAGATACCTTAAAACATTATCCTACAATAGTGGTTAGGGAATACAGGTCGTGTTGTGGTACAGAGATGGCCGTGGCTGAGTCCAGGAGTTAAAAGATAACAAAAGTTTATTTAAACATCAAATGGGTGTTGGAATAACAAAAAAATAGCCTATCTTCAGCTGTACAAAAACCCCAATAATCCCAGGAAACCCCAAAACCAAAAATGCTGAGAAAAAAAGAACTCAAAAACAAACAGCAGACGTCCTTCTGCGGCGTTCAGTCAAAGGGATGTCCATAAGGCATAGTCAACATCAATCCAGGGATCATAGGACAGGAGACAAACATACAGGAAAGGAGGAGACGTTCCAGAGTCGACAGGAGCTAAGTGTACAGAAAACACATAATTCACAGCCCCCCCATAAAACACAGCATCTTCCTCCCTCCATGTAATACTATACCAAACACTCTGTAGCAGGAAAATCACAGCAGTCACAGCGAAGGTCAAGAGGTACACGGCAACAGCTAAACACAAAAAGCAGACATGAATCCCAAAACCCCCCACCTTTTCCCAATATCAGCTAGAGCTGCCATAGCAGCTCTCCCAAGGAACAAAGTGGATAAAGAACCCAATAACTCACGAGTAATCTGGAAACCAGGAACCAAGACACAGGAACACAGGATACACGAACCAGAATAACAACTCCTTGACCACCGTGAGGGGCAAGCCAAATACTCACTTGATATAGCACTATCAATCAGAGTCATCAGAGAACCCGCCCTGCTCCAAAACAGCAGCATTCCCATTCCCTGCAGCTGTTGTACCATGTCCAGATCTCCAAGCCAGCCACAGCTCTTCTTGACTTAAAGGGCCCCACTCAGTTTCTGAATGAGAAGAAGGCCAGTCCTGATCCGTCTGGAACCCCAGAAATGTACTGTCCCCCGAGTCCGCATTGCATACATCTCTCACTTCCTGCACCAATGCTGAATCTAGGTCTGTATCACTTTCTTTTGACTGTAATTCTGCATTCCCTGGAAACCCTTCAAATGTATCAGACTCAGAAGGTTCCCTAAGTAGATGCTGAATCTTTCTCCTCTGTTCTCTGTCTGAGTCAAGGCTTGAGGCACTAGCCACTCTCTTTACCCCAGCTGTAGGAGCCTGATCATCCAGAGCCGTGCCCCAAACTGAGCTACTGCTTGATGTTACTGCCTCAGCCCCTTCCTCCATGCTACTACCTGTAGTAACTGGAGGCTCATTTACAACAGGTCGAGTGTCTTTTATCCAAAATGGTTGGGACCATGGCGTTTGTGATTTTGGATTTTTTTGGATTTTGGAAAACTTTATGCCCACAATGGTATATCTTGGAATTAGAATAAACAGACAATAACACTGTTTCCTAAGACGGCAGGTAAAGAATACTCAGTTCTTTTGGTGGGGGGGTTGTTTCAGAATACCCCACTGAAAAAGGGGTGACCACCATGAGATTTTTGCTTGTAATGTAGATGTTTTTTAAAACAAGGGATCACATTTTAGTGTGAAGGAAAGTTCTGTATAGTAAACAGCATTGCTAATAACAGATTTATGTAAATGGCTGGCATTCAGATACCTCTTACTGTTCCAACATTGAGCTAAGGGAGCTCAATGTTAGGGTCACAATGTTGGGGGTCACAATAAAATTGGCTCAGTGTTGGGGTCACAAAAAATGGGGTTGGCCTCAAACTTTAAGAATTCTAGTTTATGACATCTTCAGACCTGACTATATAATGCAGTTTCTAACTTTATCATATAGCAGTGTAGATGGGGCTTTAATGTGATGCTGCCAAGTAGAGCTGTTTGATCCAAAACAAAAAGTGGTTCAAAACTCATTCCGGATGTAGGGGGTGCTGGCACTTAGAATCTGAATGACTTCTGGAATTTTCTGGAAAAAAATCAGAATTTTTACAAATAAATTCCGAAATTTCAGAATGGCTTCGTTAATGGCGGACACACATGCTAATTAGGAAAGAAACAGCACTGGCACAGGGGGAACTTCAGGGGATTGTTCCTCCCTCATATTTAGACCAACCATGATGAAACTTGCTACAGTGGTAGAACACATGGACCACTGTTAGCTCACCAAACTTCATAACTTTTCACTTATCCATGGATTTTTGGCGAATTTTCAAAATTTTTATTAAAAGTTTTATAGACCGACCCAGCTTCCCACTGGTAAGATTTGAATGGATATTTTCTATAGGCAGCTGTGGCTCATGGAGAGTGCACCTCCGCCACAAGCAGAAGGTCGTGAGTTCCTCTTCAAAAGCCTTGACATGGGCAACAGCACTCTGCCCATGCTCAGGAGCCCTCTTTTAGCCATTTCCTGCACCTTTAGGCTCCTCAAAAACCGTGACCTGGACAAAGGCACTCTACTCGTGCTCAGAAACCCTTTGTATGCAAACCTCCTGCTCTTTGCATGTTCAGGTGTGGAGGCCAAGGGCACTCTGCTCATGCTCAGGAACCCTTTGTGTGGTTTTTAAGTAGTTGATCTATTCCAGAAACTTTCTGTGTGGCTGTGCTTAGCTACTCTCACCTCATCCCTCTTTGCATCGCCACTGTTAAACTACAGGACCTTTCGCAATCTCTACGATGGTCTTCTGGGGGCGTGGCCTTCAAGAATAGCCACGCCCATCACATCCCTCTTTTAATCTTTGCATCGCCACTCACCAGGAAAGGGAAACCATGATTTTTAACTGTGCAAAACTACCGAACCTTTTGCAATCTCTACAGCTGGTTGCCTCCAGCCAATGAGGGGAAAGCACCTCAAGAGGGATGGGAATCTAATGCCGATTCCTTTCCGAAAATGGCAGCGGTGGCTTCGAAATGGCAAATTCACTTCCGGGTTGCTTACATCTCTTCAAACCCGCTTCAACCGTGAATTTAATCCGAATTCATTCCGATTTTACGAGCATTCCGACGAACCTACCCAGGCCTACTGCCAAGGTCTTCACTCCCCCTCCTTCCCTCTCTCTCGATCTCTCTCTGTGTGCGTCTTCTCTTTTTTTTTGCATGCTCTCTCTCTTCTTCACCCTCAATCTAGTTTTCATTCGCTCCCTTGTTTTTGTTTGTTAGTTTGTCTCTGGAGAGAGTAGAGATTTATTATGCTTTTCAGATGTGTTCTGAGACATACAGTATATTTTTGGATGGCTTTGTAGTACTGTTATGTTTTCAGAGGGAGTTTCAGAAAGAGATAAAGCCAATATTGTGTTTGATATTAAAGATCAATGCAGTTGGTACACAAACTATATGTGGAGTCATTGTAGAGAAACAGCACTACTTTTAATTCTACCAACTTTATCAACATACTAGCTTGGGGACCCGGCCCTGCCCGGGTTATTTGTGAAGCGCAGCAGGATGTAGAGTGGGTCATGGGGGCTCTGTGTGCCAAGTTTGGTCTTGATCCATCATTATTGGGAGTTGCAGTGGTATCATGAAATTACTGAAGGTAGTGCAAGTCCCATCATCTCTGCCCCCCAAGTGTAGTAGGATGTAGATTGGGTCAGGGGCTCTGTGTGCTAAGTTTGGTCTGTATTGGTGAATGGATGAGGGATGCATTGTTTTTCGGAAGTGAGTGAAGGTACTTCAAGTCCCATCATCTGTGGTCCGTCTCACAGTAAACTGCACCAGGCTGTAGAGTGGGTCATGAGGGCTCTGTGTGCCAGATTTGGTGTTGATCAGTCATTGAATTAGGTTTGTAGCAGGATTGGGAAGTGAGGGAAGGTACTGCAAGTCCCATCATCCAAACTTCAGTAGGATGTAGAGTGGGTCACTGGGGCTCTGTGTGCCAAGTGTGGACTTTCTCGGTGTTTTTTGGGGGCCACAGTGGTCTGTGGGAACAGAGGGGTGTGAAAATACTACAAATTCCATCATCCATTGTCAGTCCTCCCCCGAACCTCATCAGGACGTGAAGGCAGCCATGGGGGTTGTGTGTGCCAAGTTTGGTCTCAATAGGTAATTGGATGAGGGTCGCAGCAGACTTGGGAAGTGAGTAGAGGTACTTCAAGTCCCATCATCCATGGTCCACCCTCCTCCAAACTGCACCAGAATGTAGAGTGGGTCATGAGGGCTCTGTGTGGCAAGTTTGGTGTTGATCAATCATAGGATTAGGTTTGTAGCAGTCTTGGAAAGTGAGGGAAGGTACTGCAAGACCAATCATCCATGTTCTGTCCCCCTCCAAACTTCAGTAGGATGTGGACTGGGTCACTGGGGCTCTGTGTGCCAAGTGTGGTCTTTATCAGTGTTTGTTGGGGGCCACAGTGGTCTGTGGGAACAGAGGGGTGTAAAAGTACTACAAATCCCATCATCCATTGTCAGTCCTCCCCCAAACCTCACCAGGACGTGAAGGCAGTCATGGGGGTTATGTGTGCCAAGTTTAGTCTCGATCAGTGATTGGATGAGGGTTGCAGCGGACTTGGGAAGTGAGTAGAGGCACTTCAAGTCCCATCATCCATGGTCCACCCTCCTCCGAACTGCACCAGGACGTAGAGTGGGTCATGGGGGCTGTGTGTGCTGAGTGTGGTCTTTTAGGTCCTTTTTGGTGGCCTCAGTGGTCTGTGGGAACCAAAGTGTTGGAAAGTACTACAAATCCCATAATCCGTGGGACATGTCCCCCGACCCATGCCAGGACGTAAAGGGGGTTAGGGGGCTCTGTGTACCAAGTTTGGTGCAGGTCCATCACCCGCTGGTCGCTGTGGCTGTGAAAGTATCCATATCCGCCCTGGCCTGTGAAAGTGGCTGCCACATATCCGCCCTGGCCTGTGAAAGTGGCTGCCACATATCCGCCCTGGCCTGTGAAAGTGGCTGCTTCCGCCCTTCTGCCCTCCCGCCCTCCGCATACACACATACACACATACACACACACATACAAACATTCCGTTTTATAAAGGTATACAGACAAACAGATGACCTGCACAATATCAGGTATAAATTACAAGCAGTCCCCAATTTGCAGACTTCATGGGTTCTGTAGGTTTGTTCTTAAGATGAATTTGTTTGCAAGTCAGAACAGATACATGTGTAACTCCAGTCACAAATATATGCATATTAGTTTTGGAGAGCATAGAGAAAGGTTAACACCCCTATGATGTTTGTTTTACTATTTGTTAGGCCTGGTTGCTCAAGAAAAATATTGGTTCAAAACACGTTTTGGATGGTGCTTCAAATCTGGTAGACTTTCAAGATTTTTTTTTAAAAAATTCAGAATGTTTCCAAATTAATTCTGAAATTTCAGAATGACATCAATAATAACCGGGTTTGAAATATCCAGGTTTGAAAGCCCAGACCTTCCCTCCACTTCTGAACGGCCCCGTTCTCTCATGGGAGAGAAGGACGTGGGGAGAGAGCCATGTTAACTTGAGTTTCCAAGCGAATCTCTTCCATCTCGCATCAGACTGATGCGGGATGGAAGAAATCCACTAGGAAACTAAGTTAACATGGCTCCCCCCCACATCCTTCTCTCCCGCGAACTGTGGCGAGAGCGCACACAACACGGAAGGGAAGGCCAAGGAAAAACCCACCAATTCCTTTCCGAATATGGCGGCGGTTGCTTCGAAATGGGAAATTCACTTCCTGGTTGCTTACATAACTTCAAAACCACTTCAGAAGTCAATTAATTCTGAATTTATAACGACTTTTGGAGCATTCCGACGAACCTAACCAGGCCTACTATTTGAAGATTTCGCCTGAATTTCTTTTCTTTTGATAATCGGGATTTTGAAAAATTTCAATTGCTGTGGAAACAGCTTCCACTGAGATACCTTTCCCCCATGATAACACTTTCAGGAGTGATTTTCCCTTCATGGGAGTTGATTTCTCTCACTTCCTGTTGTCTCACCCCCATTCCTAACTATGAGTCCTTTGTAAGCCAAATGTTTGTGACTCAGGGACTGCCTGTATTCATTTTCATAACACGCAAATTGCTCTTCTTTAGCTTATAACACACAAGGTCAAAACACAGATTTTGTCTTAGAGGATATAAATACTTCCTTGTTCAAAAGTCCAAAGTCTGTGTTGTTAAAAACCCTTTCGAGTGACTTGACACAGTTCAAGGGGCAGGAGAAAATGAAAGCGTGTATGAAATAGAAGGTCCTCATACTTCCTTTTGTAGAGAATCACACATGGTGTTCAAAGTAATGTTTTACTTGTATTAATTTTTTAAGCATATTTGTACTATTTATTTTCACTTGTTTACTTTTCTGGTAAGCCACATTGAACCCTACTGATGAGAGAAGTGAGGGGATAAACTACACCAATAAATAAGCCAAAAGTATAGGGATATAAATAAATTTGACACGATGAAGAGAGTCCCATTGCACTCAACCCAAATCATCCAGTGTTTTGGAAGGTGATTTTTTTTCCTAGGAAGAAAGTGTAGGAGGAATAGAAGAGCTGCCCCGTGGCATAACGCTAATGATCCCAGAGCATCCCCAATGCCTGTTATTTCTGGTTGAAAAAGCATGGCAGAACCCCTTCAGGTCACATATCCATTTCTTTGTTGGAGTTCATTTGCTGTATATCTCCCTCTCAAGGGAAGTCAGGCTGGCTCCATCCCTTTGACATTTTTGGCAGGCAGTTGAGACTTTGGTCCTTTTAAACTAAGGGTAAAGGCTCTGACTGTTTCAAGTGTCTGTGGGTTTTTTCTCCCAACTATTTTAAGGAGATGTTTAGTTTAGTTTTATATGTTTTACTTGTGTATTTAATGTTTTAAAAGGTTTTAACTGTGTACGTCACCTCTGGGGCCCTGTTAGGATGGGAGGCAGGATCTGACTGAGGTTCAAATTTTCATTCAGCCATGTAAAGCCACTGGATGACCTTGGGTAAGTCACACTTTCTCAAGTTTAGAGGAAGGCAAAGTAAACCCCCTTGTAGCAAATCTTGATAACAACAACAACAATACTCTCTGCCCCCTTATCCGAGAGCCAGGCCCGGATCAACCCTTTTTGGCGCCCTAGGCCACACATTGGAAGCCACGCCCCCGGCCTGATGCTGAGCATGCGTGCCAGCAGCCCTAGGGGCGGGGCTTCCATCCGCCTCTTCCTCCTTGCTCGCGCCAGGCGCCCCTCCTTCCTTGGGTGAAGGAAGGAGGGGCGCCCGGTGCGAGTGAGGAGGAAGAGGCGGAGCGGAGGGAAGCTGCGTCAGAGGCCCTAGGGGCGGGGCTTCCCCCTGCCTCTTCTTCCTCGCTTGCGCCCCTCCTTCCTTAAGTGAAGGAACGAGGGGCACCCTGGTGCGAACGAGGAGGAAGAGGCGGATCGGAGGGAAGCCACACCAGAGGGCTTCCCTCCGCTCCGCCTCTTCCTCCTCGCTCGCGCTGGGTGCCTCTCCTTCTTTGAGCCTAGGGTGGCCTTATGGATAATCTGGGCCTGCTGAGAGCCATGCGCAATCTGCAATCCTTTGCGCCAGACAAGACTGAGATCTTGTGGCCTGGCCGCCCGGTAGGTGTACTGCACCATCTGCCCACTTTTGATGGTGCTCTCCTATCTCCATCCGCTACCCTTAAGAGTTTGGATGTGGTCTTAGACACACAGCTAACCATGGAGTCCCATGGTTGTTAGCAAGCAGGCCTTTTTCTATCTTCGCCAGGCAAGGCAGTTGGCTCCTTACCTTTCAAGTGAGGCCATGGCAACAGTCATCCATGCCACGGTTGCATCTAGGCTGGACTATTGCAATGCCTTGTATGTTGGACTCCCTTGGTCAACGACCCAGAAAATTTGGATCATCCAGAATGCAGCAGCCAGGCTACTCGCTAAATCACCGATGAAATGCCATATAACTCCTATGCTGCAACATCTCCATTGGCTCCCAACAGAATATCGGGCTCTGTACAAGATACTGGTCCTAACTTTTAAAGCCTTGTATGGCCAGGGGCCAGCATACCTCAGGGACCGCCTCTCTTCTCTCCACCATCAATGGCTGCCTCGCCCCACTCAATGAAATATTTTGTATGTAGCAGGTCCCAGAGAAGTACGTCTTGATAGTACGAGATGCAGGGCCTTTTTTATTACTGCTCCTGTACTATGGAACTATCTGCCCCCTTATCTGAGAGCCATGCGCGATCTGCGATCCTTTGCGCAGGCACTTAAGACCTGGCTTTTTAACAGAGCTTTTGTTTTATAATTCTGATTTTAATACTTGTCTGTTTTAATACTGTATCTTTATGTAAATCGCCCAGAGCATCTGGGGTGGAGGGCGATTAACAAATATTAAATTGAATTCAATTCAGTTGAATAAGTGATAGATTTGACTTTTGAGTTGCCATAAGTTGAAAATGACGTTAGGGTACCCAACAACAGAAAAGCAGACGTACTGGTGACAGTATGGTCTACAACAGAGGAATCATCCTAGTCCTTCAGCTGGTGGGTTTGGGCAACCTTTTGCAACAAATGATAGAACTGGGCCCTTCTACAGCAAGTCAAACCCAGACTATCCCAAGACCAATCATCCAAATCCTCATGGCTGGATAATGGGTTCCATGGGCTGGTGTTCCCCTTCGTTCCGCCCATTGAAGCAAATTGAATATGAATTCGCCAGGCTTAGGTAAGACAGCACCAAACAAAGAAACCAAAGTATACAGATGTGACCCATCACTTAGAGCCATCAAAACTGCATCTGTGTGATGCAGAATAGAGCCTCTATTCCTAGTCTTGAACTGCTCTGCTGGGTAAATATTTTGGAAGCATGGTCTACTAAACACAAATAAACACTTTCACACTACTGGATGGGTGTTAATGCTTGGTCATGAGTCCTGCAAGAACTCTAGGGACCTCATCGCAGTGAGAAATTTCCCTGTCCTAGGACACTTCAGCCTTTTTTCAAGCAAGGAGAGGCACTACTTCCTGCTGTCATAGGAGGAAACTACTTCTGGCGGTCATAGTGGTTGAAAAGAGCCTGAAGTGCCCTGAAATGAGGGAGCTCTGAACATGGGCAAGCACTTGTGTTCAATGCTCAGAGCTCCTATTGCGTTATACAGCCATACTTCCAGCATATGAGATTGGAACCATTGTGTTGTCTTTCCCTTCTGAGTTTAAAATTACACTGGTCTAAAAAGGGAAGGAAGGCATGGGAAATTCTTATTAAGCCAAAGTGGTTTTAAATTATTCTGGTTTAATGAAGGCAAGCAGAGCCCTGAAAGGTGGAATGGTTGCTTTAATCAGACTCCTCATGGGAAAGCCAAAGGAGTTTTAAATTCTCCTGCTTTCCCCCCAAATGGGGTGAGGTCCATAGTCATCTTGAAATTTTCCCTGAAGATTCTCTGTGAGATGGTTCCAACCAGGGAAAAACTGAGAGGACACTGAAGAAGGAAACACATGTGATGGGAAGAGAGAACTTGAAACAGGGTAACTGGGGATCAAAAGATACAATTCCCTTCCATTACAGATGGTTTGCCACGCTTCTCCGGATCCGTGTGTTGAGGTGGTAGAACTGATCTCATGAGTCTCAGGTCTATACCTCTCTGGCATTACTTCATGAACGAAGATTCTTAGAAAGGACTCATCCCATGCTTTCTACAAGCGTGTTGATGACTAAGGAGGTTGGATGTGTCCTTTGAGCCTGTGCAATGGATTTTTCTGGTGGAGTGCAGCGTGCACAGAACTGGCCTCACCTGTTAAACCAAAGGTTCGTCTGCTGGGGCCTAGCAAGCTTAGGGTGGTGGCAGTGAGGTCCTCAGGTCGTAGGTTTGGTTCGAGTTTCCTACTCTAGGTGATTGACCTTACAAGGTTAGACGAGCACCATCTGCCCAGGTTTGAAATCAGAGTTTTCCTTCTCTTAGGATGGTTGCAAAAAGGCTAGAAAGCCCATCTTGTCCATTGACGCTATTTGTCAGACCCTTCGTTTGTGACCTGTCTGGCATGGGAGGCCCTACCGGTGGCTATTATGCCACTGCCAGCATAGCTCACAACTTCATTAGGGTACGCAAGCCTCTCACCTGCGACAAGGTGGCGCCAATGGAGAGGAGGTCAGGTCCATACCACCTCTACATATAAAATGGAAAAGATTTGTATCATAGATGGAAGGAAGGATATGAGTTTGAGAAGACCAACTGGAGTGGGTTGTAATTTCTTTTTGAGCTAAAACAAAGATGGCTCATTTTTTTATTCCAAAATGAGAAAACTATGGCATGTGGTCTGCATGTAGCCTCTGAACCCTTCTCTTTTGTACAGAAAAAGTCCAGTTCAAGAACCCTGGAGGGTTAAGGGCTGTAAAAACGGCCTAGTGGGCTAAATGGACGCCAGGACTGCAGTTTGAGCATGATGGCATAGAGATTAAAATAAAAATGAGTTTTCAGTAAGGGAGTGCATTCGTAGGTTACATACTTCACTCCTTTGGGACATTCACTAGACATGGGATCCAATTTAGAGTCTGAATGTCCAGGTTAGTTGAAATCTTATTGTAGTTTTCAAATTGTGAAGTTTGTGGATGTTGTAGTAAAAGTATATGTAGATGAAACATTTATGGATTATAAATACGTGAGTATTACAAATTTTCAAGATGCTCTGAAAACATGTAATAGCTTCATTGGTTTCATTTTCATAAGGTAAATAATATTTTCCATATAGTTTAATGCTGTTTATTTCCTTCTGATCAGATAAATAGAAATCATCCGCTTGCAGAGAAAAACTAGTTTGTTTCAGCACACTTGGTAAATTACAGAAATAAATCATTCTGGGAGCAAGCTATTTAAGATGTGAAGAGGTAATTTATATTGATTTAATGACTTTTTACTAGCCTGGCCCCTGAGTAGTAAGCACATGAGGAAAAGTCTTTACATAGACCAAAAGTAAGCAAATTGTGATCCACCACTAATACAAAACTTACAACCTCAACAGACAGGGTGAATTTCGGCAGCAATGCCAGTCTCTCTTTAGTTTTGCGATGGAGCCCACAAGCTCTCATACCATGACTGACAGCTACTCCCATCGGGGCTCTGTCACAAAACTAAAGAGGAACTGGCGTATGGTGCAGTGGCGGCAAGGTGGGAGACCTACCATGTTACATTGGGATCAACTGGGGGAAACCAGGCAGCGGACGCTTTTCCCTGTAAGATGATGTAGGGAGAAAGTGAGGTGATGCGGGGTGTAGGGTAATAGGTTCCCTCGCTGGGCACCATCAGATTCGCCATTAGGGATAGCAATTCAAGTGGCACATATGATGAGATTAAAAAACAGCATTTCTCAACCTGGGTTCACGACCCCTGTGGGGAGGGGGGGCTCAAATGGGCATTTCAGAGGAGTTGTCAAAGACCATCAGAAAACATTTTCTGGTCTTAGGAACCCATTTGGCAGAGAAGGCTGAAGATCTCTCCACCTGTCCTTCTCTTCCTTTTTGGATTCAGGCAGCAAATCATCCTACCAAAAGCCCTTCTCTGCTGCAATTAGCCAGCCTCTCAGCCAATTGGAGTTGTGTTTCTGAGACTTCAAGTGGGGAGGGGAGAGCAGGTGTGCTCAGTGCATGGCGCACTTGTGCGGGCAAGGGAGAACACTTGAGGATGGAGGGTGGCCTACGCCAGCAGTCAAGTCCCTTTAAGGGAGGAGAAAAAGCGCCCATGTGAAATGGGGCTGAGCGTGGCCCAACAGCATCAGGAGGAGGAGCATCAGTAGAAGCAGCGGTGCTTCCTCTAAGGGAAGAATGAAGTGAGGCATCAGGTATTTGGGCCAAATTTGGTCCAGATCCAATATTATTTGGGTACATCTCCCCTAAATCTTTGTCAATTCCTCCCAAATTCCTTTGGTATTTTCTGATGGTCATGGGATTTCTGTGTGAGAAGTTTGGCCCAATACTATCATTGGTGGGGTTCAAGGAGTTCTTAGATTGTAGTTGAACTATAAATCCCAGCAATTACAACTCCCAAATTTCAAGGTCTATTTTCCCAAAACTCCACCAATGTTCAAATTTAGGCATATTGAGTATTTGCGCCAAATTTGGACTATCATTGTTTGAGTCTGTTGTTTTAATTGTAACTATTTTAATGTATGTGTTTGGCATCTAATGGTTGCCTGTTGTAAAGTCACCCTGAGTCACCCTCCGGGGGTGAGAAGCACAGGGTACAAATGTGTGAAATAAATAAGTCCATAATGCTCTTTGGATGTAGGTGAACTACTCCAAAACTCAAGGTCAATTCCCACCAAACCCTTCCAGTATTTTCTGTCGCTCATGGGAATTCAGTGTGCCAAGTTTGGTTCAATTCCATCATTGATGGAGTGCAGAGTGCTCTTTGATTGTAGGTGAATTATAAATCCCAACAACTATACCTCCCAAATGACACAATCAATACCCTCCCAACCCCACCAGCAGTCAAATTTGGATGTGTTGGGTATTTGTTCCAAATTTGGTCAAGATCCATCATTGTTTGGGTCCACAGTGCTCTCTGAATGTAGGTGAACTACATCTCCCCTAAATCTCTGTCGATTCCTCCCAAACCATTCCAGTATTTTCTGTTGGTCATGGGGGTTCTATGTTCCAAGTTTGGTCCAGGTCTGTCATTCATGGGGGTCTCAGTGAACTGTGGAATTCAGAGCTAAAATTCCATCTTCCGTTGTCCCTACTCCCCCAAACTTTGTTTTTATGATTAATAATCACCATGCTTTAATTACGTTCAGTTTGTAACAATGAAAATACATCCTGCATATCAGATATTTACATTACGATTCATAATAGTAGCAAAAGTACAGTTATGAAGTAGCAATGAAAATAATTTCCTGGTTGGGGGTCACCACAACATGATGAACTGTATTAAGGGGTCAAACCATTAGGAATGTTGAAAACCACTATTATAAACCTATTCAATAGGGGTGGATATCTCTGGTTTAAAATACTTTGAAATCCATTATTTTTCATATTTAAAATTAATTTCAAAGTTTTTTGACCCTCGGGGCCCAACCCGGAAGTGTAATTTCTATACTGAACCTGGGCACCGCCATTTTTTTGTAAGGTCACGTTATTAGGTCGTTTTTTTCCCTTCTCGACTCGCGAGAGGAGACTGGAAAGCAGCAGCCTCTCCTTTCTCTTCTTGCCAGCTGAGAGCAAGCCTTGCCATGGTTTATTTCCTTTGGCAGGGGAGGGGGAAGAGCGTCAGCCCCTCCCCTCCCCTGCCAAAGGAAATAAACCGGAGCAGCCAAGGTTTGGCTGGCTCGGTTTATTTCCTTTGGCAGAGGAGAGGGGAGAGCGTCCCCCTCCTTCTCCTCTCCTTGGGGGTAAGCCGGGACCCTTGACCCGGCTTATTCCCAGGGAGAGGAGGAGGCGGGGGAACCCCCACCTCCTCCTCTCCTTGGGAATAAACCGGGACAATGGCGAGAGGAGGGTGGAAGGTGCAGCCTGGCACCCTCCTCTCGCCAACCGAGACCCAAACGGGGGTTATCTTTAACCCCCGTTTGGGTGTCAGCTGGCCAGAGGGGAGTGCAGGCAGCACCTTCCACCCTCCTGTCACGCATGCATGAAACAAATAACGTAATAATAATGAAATTCATTATTAATTATGTTTCAATTACAAAAGTTTTTTAAAAAAATTGGATTAATTTCTATAACGAACCAGCAATGGAAATCCCCCAACAAGTTTAGAATCAAATTTTTCATGGAGCAACCACCCCTACTATTCAACCTGATTTATCCCATGTTAAGGTCACTGAACATCGTAAAGGCAGCCAGGAGAGTTCTAGCTCACTTCGAGTTTTGTGTCAGTCAGCTACAAGAGCAACAAAAAATGGAAAAGACATTTCTTTGAAAACTGGACATTCTCTTCGGTATGATTTGGCTCTGGTTTCCATTCCATTCTGTACCAATAGGTCTTTTTAGTCATACAGTATATTCTAAATTTTTAAGACTGTATTGTAAACAGCTGGGTTAATGAAGAAAGGAAAGTATTCCTTCAGTACTTATTTGGCTTGAATTTCCTATCACTGAGGTTGCCATGTTTCCCATCATCTATTTTTAGGAATAATTATATTCCCTAATGGTTAATTCACAGATGAATACCTTTTCAAGTCTTAGTCATTCTGTTCCTCCCGGAGGCAAAGGCTGTTTTTGTGAAAAATGAAGGCTGTCTGGATTCTGAATGACCCTGTTTCATTCATGCAATAAGCAGCAAATATTCAGCGAGGTAGATCTCTTCCTTGCATGAGTAGTTCTGCCTGGGTGCTCTCGGCTACTTTTTTTGTTTTTGTTCCCCTTTGAGAGCATGAATTGTGTTTTTTCTATAAATTGTCCAAGGTATCTAGCTACGAGGATATTTTCAATGTCCCTGTTTGGATTATTCCTTGATTTCCTTGTAAAGAAGTGTATTGTCTCTTAAGAACCATTCATGCCTCCGACCGAGCACGGTTCATAATATTTTTCATTTGAAGTGGTCCCTGTAATAAGGTTTTCAGATTGGGAAGTTGTTATGGATACTTTTCATAACAGCAAGAACAAAAGAAATAACACACTGGTCGTAGATAACAGCTTCTTTGGGGCTCTTACTGAAAGTTTTAGGACTGGACTTATTCTCATATCTGAAGATGTTTTCAAACTTATGACAGCATTGTCGATTTATTACCCTTAAAGGTTGAAAGTTTAATAATTTGACAAAACTGTTCCCACATACAATGCTTTCTTGCTATTGCACCCTGTACGCGGCTACAACTTCAATCATATACCACTTCCCCACACATATTCCCTGGCAGATGTGTATTTTTTTCCTTCTTCTGGGAATCTCCCGGGTTTTTTTACACAGTAGAATGATTGCAGTTTTGACCACTTTAACAGTCCAGGCTTAATGCTATGGGATTATGGGAGATAATAATACTATTATTAATATCTCCCATAATTATTATCTCCCGGGAATGTGGCGCAGCTGGCTAAGTGTCAGCTGCATAAGATCTCTCTGACCAGTAGGTCATGAGTTCGAGGCCTGCCCGGGTCGAGGTGGGTTCTTGATCTTAAGTGTAGCCTGCTGTCGACCTTTGCAGCCCTAAAGACAGTTACATTTGTCAAGTAGGAGATAAAGGTACCACATTAAAGTGGGGAGGCAAATTTGACTGATTTATGAGGTCATTAAAAAGAACTCAGGAATCGCTGAGGAATGCGGAAAGAACAACAAGGGACGCTGGAAAATGCCGAGAGATGAGGAGTGCGTCAGCTCCCCCTGGTGGCCAGAAAGTTTGCCTCTGTTTGTCTATATATGTGTGTAATATGTCAAAAATGTATGTACTGTACTGTACTGTGATAAATGTCACTTGTTTATATGTCATATGTTGAACTGCAGGGATTGTCTGCAGGGATTGTCTTCGGGGTGAGAAGAGTGGAATATAAATAAAGTAAATAAATAAAGTAAATAAATAATAATAATAATTATTATTATTATCTTTATTTATACCCTGCCACCATCTCACAGTAAAATACAACACAGTAAAATACAGAATGCAGACAACATACATCAGAAATAATAATATAAAATACAATTGCAATAACAAATGAAATAATATAGGAAATTCACACAATAAAAACCCAATAGGATGGGCAGGCCAAGTGGACAAAATAAAATGATAAAACCCTGTGTGAGATAGGGATAGAAGATAGCCAATGAGGAGGGCCCAAAAGGATGAAATAGTGTTGTGAGTTGTGGGTTTGCAAGATCTTTAGCCTACCCTGACAAAGAGTGATGGGCAAGTGATGTCCATTATGGGCAATCCATGGTTCTAAATGGTTCTAAAGTACTTACAAAACTAAAGTTCGGGTGGTGAAAACTAGGTGGCGCTGGTGCTTTACTTCTACAGTGTTGCTAAAGTTCTGATGGTGAACATTTCAGAACTCTAACAAAACTTTCAAAATTCCATTATTATTTCATTATTGGTGATTTTTAAGACAGAACCAATTAGGAACCTCTTCAAGGTGTTAGTCCTCACTTTCAAGGCCATCTATGGTTTGGGGCCAGTGTACTTGAGGGAGCGACTTACCCCCTATATGCCTGCGAGATCACTACGCTCCGAGGAGCTCAACCTCCTTGTGGTGCCTCCCTCGGAACCTGCCGACCCAGCCACTACACGGCGGAGGGCATTCTCTGTAGCCGCCCAAGTCTCTGGAATGGCCTCCGGAGGAGATCCGCGCCATCCGCGCTCTCCTGCCCTTTCGCAAGGCCTTGAAGACTTGGCTTTTAGGAAGGCGTTCGGCTCTTAATTCAACCACATTGCCCGCTTGCCGCCTATGGTTCCCCCAGGTTTTTATCCCGTCCCCCAGCCTTTGCTGAGGTTGTGCTCTTAATATGTTTTAATCTGTTGTGATGTGTAATATGTTTTTAACTGCTTAATTGTTTTATTTCTCGGTGTTTTTGCTTCTTTGTAAACCGCTCTGAGCTCCGGAGTGAGCGGTATACTAAATCGAAGTTAATAAATAAATAAATAAAATAAATAATGAAATTTTGAAAGTTTTGTTAGAGTTCTGAAATGTTCCCCCACCAGAACTTTAGCAACACTGTAGAAGCAAAGCACCAGCGCCACCTAGTTTTCACCACCAGAACTTTAGTTTTGTAAGCACTTTAGAACCATTTAGAACCATGATTGCCCAGGCTTACTAAAGAGTCTATATTTTTAGTATACAAAACTGAATAAGGTACAGTGCAACAAAGCAGGGGTGTGTGCAACTATACAAGTTAACTTGCAGCCTCATCAGACAGGAGAAATTGCCTGTGACGCTTCTGCTTTACTTGCAGCACAGAGCGCGCTGGCTCCCCATGCATCCTGCTGGGCTTCATTGGATTTTCCATGATGCGTGGCAAATCCCACCTTTAATGTGATGAGGTCCTTAGCTGGAAGTCGGCCTTTTACTTTAAAAAATCATTTAAAGCATACAGAATTCATGCATCCTTCATTCAAAGGTATTTATGTAGCTCTTCAAACTTCCCATTTTTTGTGTAGAAAGCTTTTTAGTTGTACTTCCTTTTATGGAAAAAAAGCTTCTTCTATGTCTAAAACAGCTGGGAGACTGGAGATAACATTGCTTCTGGAGTCTAAGGCTCCTTCTACATTGCCACAACCTCAAGAAACATAGAGTAAAAAGAAAGCTACATACCAAAACATACATATACAATACAGTAAGCATGCAGAATGATATACAAAACCAATTACTAGTAGAGGCTTGAAGAAGGTTGCTGTTTCCAACCGTTACACAGTTCCATCATCTTTTGTGCATGGAATATCTTGCACCAGCTCTGGTGATGCAGCCAGTAACTACTATCCCATGCCATAGTATCAGCAGCAAGGACACATCTACACTAACCTTTTAATGCACTGCCTGTAATTGTTTTGTGCAAGAAACAACATTGTGTCCACTGAACCGTCAGAAAGCAACAGCACCCCAATCCCAGTGCCCCTATGAGAACAATTATGAATTATGAGGATTTGGAATTTTGGAATTCCAGAAAAGAGATGCTAAACCTTAACCCTCCTTTTTAAACATGCCTAATCCAGCTACATCTATCCATCTAGGATAGATCACAGATTAACAAAGGCATATAGTGCATTCGGTAGGCTTCACAAAAGAGTCTGGAGTTACAAACACCTGAGGCAAAGCACAAAAATCAGTGCGTACACAGCTATCGTACTGTCTATTCTCCTTTATGGGTCTGAAACATGGGTCACCTATCGCTAACACCTACGACTCCTTGAACGCTTTCATCAGCGCTGTCTTCACTCAATCCTAAATATACACTGGAATGACTATGTGACGACTATTGCTGTCCTTGAGCAAGCAGGGATCACCAGCATTGAGGCCATGCTATTGAGAACACATCTGTGCTGGGCAGGGCACGTCTCTAGGATGGAGGACCACCGCCTCCCAAAGATACTACTCTGTGGTGAACTCGCCACGGGTCAGCACAAGAGAGGCACCCCAAAAAAGAGATACAAGGACTCTCTGAAACAACATCTCAGGCTCGGCCAGATTGATCACCAACAATGGTCCACCCTGGCCTCACATCGGGAGGCGTGGAGACGCACTATCCATAATGCTGTGGCCTCTTTTGAGAAGACATGCTGAATGAGTCTCGAAGAGAAACAACAACCACAACCTGGAAGAGAGAACCGCAACCTGGAAACAGAAAGAACCGCTGAGGAAACCTGGAAACAACATCACCCAAGGAGACTTTCTGCTGTGCTTTCTGCAACCGGACTTTCCTATCTCGGATTGGCCACCTTAGTCATCAACGCACCTGTAGAAAGCATAAGATTAGTCCTTCCTGAATCTTTGTTCATGAAGAAAAGCCAAGAAAGAAGAAAATCCAGCTACAGGTGCTGCATTTTTGGCGTGCACATTTTTAACAGGTTTTAAACAGGTTTTGAGTGTGATTCCATCAAGTGGCATCACTGGCCGAACCTATTTATGCAATGCTATTGACACAAAATAAATAAAACTGGCTGAACTGTTATAGATCGCAGTGGAACTGCAGGCATATAATGCCTGCGGGAACTGTGACAGCTATGAGAAGGAAGCAAAACCCCTCTCATTTAAGCAAGAAAACTGCCCTGCTGGATGGCCAAGATATTTTCTCTTGCAAGAAAAATGGTTTCCTCTGACATCACTATGTTTAAAATATATTTTATACTGATCTCTAATCTAATTTTAAATGGCTGCTTGCTGGGGAGTTGTCCTTCCCTTCTCAGGGCGCCTGTGCCCGCTTTGTGCTGGTCAGGGACTGTAAGAAAGTTTGATTGATTGATTGACATCACTATGCTGCAGCTCCAGAAATGTTCTCTGTGCCAGCATAATGGACCATGACACTGCCATAAGGTACCAGCATGATTCTGGCCTTTACACTGGCAATTCTTGTTGTTCGGCTGGATTGTACTCCGTAGATAGCCAATTGCTTAAGAACATAATCTCCCCTTCCTGCTTACGTCCAGCACAAGGACAGCTGAGTTGAGATATTATAAGTTTTATCTTGTTTTCCGTGTGGAGGGAAAAGATTTTCACTCTATTCACATTTTCATACAGAAATATCTATTTCACGCTTCCCAAGACTGGCAACAGAACAGAGCGCATCCTGCCTCAAAAGTCTGTACATCTGTCAAACATGTCATGTATTTTAGATGGAAATAATGCACATAAAAATCAAAACATGCCTGAGTAAAATATGCCTACTTTTCAAAAGGACATACAAACATGCTTCTTTTTTTTTTTACAATGGAAACATCTCCAGAAAGAAGAAAAAGATATCACAGCCTGAAATGGAGATGGGTTAGAATGGAAATGCTGGTGGAATGCCAAGAATTTCAAGGAGAACGGATTGGAAGCTTCTGTTTTCAACAGTGAAGAGGAAGAAAGAGGCAGCTTTGGATACTGGAAACCCATGGAAGAGCAGACAGCTAGAAAAATGAATGTGAGGGAGGTATTTCTCACAATATTGGGAATGGGAATGCGCTGTGCATTGGTCTTGATATAAACTGCTTGAGACTGGTGGACTCAGGGGCGGTCCTACCAGTAGGCAAAGGATGCCGCTGCGTGGGGCGCGCCATCTGGGTAAAGGGCGCATTCCCCCGCCCGCCCGCCAGACAGCATCCGGCCGCTCAGGGAAGCCCTGGTGCCAAGGAGGCGCTGCTCCTGCTCCGAGGCAGCAGGGACGGCGGGAGCTCCTTCTCGCCCTGCAGGTGAAAATGATGTTTTTAATATTAAGGGGGGGGGGCAGGCTAGTAACCGCTCAAGGCTGGGTGGGGGATCCTGAGAGCTGTAGTTCCACAAGGCCTTACAGCAGGCATGGGCAAACCTCGGCCTTCCCTCCAGGAGTTTTGAACTTCCACCATTCCCTCAGCTGGGGAAAGGGAAAGGCCCCCTGAGGCTATTAGGCTCGCCTCGGGGCCACGCAGGAAGCCCCAGTGCCAAGGAGGCGCTGCTCCTGCCCGAGGAGGCAGGGAAGGCGGGGCTCGCTCTCGCCCCACAGGTAGCCAAGCTTGCGGGAAGGGAGGGCAGGCTGGCCCCACTCAAGGCTGGGTGGGGGATCCTGGGAGCTGTAGTTCCACAAGGCCTTACAACAGGCATGGGCAAAACTCGGCTGAGGGGGGAAATGGAAGGCGCCTGTTAGGAATGGTGGGAGTTGGAGTCCAAAACCCTTGGAGGGAAGGCCGAGGTCTGCCCATGCCTGGTGTAAGGCCTTGTGGAAAAGGCCTGAGGCTGTTTAGGAATGGTGGGAGTTGTGGTGGATGGTTATGGGGGGGGGGCGCCAAAATAATGTTCACTTACCATTTAAAATTACCTTAGACCGTGTTGAAATTAATGGCAAAATGATGTAGTTTAATATGTTTATACTGAAGTCTAGATGGATGTGATGTGTCTTGTCTCATGAGAGTGGATAGAAGTAAGCAGATTTCCTCTCTCATGAGAGCCATCTAGTGGTAGAGTTAGTAATATAGTTGGAAGAAATAATCACTGTTACTAGGCTCTGCCTATTGGCTCACTCTCTCTTCCAATCACAGCGATGAAGAAGGGAGGAGTTTAGAGTTGCTGTTAGTCTTCTGCTGTATGCCTCCATTTTGTGTGCCTCATGGTATGTTTTCTCCTGTTCTAACTTGTTAACATGCTGTTGCATGTGTATTACTGCCTTTCTGTTGCTTTCTACAATAAAGTAGAAATGCTTTAATAACATGGCTTGTTTGCTCAGATGCATTATTTCCAGTTTGAGTCCTCATATGCCACATTTGCTGTAAACCCTTTTGAACTGCTTCTCTGCTGCGTTTTGTACTTTGCAACAAACCCCTTTTTTTGAACAACAGACCGCCCCTGGGTGGACTATATACGTAGCATGTGGATTACTAGATGAATATCATATTGACATCTTAATTCATAGAATCATAGAGTTCAAAGAAACCACAAGAGCAATCCATTCCAACCCCTTGCCATCAGGAACACACAATTAAAGCACTTCTAACAGATGGCCATCAGACTCTGCTTAAAATCCTCCAAAGAAGAATTCATCTTGTTGCACTGCCTAATAGCTCTTAGTAACAGGAAGGTCTTCATAATATTTAGATGGAATCTCTTTTTCTACAGTTTATTATTAATATTATTATTTTATTTATTATTTTATTAACTTCATTTACTGTATACTCTGCCAACCATCTCCCAAAGGGACTCGGAGCGGTTCGAACCCATTCCTTTGTGCCCTTACCTCTAGAGCAGCAGAAAACAATCTTCCCCCTCCTCAATGTGGCATCCTTTCAAATATTTAAACATGGATTGATTCATAGCATAATTAAGGTTTTATGCTATGGAAACCCGCCAGGTGACCTTTGGCAAGTCACACTCTCTCAGCCTCAGAGGACGGCAAAGACTTTTAACAATGTTGCAAAGAAAACCTCATGATATTGTTGCCCAAATGTCAACATTAGACAGAAACAATGTGACGGCACACAACAATAAACAAAAAACCCCTGATTTTCAATAATAACTGAGAAGGCGATTAGCATAACGAAAGGCCAGCTGTGAGTTTATTGCCACAGATAGAACATCTCCCTCTATTCAGTGTTGCGATGAATGCACATACTTAATTCCGTCAGAATTGGTGTGATGGCGCGGTGAGCGCCACCTGCATAGAAAATCTTGAGTTTTTAAAAGTTTGCATTGTTAAAGTGTGTTTTTGCAGCCTGCACAGTTTGCAAGAGGTTTAGTTGCACTGATTGGTTCTTAGCACCTGCCAATCATCATTAGCAGATCCCAGTTGAATTTGTTCCACCCCCTTTTTCCCAGAGATCTGGGGAACATGCTACTTTTACATTCAGTAGACTACCAGGATCTCTCCTGTAAGGACGTGTCCAAAGGCTTGCCAAACCAGGATT
The DNA here is from genome assembly GCA_030556195.1 of Anolis apletophallus. Lineage (NCBI taxonomy): Eukaryota > Metazoa > Chordata > Lepidosauria > Squamata > Anolidae > Anolis > Anolis apletophallus. Next base: position 37,852,429 of record JARBWK010000009.1, on the reverse strand, counting down.
TCCTTGGAATTCAAGAAGAAGGCTCAGCATATTGGAAGGCTGAGTAACTCTTGAGGAGTTCCAAGTGCCTCCAAACCAGTTGTCTGGCCTCAAGAGGAAGACTTTGTGACTCAAGTTTGGCCATCTGATTGGGGCTGCGAGTGTTTCTATCTCAAAGCCATTGGCAAAGAAAGGACTCAAGAAAACTTTTCCGCTATAGCTTTGCGGAACAAAAACAGTAAAAGGAACTTTAAAGTAAGAACTTTTCTACTTCATTTTGGGGACTATGTCACCAGTTGTTATTTTGGGAAAATTAAGTAAAGTGTCTGAGTGAAGTTAACTCATGTATTGGACAATAAAACGTTTGAGATAACCAAAGTGTTCAGTTTGGTCCTTGGAGCCCTGAGCCTTTAATGGGAGGCAAAAAAGCAATCCCTCAGGATAGATAGACCACGTCCTTGTCCTTTCACAAGGCATTGATAGCCTAGGAGCGACGGCACAATTGGCACATGAGTGACAAATAGTGTATCTGCAGATCATATGCCTAAACATGCAGACAGTACAGTATTGCCTTTTTTGTGTGTCAGGAACAACTTCAGAAACTATGAGTCACTTCTGGTATGAGAGAATAGACCGTCTGCAAGGACGTTGCCCAGGGGACACCTGGATGTGTGGTGTTTTACCATCCTAATAGGAGGCTTCTCTCATGTCCCCGCATAGGGAGCTAGAGCTGACAGAGAGAGCTCAACCCACTCTCCCCGGATGCAAACCACTGACCTGTCAGTCAGCCGTTCTGCCGGCACAAGGGGCTCCTGCAATATTGCCTAAAGAAGAGTTTCCTATACCTATTTGAGCAGAAAGAGAGACCGAAGAGTTACACTTTTGGATAGCATACGTAGTGTCTAGAGAAAAAATGCAGTGTTATTCATAAAACAGGTCGAGTTCTATACATCTCGGTACGTTGGAATCAGAGTTTTTAATCACTGACCATGCTAGATAGAGAATTCTGGAGAATGTTATTCAAAAAACATTTCCAAGCTCTCATTGGAACTATGATGCCCCAATGTTAGATTGTTGATCTCTCAGTATTGAAGCCTCAAAAGTTTAAATGTATATTGGAATGTGAAACTGCAATTCTTTTGTGTGTCGAAGGATTTCATGGTCGGAATCGGGTTGCTGTGAGTTTTTCAGGCTGTATGGCCATGTTGTGCTTTTGTTGCCAGTATGACGGAACTGAAGTGTACAATTAAAGCACAACGATAGTGTAACATAACATAAATAAATTGATGTTTCCATGGAAATTTCCATAGTTTTAACTGATTGGCCTGAATAAAATCCTCGTTGGGTCATATTTATCTTATGACTGATTTATTGCATGTGTTCCATCTGCAAGTCATAAGGTGCTTTACTGACCATTGTGTACTAAGCATGAGACTGATTTTGAGAAATGTTTCCTCTCTTTTTGCATGTCACGATCACGGACTTAGCGGGCCCCTTAATCACACACACAGAGACGTACTGAAGGCTAACTACTTTATTGAGTATAAAAACAGTTCCAAAGAGTCTATAGTCCAATAATAAGCAATTGTCCAAAAGGTAAGAAGCAAGTTTGTCCAAAGTAACGTAGCAAATAGACTAGAAGCTTGGCAAGGCTCCGCAATCCAATGCGGTTCAGGAAACGAGGCAGGGCTCCGCAATCCAATGCGGATCAAGAAACAAGGCAAGGCAAATGCAAGGCAAGGCTTGATGACCACGGCTTAGCTTGTGGTCCCACTCCGCTTCACGCCTATTCAGGAAAGACGTGGCCGGAGAACTGAGGATGCGTTCCCACGGACCCTATACTTAATCCTTCGGCCGAGGTCCGCGACGCTCTAGGCTTCTCCGTCTCCATCTCTGCTCACGGACCTCGGTCGGTCTAGGACCCTAGACCAAGCCCTCCTGGTAGACTCAATGTCCCGTCTCCTATCGAAGGAGCGACCTTGCCTCTCAGCAGCTGTGTCGCTATCTTCCTGAGAACTTTCCTCCCTAGCACTTTCCCATTCGGCTTCGTCCATGTTTACACTTTCAAACTCTTGGGAATTCCTCCCCCGGGTGTTCATAACTCCCGTCGCTGCTTCCCATCTCCACCTGGTGATCGGAATCTATGCTGGGCCCAAACATCATCTCATCCCATGCCAAGCTCTCTGCAGGCGAGTGAGGCCCATCCGAAAGGGCCCTGTGCTTCACCCCAGTCATCTAGCTCATCCTCTGAATCCACCTCTGCTGCTGCAGGCCCTAAAGCTAATGGAACCCCAGGACCTATTCCCTGCCCTCCAGGCACGAACGAGAACTGCTGTGCTACACTATCCCCCCCCCCTCAGGGCCCCTCCGAGGCCGCCCTCGAGGTTTGGGTTTATCAGGGTACTTGCGGTGAAAACGAGCCACCAGATCCGGAGCATGGACATCCCGAGCCCGGGTCCATGAACGTTCTTCCGGGCCCAGCCCCTTCCAGTCAAGCAAATACTCCAACTTCCGGTAGCGGATGCGAGCATCCAAGATGTCCTGGACCTCCAACTCCTCCTCGCCATCGCGCATCACAGGGGGGAGGAGGCGGCTGCGTCACGTCAGGCCGCACCCCTTCGCTGGCGGAGCAACGAACGATGAAACACCGGGTGGAGCTTCATGTCCGCTGGGAGTTGTAGTTTGAAGGAAACAGGCCCCACCTTCTCCAAAACTTTGTAGGGACCCAAAAATCTCGTGTCCAGCTTGCGGCTGGGTCGCTGCGTGGGCAAATTCTTGGTGGACAGCCAAACTTTATCCCCCACGAGGATCGCAGGACCCTCCTGGCGCCGCCGATCAGCCATCCGCTTGTAGTCGGCTTTCGCCTGGTCCAATTGGGTGCGTAGCAAGTCTTGGAGTGCAGTGAGCTCTTGAAGCCAATCCTTAGCCTCCAAAACGTCCCCAGACGGATCCACCGGCGGGTAGAACCGAGGGTGGTGTCCATAGTTAGCAAAGAAAGGAGTCTCTTTGATGGATTCCTGCGTCGCATTGTTGTAAGCAAACTCTGCCAAAGACAACAAGGACGCCCAGTTGTTTTGCTGATAGTTGACATAGCAGCGCAAGTACTGCTCCAAGGTGGCATTAACCCTTTCGGTTTGCCCATCGGTCTGCGGGTGATGAGCCGTGGACATCCGCACATCAATCCCCAGCAACTTCTGGACAGCCTTCCAGAACTGGGAAGTGAATTGGGTGCCCCGGTCCGTCACCAAGCTCTGTGGAAGTCCATGCAGCCGAAACACATGTTGCACAAACATATCAGCAGTCTCCTTGGCAGTAGGCACCCCCACACAGGGGATGAAGTGTCCCATCTTGGTGAAACAGTCCACCACGACCAGTATCGTGGTGAAACCCTTGGACTTGGGGAGGTCGGTGATGAAATCAGCCGAAATCATCTTCCAGGGAGCAGAGGGGGTCGGGAGCGGCTGGAGCAAACCGGCCGGCTTGCCCCCCTGGTTCTTAGCCCGATGGCACACAGGGCAAGATCCCACATAGTCCTCCACATCCCTCCGCACTTTAAGCCACCAAAAGTCCCGTAGGACCAGTTGCAGAGTCTTGAAAAGCCCAAAATGGCCTGCGGCCCGGCTATCGTGGCAAAGCTTGAGAATGTCCTCCCGCTCGGGCCCAGGGGAAACATAGACCGAGTCCCGGTGGTAGAGCACCCCGTTCTTTACCTCGAAAGGGGCTTGGGGCCCCTTGGTCAGCTGCTCTTGCACCCACGGGTCGGTCCGTTGGCGAGCGTGGACCCGAACACTCAAACGTCTCTTGTCACCAGGGGCCGGCGGGGCCGCTGGAGGATGGACAGGGAGCGCCCGAGCAGCCGCAAAGTTCTCCGCTTTGAGCAACCTGGCCTCCGACGGCCCGGCCCCATCACGAACGTACTCCGGCTTTCGGGACAACGCATCAGCTTGCTTGGTCTGCTTGGGGTCACATAGTGAATGCGGAAATTGAATCGCTCAAAGAACAGGGACCATCTCTGTTGCCTCTGGTTCAATTTGCGCTGGGTCTTCAAGTGCTCCAAATTCCGGTGGTCGGTGTGAACCTCCACCGGGAACTTGGCCCCTTCAAGCAGGTGTCTCCAGACTTCAAACGCCACCTTGATGGCCAAAAGTTCCTTCTCCCAAATGGTATAGTTCTTTTCCGAGCCGTCAGCTGCCGGGAGTAGTAGGCACAGGGCAACAAGTCCGTCCCCTGGGGCTGTAGCAGGATCGCTCCCACCGCCACATCCGACGCATCGGCCTGGACGATGAAAGGGGTGGGCGGGGGGTTGGGGTGCTGCAGAAGCGGCTGAGTGGTGAACAGCTGCTTTAACTTGCGGAACCCCACATCTGCCTCCGGAGTCCACCGGAAAGGCACCTTTCCCCGCAAACACTGGGTGATAGGATCAGCCCACTTGGCAAAGTCAGGAATGAACTTTCTGTAGTAGTTGGCAAAGCCCAGGAATCGTTGAATGTCTTTCTTGCTGGCCGGGGCCGCCCAGTCAACCACGGCTTGGACCTTGGTGTCATCCATGGCGATGCCCGTAGGAGAGATACGATAGCCCAGAAAGTCCACCTCCCGCAGATCAAAAGCACATTTCTCCAGCTTAGCATAGAGCCCGTGAGCTCTGAGTCTCTGGAGCACCTCCTTGACATGGCGGTCATGGGTCGCCTGATCTGGAGAAAAGATCAGCAGATCGTCTAAGTAGACCGCCAAATAGCGGTCCAGCAGGTCTCGGAAAATGTCATTCATGAAATGTTGGAAACAGGCTGGGGCGTTGCACAAACCGAATCCCATCACCAGGTATTCGAAACTTCCCCACTTGGTCTGGAAGGCCGTCTTCCATTCATCACCCTGGCGAATCCGGACAAGGTTGTAAGCCCCCTCAGGTCCAGTTTAGTGAACACCTTGGCTCCCGCATCCGCTCCAAGAGCTCGGGGATCAAAGGAAGGGGGTAGCGGTTCCGGATCGTGATCTTGTTGAGTTCCCTATAGTCATTGCAAAGCCGCAACTCCCCGATTTCTTCTTGACGAACAGAATCGGTGCCCCGGCCGGGATTGGGAGGGCCGAATGAACCCCTTCCGCAGATTCTCATCCAGGAAATCTCGGAGAGCCTGTTGCTCTGGTTCCGAGAGAGGGTAGAGTCTCCCCGTGGGATTGGGGCTCCTGGCTGCAGTTCAATGGCACAGTCATAGGGCCGGTGCGGAGGCAAGCGTTCCGCCTCCTTCTCACTGAAGACATCCCAAAATCCGGCATACTTTTGGGCAGGGTGGCCACATTCTCCACTTCTTGAGCCTGGCATGCCCGGGCCATCATGCAGTGGCCCTGGCAATGGTCAGAAGAAAAAATTAGCTGTCTCTTGGCCCAGGAAATCTGGGGGTCGTGGAGCGTGAGCCACACAATGCCCAGGACAATGGGAAAATCTGGGAGCTTGGTCACACGGAAAGAAATGTCCTCTTTATGGGAGCTGGTCCACATCCTGGTGGGGGCTGTATATTGAGTCACAGCCCGGTTTTCAAAACTCTCCCATCGATAGTCTGGACACCCTTGGGCTCTTGGAGATCAAGAAATTTTAATCCAGCAGACTTGGCATAGTCTGCGTCGATGAAATTGTTGGTGGCCCCCGAGTCTATCATGGCATGGACCATCATCGGCCCCTTTTCGGGTGACCACAGGCTGACCATTACAAGGAACAATTGTCCAGTATTGGGTTCAGGGGGGAGGTTAGCGACGTCGGCCGAGTGAGCGAACCCTCTTACACCCGGCCGGCCCCTTCCCCCGTCGCTTGGATGGCTTCTTCGGCCTCCGGGGCCCCTCCGAGGGCAGCAGAGGCCTGAGGAGTCTTTCCACGCAGTTTCTGGGGGCACTCCTTTGACAAATGTCCAGCCCCCCCCGCAGTACCAGCATAAGTTGAGACGCTGACGCCGAGCCTTCTCCGCCTGGTCCACTTTGGGCCGTACTGTCCCCAACTGCATGGGCTCCGGATCGTCAGGGCCAGCGGGGATCGGCAATTGCCGGGGTTGGAACTGCCCGGCCCCCCCTTCCCTCCTGGCCACTGGTTTCTCCATCGGGGCTTTGTCCCACCGCCTCCTGGTCTGCAGTCCAGCTTCCACACGAAGGCTCAGGGCAATGGCGGCCTCAAGATCATCAGGCCGAGGATGTTTCAACATCTCCTGCTGCATTTCCGAAGTCAGCCCTGCAGTATAGTGGTAACATAGCGCCGACACGTTCCACTGCACCTGGGCGGCCAGGACTCAAAACGGGAAATATACTGGGACAGGGTTAGACCCTTGATTGTCAGCCGGGCTAATTCTCTCTCAGCCAGCTCTTCATTCACGGGCGCCCCCCATGTCGCCCGGAGCGCAGCTAGGAAGGCCTGCAGCGTATTGGTATGGGGGGGACTGGGCCCGGATCAACGCGGTGGCCCACGTTGCTGCGGTCCCTTCCATCAGGTTGAAGATAAACACCACCTTGGCGCGATCATTGGCGAACTCGTTGGGGCGCTGCTCCAGGTATAGTTCCACTTGGCAAACAAAAACCTCCACCTGAGCCGGGTTGCCACTGAAACGGGCCGGTGGGCTCACCCCCGGGTGCCGTCCGGCCCGGGTACGTAGTTCACCCAATTCCTGCTGCAACGCTTGCACTTGTGCATCCGTTAAGTTAGCCATGGCGACCACTGGCGTGGAACGCTTCTTGCGGCGTCCCGAGCGGCGTCCCGTGGTGTGATAAGGGGTTCTTGGAGTTCTCCGGCCAGCTGTCACGATCACGGACTTAGCGGGCCCCTTAATCACACACACAGAGACGTACTGAAGGCTAACTACTTTATTGAGTATAAAAACAGTTCCAAAGAGTATATAGTCCAATAATAAGCAATTGTCCAAAAGGTAAGAAGCAAGTTTGTCCAAAGTAACGTAGCAAATAGACTAGAAGCTTGGCAAGGCTCCGCAATCCAATGCGGTTCAGGAAACGAGGCAGGGCTCCGCAATCCAATGCGGATCAAGAAACAAGGCAAGGCAAATGCAAGGCAAGGCTTGATGACCACGGCTTAGCTTGTGGTCCCACTCCGCTTCACGCCTATTCAGGAAAGACGTGGCCAGAGAACTGAGGATGCGTTCCCACGGACCCTATACTTAATCCTTCGGCCGAGGTCCGCGACGCTCTAGGCTTCTCTGTCTCCAATCTCTGCTCACGGACCTCGGTCCGTCTAGGACCCTAGACCAAGCCCTCCTGTTAGACTCAATGTCCCGTCTCCTATCGAAGGAGCGACCTTGCCTCTCAGCAGCTGTGTCGCTATCTTCCTGAGAACTTTCCTCCCTAGCACTTTCCCATTCGGCTTCGTCCATGTTTACACTTTCAAACTCTTGGGAATTCCTCCCCGGGTGTTCATAACTCCCTTCACTGCTTCCCATCTCCACCTGGTGATCGGAATCTATGCTGGGCCCAAACATCATCTCATCCCATGCCAAGCTCTCTGCAGGCGAGTGAGGCCCATCCGAAGGGCCCTGTGCTTCACCCCAGTCATCTAGCTCATCCTCTGAATCCACCTCTGCTGCTGCAGGCCCCAAAGCTAAAGGAACCCCAGGACCTATTCCCTGCCCTCCAGGCACGAACGAGAACTGCTGTGCTACATTGCAACATAAAATTCAGTTGTCAGGTCAAGGACAACTTTCCTGGCCGTGTTTGCAGTTCATTGGTTCATTGTTTTATTTCAGTCAGGATAAATTTCATGTTTCATTTATGATAGGAAATTGTTTTAAACAGAAGATGCTCCTGTCTGGGGCCCACTTTATGTTCTTCGCAAGACCTCAGTATTGAGGGCAAGGAATCCAGACAAGTAAAAAAAACGACATGGAAGATTTATTTGCTAGGCTGAAAATGTTGTCACTCAATAACCTACTTAACTGTGCCAGAGATAACTTGTGTGACATATGAAACATAACTGTCCCAGGAGCAAAAACAATTCAGGGACGCACACAGTGCAAAATGTTAAAGTCTGGCCACCACACTTTTCCATTCCTCCAGCATTCCTCACCTTGAACCATGCTGGGCAGAGTTAATGCTGGTGGTGTCTGTAGGGCCATAATTTGTCTTCAAGTTAAATAGATTGGATTTGAAAACTCATTTTTTTGCTTTGCAACTCCTAGAAGCTTTCAGATGATTTCAGATGGCACCTCTGTCTGTTATATTCTGTCAACTGGATAAGATCTTTCTGTTGAATAGGGCACAGAGGTGGCCCAAGGTAATTTGAAATAGTAGGCGAAAATTATTTTGGCCCTCCTCCCCCCCCCAAAACCATTCTCTGTGGAGGCTCCGCCTCCGCCTCCGCTGCTGGAGCAGGTGCGGAGGCGGAGTTACCAGCTGGCGCGAAGGTGGAGCTTCCAGCATGTGTGGAAGTGGAGGCTCCATGCATGCTGGAAACTCCGCCTCCACGCCGGCTGGTAACTCCGCCTCCACGCCGGCTGGTAACTCCGCCTCCACGCCTGCTGGAAACACAATGTATTTTCATTCACAGAACCAAACTTGATAAGTGAACAAATTTTGGAGAAACATACATGCCGAAACTCAAAAAATACTGAAAACTAAATTTGGATTAGAACCGCAGAACTACCTATTAGGGATTACCAATAAAGCGCTTAACTCCAATCAAGACAAAATGCTTTTTATCCTCAGCGCATGTGCTAGAATAACATTGGCCAGACATTGGAAGAGAAAGTCCATACCGAACTTGGACGAATGGATATTGAAAGCATGGGACATGATACAGATGGACTCACTAGCACAAAAACTGAATAATAAGAAAGAAAGAACGGACTGGTCGGACTTCACTAAGTAGATGGAAAGTAATGGACACAAAATATTGATAGATCTGAATGAAATTTAAATTTGAGTCTCATAATATCTTATGGATAAAAAACAAAAAACAAACATGTTATTCTTGGAGAACCTCTCGGGAAGCCTTTTATTTCTTCTTTTGCTCTTACCCGTCCCCGCTGTCCCCAGTACCCCCCTCCCCGTCCACGTCCCCACCCCACTCCCCTTTTTTTTTTTCTTTTTACCTTTTCCCTACTTCTCTTTCTATATGTTTATGACTGAAAATCTAATAAATATATTGGAAAAAAGGAAAAAAAAGAACCAAACTTGATACAAATACTTAATATGCCCAAATGTGAACACTGGTGGAATTTGGGAATAATAGACTGGGCATTTGGGAGTTGTAGCTGCTGGGATGTATAGTTCACCAACAATCAATTAGAATTCTGAACCCCACCAATGATAGAATTGGGCCAAACGTCCCACAAAGTACCCCCATGACCAACTGAAAATATTGTGTTTTCTGATGGTCTTTAGTGACCCCTCTGACACCCCCTTGTGACCCCCCCCCCCAGGGGTCCTGACCCCCAGGTAGAGAAACGCTGCTCTAAAGTCTTGGTTTCTTCCACTAGCACTCCCTCTGGCAATAGTGCTCCCTCTGGCACTAGCTCTTAACTCAAAATGCTTCTCTTTTGTCAAGGCGAAGAGTTCTTAACTCAGACACTCTTAAGTTGGGATGCTCTTGAGTAGAGGTTTCACTGTATCATAATTTGCTCCCTGTGCTAATCACAAATAGGTTTTCAAAAAGCATATGCATTTTTTCCCAACATGCTTCATCCATGTCTGCTAGCAATGCTCAAATTCTCAAATATATGGACAGCTAATAAGTTGACTTACGACAAACATCATAAGCCTGCATATAGCATGATTGCTTGGTAATGTGAAAGTTTAAAAAAACGAGGCATATGATCAAGAGATTCCCTTTGACTATATATGCACTTCTGTTCCTGATACTTGCAACTGGCTCCCAGAACACCAGAATAACAATTACTTCCTTCACATTCCCCCTGAAAATCCATTTTCCATTTAAGCCTTTGGCACTTTCTCCCAGTCCTTAAATTCAAGTGTAACTGAGGCTAAGTGCATGTAACTGAAATGACAGCACGTTTTTCCCTGACTACATAATGATAGCACTTTTTTCATATCTCCCCTTCCTCTGCCTCCTGTGTATTGAATAATAGATGGTAACCCCTCTGGGAAGGACCTGTCATGTTGTACTCTAAAATATTGTGTACAGTGATGACACTATATAAATAATCCAAACTTGGAAAAGTCACTTTTTAGACTATTGCCTGGCCAACATGCTAAGGGCATGGGGTATGCCAAGAACTTTATTTTAAAAAGCAACTTTTTAGGACACTGCAAATAATAATAATGTTCTTTTTCTGAGTTAATATCTCTGTTATACTAAATTGGGGAATGCTTTGAGAGAGAAATACCTAGCTTTTCTCTTATTTATGAAGGAATGGTGATCAGATAACATTTCATAGGTTAAATCTGACCTGCAAAATGTTTAAATGGCTTCCAGATTTTAAAATCAAGATCTGATTAAATGTTTCCCAATTTTCACTGAAAAATTATTTGAGGTGCAGAAGTGTTTTCTATTTAGGATGTAACATCTGTGTTTAAATTTTGAATGCATATTTGAACAGTGCGTGCCGTCACGCCTGAGCTATATGGCTTCGTAAAAGGCAAGGATGCGATCTTTCTCTCCCCGGGGGATTGCTTCTTGCCTTCTTTTAGAGCAGGGGTGGCCACACTTTTTCAGCAAGCGAGCTACTTATAATAAAACAAAGTCAGAAAGATCTACCTACCTCCTCAAGGCTGGAGAGGGGAGGGGCGAGGGTGGGGCCAGGGGCGGTCTAAGGTACTTTTAAATGGTAGGCGAACATTATTTTGGTGCCCCCCCCCAAAAAAACATTATTTTGCCGCCCCCCATGTAAAACAAATATACAATTATAATATCACAATACCATTAGTAGTATTATATTGTATCAATGTATATACTCATACTATATTATATCATAATTATATTATACTACATTACAATATAATTATATTATAATATATTGACATGATAATATAATGTAACATTCTATTATATTATTATTATAAAATAATAAAATTATTTATTTAAATAAAATTATCCTCTACTAAATATTTTCATTACTCCTATAAAACTCAAATAACCCAAAATAAAGTAAAATAAAATATTATATATTACTATTTTGTACAATACCACTATACTGCAATATTGTTTGTAATATTACATGTAATATAAAAGATATCATCATTCTATTGTTATATTGTATTTGTATTATATTGTATGACAATATTAAGCAGAACTGTATAATAATCAACAAGAAATGCAATGCAAATGCATCAAAATCAGAATATATTACCTACCACCCGTCTCATAATTCATAGGAGTCTCCCATAAGTCCAAAATTAGGATCCCAATGTAAATGTAAATAGAAAAACAGCCCAAATGTTCAAATGAGGTCGAATACAGGCAGCGCGGCCTGGGCAAACTTGGGCCCTCCCTCCCTCTAGGTGTTTTGGACTCCAACTCCCACAACTCCTCATAGCCTCAGGCCCCTCAGGTCTAGACAGAAATAGAGCCGAAGAAAGGAAGGAGGGAGAGAAGAGATCGCAGAGGAGGAGGAGGAAAGCCCTTCATTCATTCCTTCACTTACACTTCCTTCACTGATTCTTTTCTCCTTCTCTGCAAACGCGCGCGTGCGCGGCAGAGCCAAAGGGAGAGGGGAAGCACTCCCTGCCTGCCCGATAGGGAGTGCTTTGCTTACAGGCTTCTGCGCAAGGGAGCTACTGGGCATGCGCAGAGGTTTTCGCGCATGTGCAGTTGCTCCTGCGCTCAACTTCAGCTCCAGAGCAACTGCGCCTGCGTGAAAACCTCCGCACGTGCCCAGAAGCGGCGTCGGAGAACACAAGGCCGGGGTCAAAAAGCAGGCAGCTGCAGCACTGTCTGAGGAACATTGGCAGGGCCAGGATGGCGCCCCATGCGGCCAGGATGGCGCCCCCTTCCCAGATGGCGCCCTAGGCGGCCGCCTACTTGGCCTACCTTGTAGGACCGCCCCTGGGTGGGGCTTTGCATGGCCTGGCTCCACCCCCCTCTGGCTTCGGCACTCCCAGCAGCTGCTCCAGCCTTGAGGAGAGCAGGGCCAAGCCAGCCTTGTGCTAGCTATGCCACCACTGGCTTGGCATTGCCATCCCCAAGCCTGGAGAAGCTGCTGGTAGAGCGAAACCCAGGGGGCGGAGCCAGGCCACGCCAAGCCACGCCCCTCCCCTCTGGCTTTGGAGCTCCCAGCAGCTTCTCTAGGCTTGAGGATGGCAGTGCCAAGCCAGTGGTGGCATAGCTAGCATAAGGCTGGTTTGGCCCTGCTCTCCTCAAGGCTGGAGCAGCTGCTGGGAGTGCCAAAGCCGGGGAGGGGGAGGGCTTGGTGCGGCCTGGCTCCGCCCCCTCTGAGAAGTGCCCCATCCGGCTGCAATCAACCTCCTTCGGTCCTGCGATTGACTGGTCAATCGCGATCGACTTCCTGTGCAGCCCTGTTTTAAAGGCTTTGGGGGTTCCAAGGACCAAACTGGACTCTCTCTCTCTCTCTCCCTCTCTCTCCCTCTCTCTCCCCCTCTCCCCTCTCCCTCCCTCCCTCCCTCTCTCTCCCTCCCCTCTCTCTCTCCCTCTCCCTCCCTCTCTCTCTCTCTCTCCCTCCCTCTCTCTCTCTCTCTCTCTCCCTCTCTCTCTCCCTCTCCCTCTCTCTCCCTCTCTCTCTCCCTCTCTCTCTCCCTCTCTCCCTCTCTCTCTGACCTCGAGGCAAGGAAGCTAGAAGTCCCAGTCAGATGGCCTATATGAAGGCAGGAAACCATCCTCTTGGCTGCCAACTGACTGCTTTGAAAGCACTTGAGATTCCTCAGTGTCACCCAACCTTCCGATATGTTGGGTATACTATATGAATCTCAAGATGTGAAGAACTAGAACTGGAAGATGGCTTGCCCAAGGCCTGGCTAGCAACCTTCCAACACGTCCACTCTGTAGAAGCTCTGGTGGTCTAATAAAAGAAAAATGGTATCCTTCTCCAAATCCCCGGAGAAAGGGGTGGAGCGAGATTGATTGGGTTATGTAAACGATGATTGGCAAGTGCCAAGGACTAATGAGTGCAGCCAAACCTCAAGAAAGCTGCAAACACATTAAAACAAAGCAGAACCCCTTCCAAACCATGCAAACTGTTACATTCCATCAGTGCAAACCTTAAAACTCAAAGTCTTAATTGTAGGTGGCGCTCACCGCGCCGTCACACAGTGGGATAAACTACCTCAGAAAGTGGTGGTTTCTCCTCCTTTACGACCTCATCAAATGTTCTTCTGGAATTGCCATGGAGTGTGGCAATTCCAGCAGTGCCTATCGGGGTGTGAGAGGAAACCATCTCTCCATGCCCCACACTGCCTAACTCACTGGTTGTCCCATCCCAAGGGGGACGTATCGGCTAGCCAGCTCCCCCCTATTGATCTCAATGGAACACTGCTATGGCAGCGCATAGCAATTGAACTTCCCTTTTGTGACAGAGCCCCACCAGAAGTAGTTTGAATTGAGATGGAAGCCAGCAGACTCCATCACAAAAAAGATCAACCAGCATATGCCGCTGATCTGGACCCCATTTGATGGGTTCGTTAGAAAGCCTTAATCAGATGCTGGATGGGCATTTTTCAGGAGTGTTTTCGGCTGCTTCTGTAGTGCCATATAAAATCCAGATTATTTGCTTTGAACTGGATTTATATGGCTGTCTAGACTCATATAATCCAGTTCAAAGCAGATAATGTGGATTATCTGATTTGATGATCTGGATTATATGACAGTCTAGAACACTGATTCTCAAAGTGGGCGGTACCACCCCTTAGTGGGCGGTGAGGTGATCCAAGGGGGTGCTGGGAGGCTCGGGGGAATTTGGGGGGCGGTGAACCCCTCTAAGGGGGCGGTGAACGATTGGGGGTTCTGTGTGCCAAGTTTGGCTCAATTGCATTGTTGGAACATGAGGAACCACAACATGAGGAACTTTATTTAGGGGTCACGGCATTAGAAAGGTTGAGAACCACTGCATTGATACATATACAGTATCTTTCTGTTTAATTGCTATTAAAAATAAATAAATAAATTTCTAGGGGGGCGGTGAGTAAAAAAAATTTCTGGAAAGGGGGCAGTAGGCCAAAAAAGTTTGGGAGCCACTGGTCTAGAAGATGCCTTACTCTACACCTGCCTGGCAGGAGTTGGACTAGATCGTCATTGCAGTCCCTTCCAAATCTGTGATTTTATGTCTAGTAGTATCCCATTATCCGTGGTTTCACTTGTAATGGTCTTAATTATCTACAGCTCCCCAGGAGTAGATGTGCAACATGGGATAAAATCAGACAAGGAATTTTCCCCATGTGATGAAGTCTTTAGAACATCGATGTGCATGTTATATAGTATGCAATGTGTGTGTATGTGTGTGGGTGTGTATCAGTAGAGGTATAGAGAGAGTGGAGGGATTTGGTATTATTTGCAGTTTCAGGCATCCACTGTGAGTCTTGGAAACTTCGAAACTAGGTTTGATTTGAAATGAAAATAGTTGTGTCATGTGTACAAACCAGCCTCTGTAAATGATGGTGACATTCAGGCTACAGAGCCCCAAGGCTTTAGATTTTCCAATGACTATCAGACTATTTCTGACATGTTCAGTTGTCCACTAAATATATACAGAATTCTTTTAAATGCAAACTTTTGCTGACTTTTTAACACATGCCACCACATATCAATTGCTGTTATGGCCAAAAATGTGGAAAGGTCTGAAAATACCTTTTAATCAATTTCTTGGATGTATAAAAGTGATTTCCGACAGTTGTATTTTCATAAAAGAAAGACCTACGGCTTTTTAAGGACTACTAAATTTATTGTGACATAGACTTTTTGGATGAGTGCCCATTTTGTCAAATTCATCAAGTCATTGGTATATGATTGGGTGTACATAGTACAATATGACTGGTGGTTTTTCATTTTATATGTTACATCAGCTACATTCCACAGCAATTAATTTCAAAATATATTTGCACCAGCAGTGCCAAACTGAATTTTTCTTCAACAGGCTATCAAGGGTTGCATCTTTAAAAAGTCATGTATAAACTATTGCCAGCGTTCAATGATACATCTTTTTATTGATTTGGAAGTTTGGAGGTGGACCAAAAATCTTAGATGTCAAGTCTACATCCCTTCCTTTTGGTCCATGTGGGAAGCAATAGCACTACAACCAATAGTCTTTGGGAATCACTCAGAATTATGAAGTTATGGGCAAGAAGCTGAAGCCCTGTATGCCGTGGTCATCATTTTGTCTCTTCTCCCAATTAAAGGGCATGTGTAATGAATTCCATACCTGGAAGGCTACGAAAAGCCAGGACATTGGCAGCCCTTTTGGGTAGGTGTCAAGGGAGGCATCCATTTTAGGATTTCCATTTCCAAAATGGGGCGTGCCTAAGGAACAGCCTGGAAAGAAATGAGGGGAGTTAGGATTGGCTGGTAGAGAAGGGGCGGAGCCTAACTTAGAAAAAGAAAAAATGCCCTAAAGGAAAGGGGTTTTAAAATCTGACAGCAGTTGGTGTTTGGGTGTCAGAGGAGAAGCTGGAGGAGTGTTAGAGAGGAGTTGGGGAAGTTAGAGAGAAGTGGCCTGAAATTGGTCAGGAAGCTTGCAGTGTCAGCTAGCGTGTAGATCAGGGGTGCTCATTAGGTAGCTCGGGAGCTACTAGTAGATCTTCGGCCCTCTTCCAGGTGATCTTCGGGCCTCACCAGCCGGATGGGGCGCTCCTGCCATGCGCACACACACCCTGCGCGCACACGCGCTCCTGCTGCTGTCTTCCGCTCTCGCGGTGCTTCTTTCACCTGCGGGGCATTGCAGGAAGAAGGAAGCATGAGGCAGGGCCTCTGGAGGGAGCGCCCTGCCTCTCGTCCAGAAGCAGCTGTGCAGCCTCCGTTGCCGGCGAGACAGACAAGACGAAGCGCTCCCAATGGATGCCCCACCTCGTGCTTTCTCCTTCCTGCAATGCCCCGCAGGCAGAAGAAGCGCTGCGCAGGTGGAAAACAGCAGCAAGAGCACGCGCGGTGGCAAGAGCATGCGGCGGCGGGAGCGCACGGCGGCGGGGGCAGGTAGATCTTTTGGACTTGGTTGCTTTAAGAGTAGCTCGCATGCTGAAAAAGTGTGAGCACCCCTGGTGTAGATTCTACAACTATTAGGGAAGATAGTGTGTAGAAGTGTAGCTAGATAGATGCAGAGTAGGACTATCTGTGTTTTAGTTAAGTAGAAGAACTACATTCAAAGTAAAGACCACACAAAGAAACAGGAAAAACACTTTCAAAATTCAAAATTTAAAAAATAAAGGAACATATTTCCTTTATTATTTTAAAAAATACTTCGCACACAAAGGGTTCCTGAGCATGAGCAGAGTGCCTTTGCCCAGGTCAAGGCTTTTGAGGAGCCTAAAGGTGCAGGAACTGGCCAAAAGGGGCTCCTGAGCATGAGCAGAGTGCCACTAAAGTTTCTGGAGTAGAACAACTACTTTCAAAGTAAAGAACGCACAAAGAAACAGGAAAAACACTTTCAAAATTCAAACCCTTCCCTGGCGAGTGGTGATGGAAAGAGGGATGAGGTGGGCATGACTAAGCACAGCTATTCTTGAAGGCCATGCCCCCATGGTAGAGATTGCAAAAGGTCCTGTAGTTTAACAGCAGGACCTATTGCAATCTCTACCACTGGGGGCGTGGCCTTTAAGAATAGCTAAGCTTAGCCACACCCACTTCATACCTCTTTGCATTGGCGCTCGCCAGGGAAGGGAAACCGCAGGATTTTAAAACTGTTTCTTTAGGCTTTACCAAAGTTGCTTGCTTAATGATTCTGAAAATCAAAATAACCATGGGAGACATCCGAACATTACAGAATAATTCCACACTGTCTTGCTGCTCATTAGCTGAAACGGTCGAGCAGCAGTCTTTGTCTAAATATAAAAGAAACCGAATCTACAAAGGTGTCTAAAGAGAAGGCAGCAAAGCCTTTCCCTGCAATAAACCCTTTCCCTGCAATAAAGATAGCACGTGTCCACCACAAAAGGGGAGCCTCCATGACTCTCCACACCTTCCTTTTCAGCAAAACGTGTGTCTTGGCTCCCAATGCCCAGCCTCTCGCTGTTTGCCATTATTTGCCACCATTTTTTCTTTTTGTCATTTTCCCCTGGCAGGGGGAACAGTACTTCTGCTTATGAGGCCGGCGTGCTCTCCCTGAGCCACGCTAGCCCTGTAGTAAAACCAAGTCAGAATTTATACTTTAGTGGGAAGCCAGTTTTTCTTTTTCCTATAGTGTGGTCAGTCTTACCCCGATTCTCCCAAAACTTGAAGACATTCCTTCTTTCATCCATTCCTTTAGAGTCCCCTAGGATTGCTGCACCGGGGATTCTGGCTTGCTAAGGTACTTTGGGAAATACATCCATAATGCATATAAAATTGCCTCAAAAGCTTCACATGTCTTCTGTTGTTTCATTGTCTTGTGCTCCTGACACCCCATTCCCTTTCCTTTGGTGAGAAACCGTGTTCTTGATCCCAAAGAAGGGGGTCAGTCTAGATGTTTCTTGATGGGGTCTGCTCTGCATATGATTTCTGATCTCTGCCAAATTAACATAGTTTGTGCCACACAACATTTCTGGGGTAGAACAACTACTTTCAAAGTAAAGACCACACAAAGAGACAGGGAAAACACTTTCGAAATTCAAACCAGGAACATGTTTTCTTTACTATTTAAAAAAATACCTTTAAAAAATGAACAATTTTCCTTGGCAGGGGAGGGGAATCGAGCCCACAGACTTATGTTTATGAGACCGGCGCGCTCTCCCTGAGCCATGGCTGCCTATAGAAAATTTTCATTCAGAACTTGTATTTAAGCTGGGTCAGTCTATAAAAACTTTTTAATAAAAACTTTGAAAAATTGCCAAAAATTCATGAATAAGTCAAAAGTTATGAAATTTGGTGAGCTAATAGTGATCCATGTGTTCTACCACTGTAGCAAGTTTCATCACGACTGGTGTAAAAATGAGGGAGGAACAATCCCCTGAAGTTTCCCCAGTGCCAGTGCTGTTTCTTTCTTACTGCGTATGCATGTCTGCCATTAACGAAGCAATTCAGAAATTTTGGAAATTTCAGAAATTTCCGACTTTTTTCCTGGAAAATTTTGGAAATCATTTCCAATCCGAATCGCCAGCGCCCCCTACATCCAAAATGAGTTTTGAACCTTTTTTTAAATCAAACAAGCCTAGTAACCACCATGACAAATCAGGCAGAAATTAAAGGAATCGCTTTCTAATTTGAGCATTTGCTGCCAAAAGTGCTCTGATTTCTGACACTACAAAATACTGTAACAGAAATGCCTCATATGCAAATCGTGGGAAAATAAACAGCATGTCTACAGATTCTTTGACAACAATAGTATATATGGCAGGCATGAGCAAACTTCAGCCCTCTAGGTTTTTTTGGACTTCACCTCCCACAATTCCTAACAGTTGAAGTCCAAAACAGCTGGAGGGCCAAAGTTTGCCCATGCCTGATATATGGTCACATCCTTACCCCAGTTTGCAGTCCCCAAATTTTATGGTGAATCTATTTAGTTAAGTTTATTCCACACATGCATTATGTAGCTGAGTGTACTCAATAGCACTGACTGTGCAATGCTTAGAGGAATGAGTAAAAATTCCTGGAGAATTGTTTTTGAACCTCAGACCATTTTACACATTTTCATCTTTGGTTCATTAAATACACAATACACACATGGCAAATCAGGAATTCTCTCTAATGCCAATATTTCATCTTTCCTAAGCAGGTAATTCTCAGATGGCTCAATGAAAACAAAACGATGACAAGTTGTGGTCAACAGTCCTTAAATACACTGATGGTCGTGTTCTATGTGCTCTTGCCAGCAGGTAAAGTTTATTCTATTGTTTCATCCTAGTTTGTTTGCTAAGTTCTAGAGGTGTAGCTAAATTTAGTCTTTTCTTACAGAAATAACATTTTTTACAGAAACTTAAAGCCATTGGTAAACATAGACTTGATCAGGTGCAATAGATGAATCAAATTCTAGTTCACAATAGCTCATAGAGAGCTGTGGCCATCCTGACATTGTTCGACTGCAACTCGCAACAGTTCTAGCCATCGTAGTAAATAGTGTAGAAGGCTGGGAGTAGCCATCCAGTGACATCTGAAGGGCCACATGCTCCCTATCCCTGATGTACTCCCAAATACAAGAGTGTTGTTGATAATATTATTGTTAATCAGGAAATGAAGTAATTTGTTACATATTGCAAATTCTAGGAGTTGAGAATTGAAGAAGTAAAACATGCTATCCCATGAGAAAAATCCATACTCAGTTATTGTTTGGTTGGGACAAATCAAATGGGTGCATTTTGGTGACTTACCAATATGTTTTGGCCAAGAAAGCTAAAAGACCTTGTATAACTACCACTCTCATGATTCCATAGCATTGAGGCATGGCAGCGGAATGATGTAGATATAACCTGGCTGTAGGTCATTAAAACTGCATTGTCGATCATAAAATATAGAGGAGAAAGAGATGCACAAAGAAATGGATTAGATTTTACACAATATATTACAGGTTTCAGACTGTTGGGAAAAACAATTTTCCCATTTGAGAATACACACATTTCTCTATTTTTGAAAACAGAGAATGTCAATATTATTTGGGTTTATCTCACTTCGTAGGTAAAGAAGAAAAGCACATAGCGATTTTTGTGTTAGAAAAATTGGAGAGTAATTTTGGACTAAAGTATAGGTTAAAAATATCCTATGCAGCAAAACAATGCAATTTGGGTGCTATTACTTGTTGGTGGGAGAGAGAATAATAGGGAATGAAGTTTCCACCTACATGTGGTACATGTTATTCTTTTATTTGATGAATAGTAGATAAGTTCATTGGCCTCAGTTAATATGTCACTGGATATATCTATATATATAAAAATGCTGTTGTCGTCGTGAGTACCTTAAAAGCAAAAAAAACCCTACGGGGCCAATACTCACCAAATTTGGCAGCAAAACATCTCACAATGCAAGGTATGACCAACAATAACCCCCCCCCTCCCAAAGAACCCCTCAAAATTCATTAAATTAACAAAATACAGATCCTGCATTGTCCCGCTCTAGAAAGGAAAGGAAAGAGGTAAAGAAGGAAGGAGAAAAGGAAATAAAAAGTGAAATAAGGAAGGAAACAGGGAGGGAAGAAAGGAAGCAAAGGAAGAAGTAGAGAAAGGGGGAGGGAAGGAAAGAGAAAAGGTAGGATGAAACCAAAGAGCAAAAGAAGTATTGGGAGAAAGAGGCTGAGAAGGAAGAAAGAAAGGAGAGAAAAGGGAAGGGAAAGAAATAAGGGGGATGGAATAGGTAGGTACCTCTCTTTCATAATAGATATTTACCCCTACTTCAAAAATTCTTACTATAGGCCACAGCAATGCATTGCAGGGCACAGCTAATTGCTTATAATTAGTCATGTGTCTTCCTCCTTCCCTCAACTTGCTTGCTTTATCCATCCTACCTAAGGATCATGTTTGAGATATTATTTTGCACTCAAATCTGTATTAGCACAGGGTACTAAACAAACAGCCCTTGTTGGGTTCATTGATTGAAAAGAAGTCTTGCTTTGTTTGGGAGAAACAGGTGTTAACATGAAAGTTTAGTATTTTAATACAATCCACACAAAGCAACTGGAGGTCAGTGAGAATGTATACATTTCTACTAAGTGATTATTTATAACATTTCATATACATATCACGTAATCTAATTTGCTTTACCTGCTTTTGACTGAAATTCTTAGGCTGTGAGTCTAAGGAGTTTATGAATTTTGTTCACTTTGTCGTTCGGGTGAACGGATTTTCTTTATTCAAGGGGAAAAAGTATATCACAAATCTCTTATATGAACATCCAGTTTTGTACAAGATATAATGAATTGTAATAGTTTGCACCTGTCCTTTTTCAAACATTTAAAAAACTGTTTTGCAGAAAACCAATGCAAAACGTAGGACTGGGGAGTGTATCAGACAACCAGCTGCTGCAATTTATCTTCTCGTGCCCACTGATATAACAAACTGTTGTTGCTGCTGCCATTACTTCCACATACAAAACAATTTATATTCAATTTCAAGCTACATTATGATTTTGACTATAAAGTGTACAATGTGGAAGGCTGTGAGTTTAAATGGCAAGCTTTAAGATCCCTTCCACACAGATGTATAAAATCCACATTGAATTATATGGCAGTGTAGACTCAGATAACTCAGTTCAAAGCAGATATTGTGGATTATGTGCCTTGATATTCTGGGTTATATGGCTGTGTGGAAGGCCCTGAGCTGTTCCAAATTATACAGAGTCAATTAAAAGGCTGTGTTTCCATTGTGCAAACTCAAATTTAAAGTCTTTCATGTTGGTAGAGCATATTTATCTGGGATATCTGGCTTTTATACTACATTTCCGCTTCCAGGCTTCAATGATATAATCATAGAGGCTACTTCTACACAGCCATTTAATCCAAATCAGAATTTGGATGAAAGAGAACTAGTTATCTGTGGAGTGTCTACACAGGCATCCCAGGAACTGGCTAGAGGCTAGGACAGTGGCCACAAAGACCTGCTGACTGTGGATCAATTTGTATTATTATTATTATTATTATTCTGACACAAAAACACAGTATGTCACAGCACACGAGATCTGGATTTCATATCACAAAATCACAAGTCAAACACTTCCCAAGCATCTAGGACTGTGTGATGTATTTTCAAATGATGTGCGTAGATCCAAGTAAGGTGGCCTTTTGCAGTTGACAGATCATGATTTTGTCAATGTTTATTGTTTCCAAATGCCAGCTGAAAACTTTTGGCACAAGACCCAGTGTGCCGATGACCACTGGGACCACCTCTACTGGTTTATGCCAGAGCCTTTGCGGTTCGATTTTGAGGTCATGATAACGGCCGAGTTTTTCCTGTTGTTTTTCCTCAATGCGACTGTCACCTGGTATGGTGACATCAATAATCCAAACTTCTTGTCCTAAGTCATTAATGGTTTTACTTTACTGTAATGTTATATTGATTGTAGCATTTTTAGTTTATGTTCTATGTAATTGATTATGTTGTTATTTGATTGATTTTATTTGCTGTTGTGTTGTTGGGCTTGGCCTCATGTAAGCCGCCCCAAGTCCCCGTTGGGGAGATGGTGGCAGGGTACAAATAAAATTTATTATTATTATTCTTTCTTTTCCACAATTGTGATGTCTGGTGTATTGTGTTCCAAAACTTTGTCAGTCTGGATTTGAAAGTCCCACAGTATTTTTGCGTGTTCATTTTCCATACCCTTTGCAGGTTTATGATCCCACCAATTCTTTACTGCTGGCCGGTGGTACTTGTGACATAAGTTCCAATGAATCATTTGAGCCACAGAGTTTGTAGTCCGTCTGTGCAATTTTCTTGCAGCAGCTGAGGATATGGTACATGATTTCATCAGCTTTCTTACATAGTCTACATTTTTTGGGTCATCAGCTGATTTTTCAATCCTGGCCTTAATGGCATTTGTTCTGATGGCTTGCTCCTGGGCTCCAAGAATCTGGACTTCTGTTTCCTTCTTCAGTGTTCCATTTGTAAGCCATAACCAGGTCTTCTCCTTATCAACTTTTCCTTCAAATTTGTCAAGGATGATGATGATGATGAAGATTATTATTATTAGACACCACATTCCACTATAACTGCCAGGGCTTAATGCTATGGAATCCTGGTGAGGCACCAATTTAGTAAAGCACAACATTATTTGCCAGAGAAAGCTAAAAGAGCTTATGAAACTATAACTCTGATGACTCCATAGGATTGGGCCATGGCAGTTACAGTGGTCTTGATATGCATTAATTTAACACTGTAGATGCACCCAAAGACAACAAAACAGCATTATAAGCAAACACACTCTCACACATACATCATTACCCTACCAGTGCCATATAGATATACAGAAGATTGCACTGCAAATCAGGATTGAAGAATGTGTGGCCTCCCAGATGTTGGGACTGCAGTTAGTGTAACCCAGGGAATGATGGTAGAAAAAGATCAACAATGTATGAGGCCCACTTGTATTTCTCAGTTCTGCAGGAAATAGACAAATAGCTATACAGTAGGCCTGGTTAAGTTTTGATATTAAATTCAGAATGAATTCATTTTTAACTCTCTTTTGAAGTGGTTTTGAAGCGATGTAAGCAACCCGGAAGTGCTTTGCCATTTTGAAGCTGGAGCCGCCATTTTCAGAAAGGAATTGGTGGGTTTCCCTTCCCTGGCCTTCCCTTCCGTGTGCGGCTGTCACCGGCATCTGCTCCGGAAGGCATGGGCTTCAAGCTGGGTTAAAACACCCAGATTGGAGACACTGCCTTACCTCCGGGTGTTTTAACCCAGCTTGGAGCCCATGCCTTCCGGCTCTCGCAACAGTTCTGATGCGGAGGGAAGATATCAGCTTCTAAACTGGGTTAAACTTGCATGTCCGCCATTAACGAAGCCATTCCGAAATTTCGGAATTAAATCGGAAGCATTTCCATTTTTTTTCAAAACATTTCGGAAGTCAATCAATTTTGAAGCTCCAGCGCCCCCTACATCCGAAACGAATTTTAAACCATTTTTTTCTTGATCAACCAGGCCTACTATACAGTGACTATCAGCTAGTAAACCCCAGTTTAAATCTTACTTTAAGCCACAAAGTGGCTTCTATAATATGGCTTTCTGCCAAAGCTGAGAATTCCAAGCTTTCCACAGATGGTTGAATCACATCTCTCAGCAATCCTAACTAGTTGTTGCACTCTAGACCTGAAGGATCCCTCAGTAAACCACTTGAGACCAGCCATGATTAAATGCTTTATTTAGAATAAAGGTAAAGAATAAAAGAGATAAAAATATAGTTCATTGATGCTCCCAAGCATCAGAGTATGGCAAAGCAATAGTCCATAAAGTAAAAGCTCAATAAAAGTAGAAAGAGTTTTGATGCCCCAATGGGCTAAATCCAGGGAAAGTTCTTGGCAACAAAGACTTGGCAAATTCTTGAATGCATGGACTGTAAGGTCCAATGGCCCAGGCTTAAGTTCCGTGAAGCTTGGCAAGGTAGTTGAACGTTGGTGAGCCTCTCCGGGACCCAACTTAAATAGGCCCCCCAGAGCTTTGATCTTGGATACGTTGACTGCGACACAATCCTTTCTCATGAACAGTTTGCTGGCTTGACTTTCTCAGGCCTCCCGAGTCAGGATGGTATGTCAACTCATTAGTGCTAGCACCTGGAGACAAGGGAGGCATCCAGGCACCGCTTTCCTCTCGCTCTTATCGGCCTGAGAAAGAGAAAGGCTGTGTTTGCCCTTGAATGCTGGGTGAACCAGAGGCTTCTGCAGAAGCTTGCTTTCAGGCCTAACTGAGGCTTTGGAATTAACATTGCTGGGCTCTAGAGTCAGGCTGGGGCATGGCACTAGTACAGCCAATGAGGAGGAATACTGGGAGGTGCAGTTCAGCGCCATCACACAATTCCCATCACTGCCTTAGGGGAATATCTTTTTTAAGCAGCTCCCCACCTACCAGCACAGGAAAGAACTGGGATTTTATGAGGATATATATGTCAAAACGACTTCCTTGCAAATGAGTTACAAAAAAAATTGTCTTTGTCTTACAGCCCTATCTGCACATTTCCGGGTCTGTGAGCCATATACAGACTACAAAGGCCGCTCCCATTTTGGATTCCACTGCCCACGCCTTTCTGACAATAAATCGTACATCTTCTGCTGTCACCATAACAACACCGTGTTTAAATATTGCTGTAATGAGACGGAGTTTCAGACTGTTATGCAGATGAACCTAACTGTGGAAACGGATGGATATATGCATAAGTAAGTAAACAAGGTGGCACATCTTTTTGTTGTTCTTCTTCTACAGAATGTATTCTGAGTGTAATCAAAATTGTCATTCAAGCAGGTAGCAGAAATGTTTAAATGTAAGTCCATAACTAAAAAAAATAAATTGAAAAATAACAAGAAAAGAAAAGACATTTTCTAGATAGCACAAAATGGTATATGCACCTAATCGCTATTTTAATTTTGTGCATGTTCTGCATATTAATTATATGTAATTATTTGCACTTGATAAGCAGAGTGCATTTGGACTGTATCTTTCTGGCGTGTGATATCTCCTTGAGGTTTCATTGTATATTTTCATCTTAAACAATGGCCTATTTTATTTTCTCTTTTTGTCTTCATACCCATTTTTTGTTTCCACGCTGTCTAAAGAGCAGAATTTGAAGAACTATCAAGCTATAAAGCACCTTTTAAAGCAAAGTCGTATTTGAGCCAAGCAGGCTAAAATCTTAATCCATTTTCTTTATAAGAACTCTGCCTGAGCAAAAGGTGAAATAGTGATATTGACCTAATAACACTGCCAGTGTGGGACTCGCTTGATCCCTATTTCCTTTCTTCCAATGACATGGTTTTGTCTGGACAAACTACATATACTGTATTAACCATAAGTTGTACCAGTTCAGATAAAAGCACACATTATTGCTAATAGAAAATAGAGATGAATTATTTCACTCTCTACACAACTCTACCAGATGAC
This sequence comes from Anolis apletophallus, assembly GCA_030556195.1. Taxonomy (NCBI): domain Eukaryota; kingdom Metazoa; phylum Chordata; class Lepidosauria; order Squamata; family Anolidae; genus Anolis; species Anolis apletophallus. The sequence continues at coordinate 37,826,872 of JARBWK010000009.1, read as the reverse complement.
AGGAGAGGGGTCAAATATGCAATCATGAAACTCTTTCATGCAACACTAACTAATACTGTATGGTTGCATGTGAGCACAGTCCGTTCCTTGGGAAGTCTAACTGGGGCACGGTGGTCCACGCTCTGGTTACATCCCGTTTAGACTACTGCAACACTCTCTACATGGGACTGCCTTTGAAAACTGCTTGGAAGCTTCAATTAGTCCAACGGTCAGCAGCCAGGTTGCTAACAGGAGCGACGTACAAGGAGCGAACCACTCCTCTGTTACGTCAGCTTCACTGGCTGTCGATTAGCTTCCGGGCACAATTCAAAGTGCAGGGATTAACCTTTAAAGCCCTAAACAGCTCTGGTCCAGTTTACCTGTCCGAATGTATCTCCTGCTATGAACCATCACGCAACTAAGAATGCTCTCGATCCCGCCGTTCTTACAAATGCAGTTGATGGGTACGGGAAATAGGGCCTTCTCAGCAGTGCACCTCCCCCGCTCTGTGGAACTCCCTCCCTAAGGACATCAGGTTGGCCACCTCCCTCCTGTCCTTTAGGAGACAACTAAAGACCTGGCTGTGGGCCCAGGCATTTGACTAAAGGTATTGAGTATAGGATAATGGCAGCTGGACTTGAATACTGTGACATGATGATATTGGAATTATTGACTGGACTCTGGTTTTAGCGGCATGTTAATGTGACTTTTGATGATTTTTTAATTGATGATTTTATAATGTTTTTATACCACTGGTTTTATCGAATGTATTTTTGTATAGCATCATTGATGCACATGTGAAGCTGCCCTGAGTCCCATTGTGGGAGAAGGGTGGGGTAGAAATAAAGTTAATAAATAAATAAATATAATAAAAACTTGCCAATATACATCTTTTTCACCACTTCTAAGCAAAAATGTTGCGAAGATGATGATGAGCAGGAGGGTGGGATGAAGGTTTGCCATCAAAAGTGGGCAGCGGACGCACCACTCTTGCCAGGAGTCCAGGCCACAGAATCTCGTTCTTCGCTGGGTTCGCCCTCATTCTGCTGGCATGCAGCCATCCATTCATGGCCTCAAGGCACATGGTGAAATTATCGGTTACCGAGGTTGCCCCAGGCTCCAAGCGCAGAAGGAGCTGGGTATCATCAGCATACTGGTAGCATTCCAGCCCGAAGCTCCGTACCAGCTGAGCGAGTGATCGAACATAGATATTAAATAAAAGAGGGGACAGGATAACACCCTGGGATACCCCACAATGGAGGGGGGGGGGCTCTCAGAGATGTGGCCCTTCCACTCTACTCGCTGTTCCCGATTTTGGAGAAATGAGCCGAACCATTTAAGGGCCATCCCATTAACTCCGGCTATGAAGTATTTTTTTTTCATGCGAGGTAATGTTTGCTACATAGTTTGCAATGCTTCCTTTGGCTCCTTTGTGCTTCTTTGTGCGGAGACATAGGGAAATGTCCTGCTGTGTGATGTAACAATAGAAGATGTTTGCAACAGAAAGGTCTGCAAATAGCTACTGGGAAAGGTATTGTTTCACACTAGGTATTGGCTGTCTTATGGGAATAAAATGCTTCTTATCTCCAATTATGCTATACTTGAATATCTATAAATAAATATCAATGCAACAGTATATGCCTTTTGTGACTACCAGAGAACACAAGAGACTCTGGAACACCTCTCTGTATGTAAAAAGGGAAATCCGAAACAATATACTCTCTATAGAGGTCTAGAAATTTTCAATAAAATCCAGATTATTTGCTTTGAATTGGTTTATATGGCAGTGAAGAAGGATCTCCAGTTTCATGCAAATGTTTCAGACTACAATTGGCATGTTGGCTGAGGGATTCAGGGAGTTGTTTCCCTAGAAGTAGCTTTTCCAACTTCAGTGCCATGATATCATTGAACTGGCTTCATAATACTTGATTAGTCTACCTCAGTGCTGTCCAACTTCTTCCGACCCAAGGGCCGGAAGAAGTGTCACTGATCACCTCGGGGGCCATAGGTGATCAGTAAAGCGGGGGCGGGCCACACATGGGGGGCGGCGTGGCGGCGCCAAGGGCAGTGCGTCATGCCAGGACTCTCTGACGCTGCCCTTGGCGCCGCCCTACTGCTTCGCCGTCTCCCCGCCCTTCCTCGGGAGGGGGAGCCGGCGACAAGGAGCCGAAGGCGGCGCCAACGGCAGCGCGTCAGCGGCCTGGCGTGACGCGCTGCCCTTGGCGCCGCCTACTGCTCCTTTCGCCGTCTCCCCCTTCCCTAGGGAGGGAGCTGGCGAAAGGGCAGAAGGTGGCGCCAAGGGCAGCGTCAGAGGCCTGGCGTGACGCGCTGCCCTTGGCGCCACCTATTGTTCTTTCGCCGTCTCCCCCGCCCTTCCTAGGGAGGGGAGCCAGCGAAGGAGAAGGTGGCGCCAAGGGCAGCGTCAGAGGCCTGGCGTGACGCGCCCCCATGGCGCCGCCCTACTGCTCCTTTTTCGCCGTCTCCCCACCCTTCCTAGGGAGGGGGAGCGGCGAAAGGAGAGAGCAGGCGCCAAGGGCAGCGCGTCAGAGGCCTGGCATGACGCGCTGCCCTTGGCGCCGCCTACTGCTCTTCGCCGTCTCCCCGCCCTTCCTAGGGGGGAGCCGGCGAAAAGGAGCAGAAAGGCGGCACTAAGGGCAGCGCGTCAGAGGCCTGGCATGACGCGCTGCCCTTGGCACCGCCCTACTGCTCCTTTTCGCCGTCCCCCGCCCTTCCTAGGAGGGAGGCTCGTCAGAGGCCTGGCGTGACGCGCTGCCCTTGGCGCCGCCTACTGCTCCTTTTCGGCACGGAGAGAGGGACGGAGGGGGCGGTGCAGGGAGGAGGAGCTAGCTCTCTTCCTCCTCCCTGCCCCGCCTCCCCCTCCCCCCCGGCCGCCTATTTTTAAAAAAAATTAAAAATGGCGGCCAGGGGCATAGCGGGGGCTGTGTCCAACAGGCTGGGGGGCCGTGTACTGCCCCCGGGCTGCCAGTTGGACAGCCCTGACCATATAGCGAGGGAGAAGGGGAGAAACAGGCAAAAGTAGCAAAATGAAAATTAAAGTTTTGGTGAGATTATTCTGGAAAATACTGAATTCTGCTTTTTCCTCTCCTCTCTTCTTTGCACAAAAGAAATGTTTTGTTCATAATAAATGCACCCAAAATTTGCTGTTATTTCAGACATAATGTAAATTATCAATTTGCTGCCTTATTTTCAGTCTGTAATTACATCTTTCTAAATGAGATTGAAACAGGAACTGGGAAGGACATCTTTTCACTGTAAGAACAAACTGGTTGTGCTTCATTAAGCATAATTTATTTTTTAGGTGTTCCAGCTAAACAACCACAGTAATTGCTATGAACCAGGCAAATGAGCTTGTCCTTCCTTTTTAGCAGGAAGAGAAAGCATAAAGCAGTACTGAATCAGGTCTTCGATGATCTGCTTTCTATTTTTAACCTGTTGACCACTAATGTGCTGTGAATTTGCCACTTAAGAGGGCCTACCTCAAGATCTGCAGTACCTTGGAAAGTTTTTGTTTAAGACACTGCCTGTCTTAAAAGATAGGTTTGTGCGGTCAAGTTTGTTTAAGCCAGTGTTTTTCAACCTTTTTTGAGCCGCGGCACATTTTTTACATTTACAAAATCCTGGGGCACACCACCAACCAAAATGACACAAAATGACACTCTAACACAGTAATACATATAGTTGATATGTTTTTAAATGTATTTATACACTCAGTGTGAAACCTGGATCTGTTTCGATGAGCACAACATAGATATCCTGGCAGGAATGGCAGAAAGACACAAACTTCCCACACAGAACTCCCATAACCAAGAAAAAATACTATAAGAGTTTGGTGGGCATTGACCTTGGGTTTTGGAGTTGTAGTTCACCTATATCCAGAGAGCACTGTGGACTCAAACAATGTTGGATCAGGACCAAACTTGGCATGAATACTCAATATGCCCAAATGTGAACACAGATGGAGTTTGGGGAAAATAGACCTTGACATTTGGGAGTTATAGTTTCTGGGATTTATAGTTAACACACAATCAAAGAGCATCCTGAACTCTTGCAACAATGGAATTGAACCAAACTTGGCATATTGAACTCTCATTATCAACAGAAAGTACTGAAAGGGTTTGCCTGGGAATTTACCTTGAGTTTCCCACGGCACACCTGATGATCGCTCACAGCACACTAGTGTGCCACGGTACACTGGTTGGGAAACACTGGTTTAAGCAACCTAAATGTGAACAGCCCAAAATTACATGATTGTCTGTATGCATTGTAAGTTCATATATAATCAATGGCAAGCTTGCCTTATGCTCCAGTCAGCAAATGCCCCAGAAATCAGGTGGTTGGAATACAAAAGTTGTTCAAGTAGTTAATTCACTCCAGATCAGTAACAAGGGATCCAGTAGGATGAGGGGAGAAGCAAGAGGATGGTCATTAGCCAATATATAAGTTGTTCAGAATGGCAGTAGTCCAGATAAACAAGAAGTAAGAGTCATAGCCAGATTAAGATAGTGTCAGTCGCCAAGAAGGAGGGTTGAAAATGATGCCATGGACTTTGTACACATCTGTCTCCAGTTATCAGATTCGTTTTTAAAAATGATCTTTATTGCAAGGATTTTCATTATTTACATTAAAAGAATTTGAAAAATCTGGGAGCGATGATAAAGAGGGGAGGACGGAGGGATAGAAAACTTCCGTCCAGAGAAGGAAACGTCTCATGGTTAAGACCGCCTTTGGAAATCAAGATTTATCCTCCAACAGCAACACACAAAAGCCTTTCGCAGCTAAGAAGAATGCTCTGAAGGTGAGAAGAAAAGGGAGCACTAAACCCAAATTTAGATGGGTGGATTAAGCGCAAAAGTGGTGGAGAAGGAAGCTCTGAAGACGGGAGGCAAATGAGGCTCTTCCCCAAACCGTTTGGGACCTGGAAACTCTGCCCTCTGTTTCAATGGCATCCAAAGGCTTTGACGGCGCTCCAGCTACTTCCCATTAAAAGAATTTGGGATTGAGTGGGTAGGAGGTTAGATAAGGGAGAAAAGGAAAGAAAAAGAGGGAAGAAAAAATAATATTAAAGAAAGAAAACAAAGAGAAATGGGGATGATACATAAGGATTGAAGGTAATCGTGTCTTTCGGTCCATTCCACAGGGGAGTTTAATTTCCTTTTTCCTGTTTTATTTTGTTCTTCTTGTTCTTGTTCTTCTTCTGAACTTGCTCACAGCTCTCACCATTTTTCTTTTCTCTATTAAAATTTGAATTGGTTATTTATCTATTTGTTTAAATTTGATTTTTTTTTCTTTCCTCTGTCTTTTTGTTAACGGGCCTCATGTCAGTACTACTCTCTCTGTACAATATTTATAAGTTTCATTGTTTGGAGTTACCAGGTTTCACAGCAGCTAATAACAAGGAAGCACGAAATTCTTGACCTTTTTTTGGGAGGAGCACACATATGCTTCTGAGTGTTGCCCTCCACATTAGCAAGCACCAATTTACAAGTGGTATGGATTCCTCTACATTCTACCAAAATTGAAAGTGACCGAATAATCCAATTGCACTTGATACAGAAATGTGACAACTGCCCACCACGTCTAGAAGCCATACCAGGAATCTGCCTCAGTGAGCTGGTGGTAGTAATTAATTACTAGGCATGGTTTCGAATCCAAAAATGGTGATTCTAAAATCAAATGAGGGGGATTTTTTTTATTAGTAAAAGAAAGACTTACAAAAAATTTTTCAAAAATTTCTAAAATGTAACTTAAGTACTAACGAAATTCGTTAGTAATTCGTATGCCAGAGCATGCGCATTCCAGATGGTTTTGGCCTACAACTCCCAGAAATCCTAACAGCTGGTAAATTGGCTGGGATTTCTGGGAGTTGTAGGCCAAAACTTGAATAAACCACACTGAATTCTAGATGGGACTCTCCAAATAGGAAGGAGGGAGGGAAGGAGGGGAGGGAGGGGTATTCTATTCTTGGAAGCAGCAAAAAAGGAGGAGGAGCCCCCTCGCTCCTCGCTGCCTCTCTCTCACCCCAATCCTGAGGAGCGAGGGCCCAAGTTTGCCCAGGCTGAGAGGAAAAGGAAGAGGCCTGAGACTGTGAGGAATGGTGGGAGTTGAAGTCCAAAACACGTACCTGGAGGGCTGAAGTTGGCCCCTGCGATGGGGCATGGCAGCAGAGCAACGGGGAAGGGAAGCATCTGAGAGAGCGCAAGGAGAGAGAGGAGGAGAAGCGCGCGTGTGTGTGTGTGTGAAGCTGGCCCCTGCGATGGGGCATGGCAGCAGAGCAATGGGGAAGAGAAGGAGGGGGGGAAGCGTGGAGGACTACACTTTCCAGAATGCATTGCCTACCTAGCAGCAGCGTCACTTCCAGTTCCCCATAGAAATGCGAGAAAAAGAAGAAGCTGAATGAAGGCGGGAAGGAAATGAGGGGGAGAAGACAGGGAGAAGTGAGTACGTAGTACAATAATTAATTAATTAATAATTAAGAATTTATTACGATCATAACGCAAATTGTTGGCCTCAAGGACCGTAAAAGGAAGTCTACTTCCGGGTTCGCGGCAGCGATCCGTAAAAGCTCAAAAGTCCCATTACATACAAATCTCTTACGAATCCTTTTAATTTCTGTTTCATTTTTCTCATGCCTATTAATTACTACAGTGCAGTGACCAGGATTCTAAAAAAGGAACGATGGGCACCACAATGTCCATCACAGAGAGATGGACATTCATGCCTGACTCTCCAAGTGGCTTAGAAGGACTTTAACACTCTTTGCAATTTGGTCATGGGAATCCAATCAGAAAAATTATTCCCTTAGCTGACTTTCGACTTCATGACCAGTTTCCTGCTTGATTGTCTTTTGCTGTAGATTTTTCTCACACCTTAAGTATGGAAGGAAATGTTTCACTAACTTGTGGGTTTCATACAATTATGGAGTAATTAATGCATGCAAATGCATAGAGTGTAATGTGCTAATGACAATCAAAGCCACCTCAAGTGCCACCTCGGAGTTGGTTGAGGTAGGCAGGATTTCCCTGGGTACTGGTTGTGGGGGGTCGGGAGCAGGTCAGGGTTTTGCCCTCCCTTCTGCTCGAGATCCCCGTGTACAACTGGTGGGCCACTGTGTGATATAGAATGCTGGACTAGATGGGCTGAGGTCCGATTCAGCATGGCTCTTCTTATGTTCTTATGTTCTTAAAGCTCTTTACCAGCAAATTGAACTCATTCCACTCACTGATTTTTGTGTTTCAATTTTATATATGCTTCCATTTTATTTTAAGGTTTTTTATGGTTAAGGTCATAAAATTGATGAATTATTCACATGAATTTCTCATAAGCTTTGCACTTGGGCATATTTTGAGGTGTTTCTTCTGTCTCTGTCTCCCTCCCACCCACCTCTCTCTCTCTCTCTCTCTCATTCTTCTGAAAAAAGCACCATCCTGTGCTTTTTTCCTTGGAACTAAGCTCCATTGAGTTCAGTGAAACTTACTCATAGGTGAGCATTTATAGCAGGGGTCGGGAACCTATGGCTCGCGAGCCAAGTGTGGCTCTTTTGATGACGGCATCTGGCTCGCTTTTGAGAGGCTACGGTGTCTACAGGAGGACAAAATACCTCACTCCTCAAAGATGACAAGAGGAGAGTGCGAGAGGGGAATGCCCCTGTTGTGCCAGCTCCACTGGCTGCCAGTTTGCTACCGGGCACAATTCAAAGTGCTGGCTTTAGCCTTTAAAGCCCTAAACAGTTCTGGCCCAACTTACCTGTCCGAACACATCTCTCCCTATGAACCATCGAGATGTTTAAGATTATCCAGGGAGGCCCTGCTCTCGGTCCTGCCTTCTTCGCAGGCACAATAAGCAGGGACGAGAGACAGGGCCTTTTCAATGCTGGCTCCTCGGCTTTGGAACACCCTCCCTAGTGACATCAGATTGGCCCCCTTCCTCCTGACATTTCACAAAGTGAAGACCTGGCTGTTTGAGCAGACTTTTGCTGATGAAATATGACGGTTTAATTAGATCTATGGAATGTCGGCGATGTGACGGAAAATGATTTCAACATGACGCTGAGAATGCATTTGTACGTTTTAATTGCTAATTGTTATGTTATATGGTTATTGTTTGGTTTTGTTTTGCTTGTGTTTTTGATTGAAGGACAGAGACTGCCTTGTGTAAACCACCTCGAGTCGCCTTCGGGCTGAGAGGGGCAGTGTAGAGAAATGATAAATAAATAAATGCTGTAGGGTGCTGAGTTTCTGGCGCATCTGGCTCTCATGCATGGAGTGCCTTTTGTCTCACTGAGTGAACTGAAGCGATGTTGTCGGCGAGCAGTGGAGGCGACCCCGGCGGGGGAGGCGGTAGAGATGGCTTCTCCGAGGCCCTCCTCGTGGCCCCCGCTGCAGCTCTTCCCCCTGACCCACCTCAGGCCGCTCCAGGCTCCCTGGGCGGCGTGGAGGTCTCGGAGGTCCTGGAACGAGCGCCCCACAAAAAGGAGCCTGCCCAGTCCTAGCTGCCTGGGGCCCTCTCTGAAGCAGCACCCCCTGGGCCTGCCACAGGAGCGGGGCCTGGCCTGGACCCTGGGAGCGCCGGCATCGCTGAGACCCCTGAAGGCCGCCGGACCAGTCGCCGGAAGCGGGCCAAGGTTTTATTTATTTATTTATCATATCAGAAGCGAACCAAGAGTACATTTGTATTGTATTTTTTTAAAAACCCACAGCGTTTCAAAACTTGGCATTTATTAAACTAGCCATCCCCTGCCACGCATTGTACGCATATATTCACATTTAGTTAATTCAGTCTTAAAATATACTATATATATATATATATATATATATATATATAGAGAGAGAGAGAGAGAGAGAGAGAGACTCGCTGAAATAAATTTCCAAATATTTTGCTTTCATATGGCTCTCTGAGTCAAAAAGGTTCCCGACCCCTGACTTATAGGATTGTGGCTGAGATTGCCTGCATTCAGTTTGAGATCCTTCTTTGGAATGACCAATGATTTTGTGCTTGCTTTCTTTAATAAGAAGCATCCTGGGACAAGGAAAAAATAAAGAAATGATGATGTCCTGTGAGATGACATCAAAACAGAGCAAGGACAGTGACTGTTTAGGTGAAATTTCCCATAATGTCGTCCCTTTTCTTCAGCTAGTTCTGTGACCAGACTCAAAATCTTCTAGCCACAAGTACAAACTTACAAGCGGAATCCCCACAGCAAATTGCTCATTGTCCAATAAGTGTATAATTTCATAAAATGGCAGCAACATCAGTAACAGGCTCATTGGAATCAATCCAGAACAAGTTGTTTGGAGTTCAATATCACTGAAATTAATGGGACTTGTTAGCCCTAGCTCCAGCCCCTGATTTCAGTGGGAACATTTCTTCAACTACAGTCATATATTGATTGAAGAGTTTATTTCATTCCATGAATGAGCTCTAAACTCAAATTGCTCTTATCTCAAAGCAAATTTCCCATTGGAATGCTATTAATCCGTTCCAGCCTCCTAACACCTCCCTATTTTTGTTACGTGTTTTTAATTAAGAAAACATACATTATAAATAACAAATAATGTATAAATGCACATTCACATACAACAATAGAAAAGAAAGATCAACTTTAGAATGATAGAAGCATAAAGTTGTGGCAAGGAAGCACAAAGTGAAGAGGCAGAAGCATCCTTTTCTTCATACTGTGCTCATTTCAGGCTCCCTCCCTCTCTTGCTCTCTTTCCCTCTCTCTTTTTGTGAAGCCAAACATACCGGGAATAAAATCCACACAAAGTTCCTCAAAGGACAAGAGCAAAACAGGAAGCAGTCTCCCAAAGCAGACAAGATCATGAAGCATGGAGGCTGCTTCCTGGAAGCCCTAAGCCTTGTACTCTGGTACTAGTGTTCCCTCTGGCACTTGCTCTTAACTCAAAATGCTGCTTTTATGTCAAAGTGAAACTTGGGGCAAGAACAGCTCTTAACTCAATATACTCTTACTTTGGGATGCTCTTAAGTAGAGGTTCCACTGTAACTCTGTCTGTGTCTAACCCACTGGAAGCAATACAAATTGCAGGTATTCACATCACCATGGGGAACTTTTTTAAAAATGTTGGAATGCCCTGGTCTTCTGGGATAGATATAAATGTGAACTGAATGGGCAATGTGAATTGTATCATCTGCTTTCCACCTTAGTGGGAAGGAGGAATTCTGCTCACCAGATATTCATTAAAATGCCAAGCTGTGTTGGGTTGCAGCACAGCAAAATATCCCATGCTTCTCTGAATTAAAAATCCTCTAACTTTAATGGCAAAAATGGAGTGATTTAATTTTATTGTGAGGTGGGGTAGAAGAAAAGGGATAAGGGCAAAGATCCCTGCATGAGTATGTTGGGAGGATTTGTGAAGTTCACAGAAGCATTCCATCATGGCTTCTGAAAGCTGATTTCCCCCTTGTTGAAGGGTTAAAGCAGTATCTTGGGAACATATCGTATATGCTTGTGTATATGTTGATATGTACATGTGTATATGCCTCTCCATTGGCGCCCCCTTGTCGTGGGGGAGAGGCTTGTGTACCCTAATGAAGTTGTGACCTATGCTGGCGGTGGCATTATAGCCACTGGTAGGGCCTCCCATGCCGGACAGGTCACAACCGAAGGGTCTGACAAAGAGCGTCAATGGGCAAGATGGGCTCTCTAGCCTTTTGGCAACCATCCTAGGAGAAGGAAAATTCTAAATTCAAACCCGGGCAGATGGTGCTCGTCAACCATCTAGAGAAGGTAACTCTAATCAAACCTATGACCTGAGGACTTCGCTGCCACCGTCCAAGTTTGCTAGGCCCTGGCAGACGAACCTTTGGTTTAAAGCAGTGTTTCTCAACCTTTTTTGAGCCGCAGCACACTTTTTACATTTACAAAATCCTGGGGCACACCACCAACCAAAATGACACAAAATGACACTCTAACACAGTAATACATATAGTTAATATGTTTTTAAATGTATTTATACACTCAGTGTGAAACCTGGGCCTGTTTCGATGAACACAACATATATATGACTTCCTCTCACATACTTATACATGGCTATCATGTCTTCTCTCAGCCTTCTCTTCTCCAGGCTAAACATGCCCAGCTCTTCAAGCCGCTCCTCATAGGGCTTGATCTCCAGACCCTTATAGACCCTTATAGACTCTATAACTTTCATAGATCTGTGTGGCCTCTTTCACTTCGTCCCTCCTCCCTCCCTCCGCAAAAGCAGAGCACTGGGCGGAAGTGATTTCGTTGCCGTTTTCGCATTGGCTTGGATTTTTCGCGAGAACAGCCAAAGCTGGAAGCTCCACGTTGGTGAATTGGGCAGTGAGCAAACCTGGGAGCATCGGGAGGCTGAAGCAGCCCTCAGCAGGAGCTGGAGCCATGCTGAGTTGAGGCTCCTGAAAGCTTCCTCAAGGCAGGCCTTCCTTTGCCTCGGGAAGGATCTTTGGGGAGGGAAAGAGCTGCTAGGAGGGGGAAGAGTGCCAATTTCCCACGGCACACCTGATGATTGCTCAAGGCACACTAGTGTGCCATGGCACACTGGTTGGGAAACACTGGTTTAAAGGGCGAGGCCAGTTCTGTGCACGCTGTGCTTCACCAGAAAAATCCATTGCACAGGCTCAAAGGACACATCCAACCTCCACCATAAACGTGCTTGTAGAAAGTGTGGGATGAGTCCTTCCTAAGAACCTTCGTTCACGAAGTAATGCCAGAGATATGTTGAGGAAAATTTTTTGAGTCACTTATGGATTTTGATATGGCTTGTGGGTAAAACATCAACATGAGTCCCTTAGGATCCATTCCATGGAGAGATGAAAGTGCCAGAGGTATCGCAGGTGACCAACCACCCTTGGCCACTGCCACTTTCCTACCCAAGCTATCAATTCCTGGAAAAACTATAAGAAGCAGCATCTCCCTCTAAGAGCTCTGGTGGTCTTTTCAGCAGTACCACGTTAACCCATATATAAGTTGATTTGGGGCTTATACTTTTGATGTATACTCGTACTCCTTGAAAAAACAATATTTCTGTCCTTCCATTCCTTACAAATTAGCTTCCTTTGCTTTGTGAGTGGTCATCAGAAAGTAAACATGGTCTTAAAATTGCAAATGTAATAGCAGAGGCACTTGAAATGTATTAGCAGCAGGAAATATGCCTCTCCTTATAATAATGTCTAGTTTGATCCTCAGTGCTTTTATAGAGACACTACTCTTAGTTTTATTATTTTATCTCTTATCGCATTAATCCAGAGGATTAGATGCATGGTTGAAGAAGAAAAGACCGCAGTATACAGCAAATGGATACAACAAGCAGAAACCAAACAGTGCACAGAATATATTATTACCAAACAGATTCCTGACAGGTTTCAGATAGCATAGTTCTTCCTTAGGGGTGAAATAAATTGTGCAGGCAGTCTTTCAATCTCATCTTTATTCTCTTCTGAATTCTGTCCATTTGATGGAATTGTTCAGTAATAAAAGAAGATATCGGGGTTACATTCTTCTTCTTTTTCAGTTACTTCTTTAGATTCTTCTTCTTTGAGGGTAAATTGGTTTTTTTTATTGTCCATGAACAGTCTTTGCATGTTAACTATCGCACTGGTTAGAGCCAGGGCCTAAAATGTTAACTTTTTCTTTGAAGTTGATTGACTTCAAAGTGTTATACATGAATCATAGTCATTTTCTTTTAAAATAACAAATTAAAAAGTGTAGTTTCCAGGGATCTACATGGTGCTCTGGGACCAACATTTCATGATTTACAGTTGCTGTTATGGAAGTGAAACCAACTTTCCCATCGCACCCGGGCTATGTGGTTTCAAAAGGACAGGGACGTGATGTTTCTGTTCCTGAGAGATTGTTTCTTACCCTCCTTTAGAAGCTCTGAGGCTCCCAAGGACCAAACTGGACACTCTCTTTAACTAAAAGGGTTTATTCTTAAAACAGAGTAGCGAGGTACTCAGGTTCTTCTCTTTTTTATCCAAACAAATAGAAAGCTTCCTTTACAGTTCTTAGCGCAGATGTAGTCCTGGAAGTTTCAACCGGTGGTTCTCCGGTGGTTACATCCCGTATAGATTACTGCAATGCTCTCTACGTGGGGTTGCCTTTGAAGACTGTTCGGAAGCTGCAACTAGTCCAACCAACAGCAGCCAGGTTGATAACAGGAGCTCCATTCAGAGAGCCTACAACTCCTCTGTTGTGCCAGCTCCACTGGCTGCCAGTTTGCTACCGGGCACAATTCAAAGTGCTGGCTATAGCCTTTAAAGCCCTAAACGGTTCGGGTCCAACTTACCTGTCCGAACGCATCTCTCCCTATGAACCATCGAGATGTTTAAGATCATCTGGAGAGGCCCTGCTCTCGGTCCCGCCTTCTCCGCACGCGCGACTGGAGGGGACGAGAGACAGGGCCTTTTCAGTGGTGGCTCCTCAGCTTTGGAACGCCCTCCCTAAAGACACCAGATCGGCCCCCTCCCTCCTGACGTTTCGGAAGAAAGTCAAGACCTGGTTATTTGAGCAGGCATTTGTTGATAAAATATAAGGCTTAATTGGATATAAGGAATGACAACAATGTGATGGAAACTGATTTCAACATGACGCTGAGGCTGCAATTGTATGTTTTTAATTGTTAAATTGTTATTATTTTTCGGGGGGGGGGGTTGAATTGTTGCTGTGTTGTATTGAGGGCAGAGACTGCCTGTGTAAACCGTCCCGAGTCGCCTTCGGGCTGAGAGGGGTGGTATAGAAGTGTGACAAATAAATAAATAAATAATTCTCCAAAGTCTCTCTTTAACTTCAAGGCAAGGACACTCAAGGACGCTGAGCACGTGCGTCAGAAGCCCTAGGGGCGGGGCTTCCCTCCACATCTTCCTCCTCGCGCCGGGCGCCCCTCCTTCCTTGAGTGAAGGAAGGAGGGGCCAACGTGAGCAAGGAAGAGGCGGAGCCTAGAGAAGCCGCGTCAGAGGCCCTAGGGGCGGGGCTTCCCTCCGCGTCTTCCTCCTCGTGCCGGCCCCTCCTTCCTTCACTCAACCCCTTCCTACCTTCTTCCTTCCCTCCCTTCCATCCCTTCCTCTATTTCTCCTTCCTCTGTTCCTGGATCCTTGTAACCCCAATGTTGTGGTAGGAAGACCCACCTTTCTTATTGAAATTCTGCAGATTTCTATATAGAAATCAACAAGTTGGTGCTAGTGAATTTGTTCAATACTTCTAGATAGACCTGTGATTTTCATATCACATATTTCAAAGCTCATATGGTTCCGTAAGTGCTGTGGTGAAGAAATAGTATTTTGGAGGAAGGGGAATGATGAATTTGAACCCAAAAACCCCCTTCTGTTCTGTTCTGTCTGTGTACTGTGTATGGCTATACAAACAGAATTTAATGTTTGCCGTGTATGTGTACTTGTGATCAGCCCTGAGTCCCCTTCAGGGTGAGAAGGGCGGAATATAAATATATTATTATTATTATTACTATTATTAAGAAAGCTAGGTGTTGCTAGTAGTTCTATAGTAAAGGGCACAACTTGGTAGTAAAGGGCACAACTTGTTTCCCAACTGTCTTACTTTTTTGAGCCGCAGCACACTTTTAACATTAAAAAAAATCCGGGGGCACACCACCAACCAGAATGATACAAAATGACACTCTAACACAGTAAAGAACAGCTGGGGGATGGTGGCCTGCTGGGAGCACCTGCTGGGAGTGCCGAATCCGGGGGAGGAGCCAGGCCGCACCATGTCCCACCCCCTCCCCCGGTTTCAGCTCTCCCAGAGTTTTTCCAGCCTTGAGGGGGCAATGCCAAGCCACGTGGAGGAGGAGGAGCATGAGTGGTGGACGGGCTTCAGTGCACGGGGCTCCTCCTCCACGTGGCTTCCGCGAGCAAGGGGTGGGAGTCATGACGGATTGGAGGCTGGGTGGGGAAACGGCCAAAGGAGGCGGCGCCCCGGCCCCTTCTTCTTTTTCTTCGCCGCCTGGCCCTCTCCCCTAAGCAGCAGGAGTTCGGCAGAAGGAGGGAGGAAGGAAGGGGGGCAGAGAGCTTTTCTCGCAGCACAGCAGGAGGTCCGTCACAGCGCACTACTGTGCTGCGTCACAGTGGTTGGGAAACACTGGAGTAAGAGACAGAACTTAAGGGGGCAGGGGAATATATCCTTTTTATTTTCTGATTTGAACAAAATATTTTTCAACAAAAGTAATCTCTGCTATATTTAAATTGAAATGAAGCTCTCTTTTTTGTAACTGTCAGAAGCAGATGTTGTTTTTAAGGAGCAGACGGAGATTCTACATTTGGCTTCCTCTACTAATTTTTTTGTTAAAATAGTGTTCATTTTTCATGAAATGGTTTTTAATGAACTGAATGAACAATATATGCAGAGAGATCGCTGATGAAATTGTGAGAAGTGCTAATGTTTGTATCTCTGAGTCCTTAGCCTTCCACAAGAGATGTGACTTCTAAAAATATAGACAACATGTAAAGGCTTTCAAACGTTCACTGATGTCAGAAAAAAATAAGCCTTTCTCTATCCCAAGCACATGAGCCTACATTGATTTGCTGCCAAGCTTGGAAATGTTCCTTTATTTACTACGTTTTCCAGATCCCACTAGCTTGCATGACCCCTAGCCATATTGACTGTAGGATTCTATGAATTTCAGTGTTAAAAGTGAGTGATGGTTCAATGGAAAGGTGTTTTCCGTGAGTTGTCTGATCTTGGATACATTCCTATTTTCAGTCCACTCAATCTAAATGCTAAAAGCTCTTTTTTAAAGTCATGTCAACAGAATCATTTCTATCTTTTTCTTAATTTTTTTGATTCCCTACATCAAAACCCTAAAAATAAGTAGAATACATTTGTCCCCTTTGGGTGAGATTGGATGGCCACCTGTGAAGAATACTTGTGCTGTGGATTTCCTAGAATCACAGAATAGAGCCGTATTATTGGTAGTATTATTGTTTCACTTGTGAGTGGTTTCATAGAATCATAGAATCACAGAGTTAGAATGCTTACGTCCATGTGGAAAAAGCACAATCCAATCACCCCTGGAAAATGGCCATCCAGACCCTGAGCCTTCACCAACACACTCTGAGGCAGGGAGTTCTACTATTGAACAGCTTCTATTATCAGGAAGTTCTTCCTAATATTTAGGTAGAATCTCCTTCCTTGTAGTTCGAACCCATTACTCCCAGTCCTAGTCTCCAGGGCAGCAGAAAACAAGCCTGCTCCCTGTCATTTATGACATCCTTTCAACTATTTTAACATGGATATCATGTTTCCTCTCACTCTTCTTCAGGCTAAACATGGAGTATTGTTCTAATTCAATTGGCTGTTGATTATTGTTTCAATCTTACTGCTATTGTTTAATTTTGTATTTACGGTTTTACATTGTATTGATTGTGGCATTGGATTGCCTTTGTTTAGTTTCCTCCTTTCTATTAGTTCTAGGTCCCTTTGTTTCTTTCTAATCTATAGTTTATAGTTTAAATCAGACATGGGCAATCTTCGGCCCTCCAGGTGTTCTGGACTTCAACTCCCACAATTCCTAAGAGCTGGTAGGCTCTTAGGAATTGTGGGAGTTGGAGTCCAAAACACCTGGAGGGCCGAAGATTGCCCATGCCTGGTTTAAATAGTGTCATTAATTAATTAATTTGCTTTCTTTTATTCTTCTATTAGTTTCCAGTCCGTTGGATTTCTTGGATTACCTGTGTTTTTCCTCAGGAGGAATGTTAATCTATCCATATTCTTTATATCATAAAGTTTCTCTAACCCTTGATCTTTATTTGGGATTTGATCTGTTTTCCAATACCTAGCATATATTATGCGTGCTGCTGTGGACATATATGTAAAAAGTATGTCTTCATGTTTATCTAGGTTTAGTTCTTTGTCTGATAAACCTAAAAGGCAATAATCTGGTTTCATTGGGAATTTTCTTTGTAATATATCTTGTGTTTCTTTGTGTATTATTCTCCAATAAGTTGTCGCTACATTACAGGACCACCACATATGGTAGAAACTCCCTGTACTGATTTCTAGTCTGATTTTAAATAACTGTTTACTGGGGAGCTGTCCTTCTCCTCTTGGGGCGCTTGTGCCTGCTTTGTGCTGGTCTGTGACCGTAATAAAGTTTTGATTTGATTTGAACTCCCTGTATGTGAGTGACTTTTCCAACATTTTATTTGGCTATTTTTATACATTATGCCTAATTTTTGTGGGGAGATGTACCATCTGTGGAACATCTTCATCCAGTTTTCTTGGAGGTCTGTGGCATAGGTGTATTTTAAATTTTTTTAGTCCAGATTAATTGCCACTCCTGCAATTTTATTTGTCTTCCAATATTTTTGGCTCAATTGATCATACAGTTTCAGTTGCCCAGTCTAGTAACTTATTGTATATTTTTGTTATATTTTTCTTCTCTGTTTTCATCAGTTGTTCCCAAAAATCTTCTTCCTCATTGAAACCCTTCTTTTTGTCTTGGTTATATATATATTCTTGATTTGTAAATAAAATATTGCAGCCAGGTTATATTTTCGTTTGTTTGGTTTAATTCTTCCTAAATGGAGAGGATATTCTGCGGTGATTCTTCCTTTGAAAGGAACTATTTCTCTTCTTTAATAGAGGCATACACGAGGCTTTTCTTGAGAACAAAACAATATATGTTTATTATTGAGAATTGGAACAAAACTGGCTTGAAGCCTAATGGTTAGAATACTTGGCAAGAGGCTTGATGATTTCTTTTAAACAACTGTTCTTAATCTTAGTTACAGTGAAGCTCTTCTTCCTACACACAGAGAGAATACTACTATCAGGGTACACCCTCTGATTAATATTTCCTAATACTAGCACAGATAATCCACCACAAGGCTTATCTGGCTACTTCCACTCACACTATTAACTGTAATAGCTGTGAGGAAACCACGCTAACCTTCCCTGTTAGCAACCTGTTACTTCAGGCTTCTTCTGACTACCTAACTAATAGGCATGAGAAAAAAGTTATGAAAATGAAATGATTCGTAAGAAATTCGTAAGAAATGCTACTTTTGAGTATTTCCGCACCTGGAACGCCAACCAGGAAGTGGACTTTCTTTATAGAACTTCGGGGCCAGGATTTTCTTAAGTGTCGTTATTAGGTTGTAAGGGGGCACCTCCTTCTCTCTCACCACCCTCCCGCCTCCCTTGCCAATAAGTATTATGGCAAGGCAAGCCCTAAACTCGCTCCTTCTTTTCGGCTGGAAGCCCGGAAAAAATGTAAACAGAGAGGATTACTCAAGTAAATCTGCAAAGGAGGGCACTTTGGATGAAGTGCCCTCCTTGTGGATTTACTTCTGAGTAAACCTCTCTGTTTACATTTTTTCCAGGCTTCCCTGCCTCTCCTGCCTGCCAGGATCTAAAGCATCAAAGAGTATTGGGGTGAGAAACCAACCTAATGTATAATAGAATGAATGCTACTGTAAGAGCCTAATATTATAAGTAATCCAACTGGTCATACCTACATTCCATGCACATGCAATAATACAGCAGTAATAACAATAACAAGAGGTAAAATTCAAACCGAAGTATTCTGACTGGTCCTGCCTCATGCGGTGCAAACGGGCTCTTCTCTATTAGCCCGGAAAAGCTAGCGTTTTCTGCTTGGGTGCACACACATACATATTCTTGGGGATTTGCTGCAGAATCCCGGGCTCATAGAGAAGATTCTGCAGCAAATCCCCCCCAAAGAATATGTATGTGTGTGCACCCAAGCAGAAAACGCTGGCTTTTCCCGGACTCACAGAGAAGAGCCCGTTTGCACCGCATGAGGCAGGGACCAGTCAGAATACTTCGGTTTGAATTTTACCTCTTCTTATACCCATTGTTATTACTGCTGTATTATTGCATGTGCATGGAATGTAGGTATATGACCAGCCTGGGCAAACTTGGGCCCTCGCTCCTCGGGATCGGGGTGAGAGAGGCAGCGAGGAGCCAGGGGGGCTCCTCCTCCTTTTCTTTTGCTGCTTCCAAGAATAGAATACCCCTCCCTCCCTCCCTCCTTTGCTCCCTCCTTCCTATTTGGAGAGTCCCATCTAGAATTCAGTGTGATTTATTCAAGTTTTGGCCTACAACTCCCAGAAATCCCAGCCAATTTTCCAGCTGTTAGGATTTCTGGGAGTTGTAGGCCAAAACCATCTGGAATGCGCATGCGCTGGCATACGAACTACTAACGAATTTCGTTAGTAATTAAGTTACATTTTAGAAATTTTTGGAAATTTTTTTGTAAGTCTTCCTATTACTAATCAAAAAAAATCCCTCCCCATTTGATTTTAGAATCGCCATTTTTGGGTTCGGAACCATGCCTACTAACTAACTCTTCTTCTTCTAAGGGCTCACAGTTAGTTCTTCTGTCACTAAGCACAGCTAATTCTCAACTACCCTTTCCCTTTGACAGTCAGACCAAAACTGAGCTTGTCAGATTTCAAAACTCCACATAAGCAGAGCATTATTTTAAACCAAGTTTGGCTCCTCTCACTTTCCCTCAACCAATGCTAGGCATTTCTCATTTCCCTCCTAGGGACTCCTAACCACACCAGGAAATAAGCTCCCAAAATAGCTACCTCCTTTCCACTTACTCAAATTGGGGGGCCAAACATTTTAGGCCTACTCCTGCAGGCTTTCCCCCCGGCCTACTGGGTAAGGAATCATCACACATGGTTTCCAGACTTTGAATCATTTTAGTTGCCCTCCTCTGGACACATACCAGCTTCTTGATATCCTTCTTGAATTGCGGTGCCCAGAATTGGACGCATTATTCCAGATGAGGTCTGAACAGAACAGAATAGAGGGACACCATGACTTCCCTTGATCTAGACCAGTCTTTTTCAACCTGTGTGCCTAGGCACACTCCTGTGCCTTTGCAGAGCTCCAGCTGTGTCACGATGCAGGGTCTCGGCCCAGCCCCTTAATCACACACACAGAGACGGTAATCACCTAACTATTTATTGAATAATAAGAAACAGGTGAAAAGGTAAATTGTCCATACAAAGTATCAAAAAGTTCAATCCAAAAGGTAAAGAGTCCGTAAGTAAAATCCAAAGGCAAACGTGGCAAAGGCTCCGCAAAACTATGCGGATCAAGGACTTGGTCCGTGGCAAAGAACAAGGCAAAGTTCATGAACAATCCCAAGAAACTTCTTGGCAAGGCTTGAGCCAGCAACTTGGCTCCGTGGAACTCCGCTCGCTTCACTCCTCTTAGAATAGAAGTGGCCGAGCTACTGAGGATCCTTTCCCATGGATCCTATACTTAATCCCCTTGGCGAGGCCCCCGACGCTCTAGGCTTCTGCGCCAATCTGTGCTACGGGATCTAGCGCTTCTCTGGCGCTCTAGGCCACGGTGCCAATCTCTCCTGCTGGACTCAATGCTCCGTCTCCTATCAAAGCTCCGTCCTTGCCTTCCAGCACCTGGGTCGCTATCTTCATGAGAGCCGAACTCCCTTTCAGCTTCCATGGGCTCATCCTCCACTGTTTCCCTGATCCTTTCCTGCGACCCGTAACCACCTGGTTTCTCATAATGATCAGAATCACCACTCTCAGGGTCAGCCTGAACTTCCCAGCTAGCATAGCTGTCAGGCCATTAATCATCCCAGGCCAAGCTCTCTGTGGGAGGAAGGCCCAGCTAACTCATCAGCCCCTTCCTCCATGTCCTCATCAACTGCAGCTGGCCCTAATGCAAGTGGGACCCCGGTGCTGCCCCCTGCCCCCAGGCACGAAAGGGAACTGGGTTGCTACAAGCTATGCCTCCAGAAAGCTTTTTGCCCCCTTCCTTCCCCCTCCTTTTGCTGCCACTATTATTTTGTCCTCCTCCATGGGAGAAAAAATCTTCCCTTACCACGTGGTATTAGGCTCTGTCCGCAGACCCCCCCCCCCTGCTGCGAGGGGAAAGCGTTACGCAGCATGCAAAGGAGCAGAGGAGTCCAATGGGCGGCTCCAAAATGACGCGGCGTCATTTTGGAACCGCCCACTGGGCTCCTCTCCCCAAACAGACGGCAGCATGCAAAGATGCAGAGGAGCCCAATGGGCGGCTCCAAAATGACGCCACGGATAACTTTTGGAACCACCCACTTGCGCTCCTCTCCTCCTTCGCATGCTGCCCTCTGTTTGTGGATAACTCCTATATATTGAACTTCTATATATTGCAGATTATCCAGTACAGAGCCTAATCCGACGCGGTAAGGGAAGTTACTGAAAAGGACATTCAAGTGCCACCTCGGAGTTGGTTGAGGTAGGCAGGATTTCCCTGGGTACTGGTTGTGGGGGGTCGGGAGCAGGTTAGGGTTTTGCCCTCCCTTCTGCTCGAGATCCCCGTGTACAACTGGGGGCCACTGTGTGATACAGAATGCTGGACTAGATGGGCTGAGGTCCGATTCAGCATGGCTCTTCTTATGTTCTTATGTTCTTATTTTTCCTTTTTCTCCCATGGAGGTGCCAACATCATGTGGGTGCCAAAGTGTACTCCGTGTGTTTCAAATTCACTATATTGATACATTAACGTTATAAAACTTTTGTAATTGTGCATATTGCTAGTTTCACTATATTATTATTTTGCCTACTCTTTGTCCCCTGCATATGCAGCCTGTTGTGAAAAAGAGATGCCGAAATAAAGGCTTGATGCCATAAAAGAAGAAAGGCACCACTTTTTACAATGTAATGATTTATTTTGAACAGAAAAGCACCATCTGGTATTCAAAATAAATCATTACATTGCAAATAGAGTAATATCCCTCTTGTGGAGTACAAACTACCTATCTACTACTACTGAGATAGGCAGAAAGGATTTCTAGAACATTCAACAGACCCTGTGCAAATTAAAATAGGAGCAAAAGCATCCTTCAAAATTACTGGCAATTTATTTGAAGCAAGCTACAGTGTATTACTGTGTTAGAGTGTCATTTTGTGTCATTTTGGTTGGTGGTGTGCCCCAGGATTTTGTAAATGTAAAAAGTGTGCCTCCGCTCAAAAAAGGTTGGGAAACACTGATCTAGACACTATACTTCTTTTGATGCAGCCCAAAATCCTTACACTGATGAAATATTTCTTACAATGAAATGCAACTCTTACAAATTTGGTACTTCGTTATTCCATCTCAAGATATTTTTAAAAAACTGATGTCTTTCTCTTACATATATGATATGCTTCTGTTTTAGATGCCAAAATGGTATCAATTCCTTACCAGCATTCCTTTCATTATGTGAAGCAAAAAGTGATCCCATTACTCTTCAGTTCATTCCCATAGACTGAAGAATTAGAGATGCCACCAAAATTTTAATGTCAGCTAGGTATATGGACCTCACCACATGCAGCCTTACCAATGGTGTGAAAGAAAAGGAGCAGTTCAAATGTGAACCCACAACTGAATGCTGGAATTGTCTTTGGTCAACTAAATACAGTCAGTCCTCCAAGTTTCCAAGTTAGACTTTTCTAGATTTCATTGTTCATTGAATTCATTTTGGAATCTCTATGTCATCCAAAGTGATTGTATGGTCAATTTCAGGTGGATGTTAACCATAGAGTAACACTGGAGGGTCCTAGAGAGATGTTCTCTCAGATAAGAAAACTGTCTTCATTTTATTTGTGCTTTTTCGCTTTCACCAGTGGCTTTTCTTTCTATTGGGTTTTCTATGTTCTTTTTCATTAGTTTACTACCCTGAGCCTCCAGTGTAGGGTACATTATTCATTTAATAGCTAGTGATACATAGCAAGAAAATTTATGGAGCTCTCCAATGGTTACTCGGGCGCAAACTTACTGGTAGCATTCAGCAAATTGCTATCATTATGCCTCCCTCAGGTTCTCATTTGTAATGTGGAATATTATAACATTTACAGAATCATCTCAAAAAATGAAAGACATAAAATATTAGAAATGTTTTGATAATCTCAGGAAAGCAGGGCATGTAACTGTTAATTTTATTTCGTTACATGTTTGTATGGTTTCTATTCTGTCAGTGGTGATATATATAAAAACAGTTCCCAGTAAAAAAAGTTGGTATTTATGAGCATTACTGTTTTCATATGAGTTTATGAGCCTTGCTATTTTCATGGCAACAGTCTAAAACAACTACTCTTTTAGAAGTTATGTCAGCCGTTTGGCTCCTAAGATTTTTTAAAGGAGTCAGGCAGTTTGATTCTAGAAGAGTGGCTGTGTAATCGCTGCAAGTTTATGCCGTAATAAATGTACAAGCAGACTCTCTATTATTATAATCTAGAATCTATCCCTCCAGTTTACAATAATATGGGCAGGGCCAAATACGAGTTTGAACTTTAATAGTGGCAACTCTGCTGTAAAGATGCAACACAATGAAACCAAAGAATGTCACGTACACTACACGTTAGTTACATACCTATCTTACTTCTGAGCAAAAAGACTTGCCCTTCCTACATCACACACATGCAGAGTGATTCAAAGAACTGCCACTCGAATTAGCTTGTGGCCTAAAGTAAGTGTTGTCACGATGTTTACAAAATAAGAACAACGGAGTTGGACAAAGATTTTATGTGTCAGAGGTCGTACAGCATGACAGTGTCATCAAGGTCTCCAAGAGGCTTTCGGAGAATCTGCATTGCCTTACAGAACAGTGGCAAGGTGGGTAAAAGCCTTCAACGAAGGACACCAAAATGTGGCAGACATGCATCAGCCAAGTCATCCTAATGTCAGCAAAGTGGAAGTGATTGCTGTTGCTGCACGCGTAGACAGTGATCAATGCCATAGGATTCGTGAGCTGGCCCGAAACACAAGATTTGTGCATATGACTGTGCTCCACATACTGTAGGAACGCCTGGGCATGAGAAAAATTGCTTCACAATGGGTTCCACATCATTTGACGGAAATGCAGAAATGGCTACGATATGATGCTGCTGCTCATACCCACTTGGAGCTCTATGAGCATGAAGGAGAGACTTTCTTACACCATATCATTACGCTGGATGAGACTTAATCCTGATCGTACCATGCTGAACTGAAACACCAATCGAACAAATGGTGTAATTACGTGTCACCACAAAGTTCAAAATTTCGTCAGAACCCACGCGATGTGAAAGTTATGCTGAGTCTCGTGTACGACTATATGGTATCATCCTAATGAATACAGTTCCCCAACATAAGACCGTCAATGCACAGTATTACTGCTCATTTTTGGAACACCATCTCAGACCAGCTTTGAGGAAAAAATGGTGACACTTTCTGCAGAACGCGCCCTATCATTTTGCATGACAATGCTCAGCCACCTGCAGCACAAGCTGTAGCTGATTTCTTCGATCGACGGGGCTGAGAAGTGCTGTACCATCCGCCATACTCCCAAGACTTAAGCTCTTGTGACTTTGAATTAATTCCTAAGATGAAGGAACCAGTTTGTGGCATTTGCTTCAAAACTGTTCCAGAGATTCTTGCGGCATAGACCGCTCCATTCAAACTATAAACAGAACAGGTGCTGCAGCAGGTGTCCTATGAGTTCCACATTGTTGGAAACGGGTTGTACACAATGCTGGTGACTATATTGAAGGACTGTAAAACTTGGTGACATGTAATATTTTAGTATTATATGTAAATAATAGGCCTGTTTGATCCACACAAAAAAAATTGGTTCAAAACCCGTTTCAGATGTAACTGGATGGCTGCGAGCCAGTAAGTTGAAGGTGAACCCGGCGAAGACGGAGATCTTGTGGCTGGGCCGCCCGGGGGGGAGAGAGATCCAGCTGCCGACATTTGACGGCGTGGCACTATGCCCGCAGTCTTCAGTCAAGAGCTTGGGGTCCGGCTGGACCCTCAGCTGTCTATGGAGGCGCAGATTGCGTGCGCCTGCAAGACAGCCTTCTACCACCTGCGGCAGGCAAAACGTCTGGCTCCCTACCTCTCCCGTTGCGACCTGGCCACGGTGATCCAAGCCACAGTGATCTCGAGGCTCGATTACTGTAATGTGCTGTACATTAGCCTACCTTTGTCGGCGATCCGGAAACTTAAGCTGGTGCAGAACGCGGCAGCCCGCTTGCTATTAGGAGCCACAAGAGCGGCTTATGTAACACCACTCCTACGCGAACTGCACTGGCTGCCAATTGAATTCCAGGTCTCCTTCAAGGTGTTAGTTTTAACTTTCAAGGCCTTATATGGTTTGGGGCCAGTGTACTTGAGGGAGCGGCTTACCCCATATGTGCCCAGAAGATCACTGCGTTTTGAGGGGCTCAACATGTTGGAGGTCCCTGGTGTGAAGATTTGCACACTATCCAGCACGCGGCAGAGGGCATTTTCAGTGGCTGCGCCGGCCTTATGGAACTCGCTGCCAGCGGAGACACAAGCTTTGCGGGACTTAATGACTTTCCGCAGGTCCTGTAAGACCTGGCTATTCAGGCAGGCATTTGGTGCCTGACTAGTGCCTGCTATATCTTACCACCCTGCCGCGTCGCTGCCGCTTGTGTTATGTGCTTGACCTGTTATGGTTTTATTGTAGGGGGTGGGATTTTTAATCGGTTTTATGATGTTGTATTTTTATGTGTTTTAACCTGGTATGTTTTATGTGCTGTAAACCGCCCTGAGCTTCGAATAGGGCGGTCTATCAAGCTGAAATAATACATAAATAAATAAATAAATACATGTAGGGAGTGCTGGCGCTTTGAATCTGAATGCCTTCTGAAAATTTCCCCCAAAAAATTCAGATTTTTTCCAAATATTTTGGAAATTTCGGAATAGCTTCATTAATGGCGGACACGCATGCGCAGTAGGAAAGAAACAGCACTGGCACTGGGGAAACGTCAGGGGATTGTCCCTCCCTCAGTTTAGATCAATCGTGATGAAACTTGCCACAGTGGTAGAACACACGGATCACTGTTAGCTCACCAATTCTCATAACTTTTGACTTATCCATGGATTTTTGGCGAATTTTCAAAGTTTTTATAAAAAGTTTTATAGACTGATCCAGCTTCCCACTGGTAAGTGCAGTACAAGTTCTGAATGGAAATTTTCTGTAGGCAGCTGTGCCTCATGGAGAGTGCAGCTCCCCCACAAGCAGAAAGCCTTGAGTTCAATTCCCCCTGCCAAGGAAAAATTTTCAATGTTTTTTTTAGTGTTTTTTAAAATAATAAAGGAAATCTGTTCCTAGTTTGAATTTTGAAAGTGTTTTTCCTGTTTCTTTGTCTGGTCTTTAAGTAGTTGTTCAACTCCAGAAACTTTGTGTGTAGCCGTGCTTAGCCACGCCCACCTCATCTCTCTTTGCATCGCCACTGTTAAACTACAGGACCTTTTGCAATCTCTATGGTGGCCTTCTGGGGGCGTGGCCTTCAAGAATAGCTGGGCTTAGCCACGCCCACCTCATCCTTCTTTGCGTCACCACTCGCCAGGGAAGGGTTTGAATTTTGAAAGTGTTTTTCCTGTTTTTTTGTGTGTTCTTAACTTTGAAAGTAGTTGTTCTCCTCCAGGAACCTTAGTGGCATTCTGCTCATGCTCAGGAGCCTCTTTTGGCCGGTTCCTGCACCTTTAGGCTCCTCAAAAGCCTTGACCTGGGCAAAGGCACTCTGCTCATGCTCAGGAACCCTTTGTGTGCAAACCTCCTGCTCCCTGCGCGTTCAGGCATGGAGGCCAAGGGCACTCTGCTCATGCTCAGGAACCCTTTGTGTGCAAAGTATTTTTTAAAATAATAAAGAAAATATGTTCCTTTATTTTTTAAATTTTGAAAGTGTTTTTCCTGTTTCTTTGTGTGGTCTTTACTTTGAAAGTAGTTGTTCTACTCCAGAAACTTTAGTGGCACTCTGCTCATGCTCAGGAGCCCCTTTTGGCGGATTCTTGCACCTTTAGGGTTCTCAAAAGCCTTGAATTGGGCAAAGGCACTCTTGCTGATGCTCAGCAGCCCTTTGGGTGCAATCCTCCTGCTCTCTGCGTGTTCTTTGAGGCCCTTTCTTCTCCATCCCAAAGCCTTGATCTGGGGAAAGGCACTCTGCTGATGCTCAAGAGCCCTTTGGGTGCACACCTACTCAATGCACCTTCTCTGAGGCCCTTTCCTCCAGCTTGGGACCCCTCAAAAGCCTTGACCTGGACAGTGGCACTCTGCTCATGCTCAGAAAACCTTTTGGCCAAATAGCCTTCACAGGTGTAAAGCCTTGACCTCTACTTGTGCTCTGAGCCCACTTTTGAAACATTTCCTGCACCTTTAGGCTTTCAAAGGTGTTGACCTGGACACTCTGCTCATGCTCAGGAACCCTTTGTGTCAAACCTCCTGCACCTCTGCATGTTCAGGTCAAAGGCCTTGGCACTCATGCTCAAACCTTTTGCAAAATATTTTTAATAATAAAGGAAATATGTTCCTGGTTTGAATTTTGAAAGTTCTTTTTTTCCTTTCTTTGTCTGGTCTTTACTCCAGTAGTTGTTCTACTAGCCAGAAACTTTGTGTATGGACTATTTGTCTCTATGGTAGCCCACTGGGGCCACCTTATCCCTCTTTGCATCGCCACTGTTAAACTAGAGGACTATTTGCTATCTCTATGGTAGCCTTCTGGGGGCGTGGCCTTCAAGAATAGCTGTGCTTAGCCACGCCCACCTCATCCCTTTTCGCATCGCCACAGGATTTTTAACTGCTTTACAGGACCTTTTCTCTACAGCTGGTTACCTCCAGCCAATGAGGGAAAGCACCTTGGGAGGGACGGGAATCTAATGCTAAGAATGTTGACCTTTAAAAAGCCGTAAAATGACAAAAGCTTTGGCTGGCTTCAAAATGGCAAATTCACTTCCGGGTTGCTTGCATTGCCTTGAAACCACTTCAAAAGTGAATTTAATCCTTTTGTTTTCTCTACGAATTCATTCCTATTTTACGAGCATTCTGACAAATCTACCCAGGCCTAGTAAATAAATAGCTGCCACTATTAAAGTGCCAACCCTCGTATATATGAGGGTCCTTTTAGTTAAAATCTGTATCATGCTAGTAGTATTGAATCTTGTGCATTGGTGGACTCTGTGATGCAGCTAGTGAGGTGAGTATCAAATCATCATATCGGAAAAAAAGATTAATCACTTAAGAGATCTCATTAAGGTTTTTGAAATGAGAGTCCTCTTTGTCTCGTTCTCTGCCACCTCCAAGAACCATTTGTGGCATGCATATTTAGTGCACATGACATTCTGTGCAATGAAGTGTTCAGTTAAAAAATGAACCAGGCTGTGAACATAATGGCATGCCATGGTCGGTTTTGCAAAAACATTGACAGAAACAGAAAGGCATTTAATTTTCAGGCTCATACAGTGACTTCCACCTCCAACCCCCTCCCCATCAAAATTTTATACTGCTTTTTTTTTTACAGCACACTCTGTTCCATTAAGTTGGTCCTCCATTTAAAGATGCCGCATTCAGCAGCCTGAAAGCAAGACCAGAGGGAATAATTTGGCAGTACCTGTGCTTTTTGTACTGCTGAATTACACAGTTGGCAGAATCATATGCTGCCGTTCTTATCAAGCTGAGCAATTGCATGCTTGAATGCCGAATGTGTAGTTATGAAGGGCTACATCACATCATGATATCCACGTTTCTTAAAAGTAACAGAAAGGAGAAAATAAATCCTACCAGCACAAAACAATTGTATAAAGTTATCCAAGTTAGTTTTCTTTAATTTTTCTATGGAAGGAGTGTACCATCTGTGGACATAGTTTCTAATAGGGTACATTCAGCCATCTGCTAACTTTAGTTGGTATAGTCCAAACTACACCACATGGTTATGCTGATAACATAATTCGTCTTTCAGAAACAGCTGAGCGTAGGCATGACTTTAATGCACAGTTTGTACTGACAATAGCATTTTAGAGGCAATAGTATCTCCATAAACTCTTTGTGCAGGATTTCATAGCAAATCTTGTTGAATCTTCCAAACACTAAAACCGGCCTGAAAATAAACATGTACAGTGTTCCCTCGCCACTTCACGGTTCGCTTTACTGTATGTGGACTCGCCATACTGTTGCGGGGAGGAAGGAAGAGCAAGAGGAGGAGGGGAGGGGGAGCCAGGTGCCCCTCCTTGGCATCTCCGCTTTGGAGACCCTTGGGCACCGTTGATGGTGCTGCCAGGCTGGGCTGAGGCCTCACCAGGACTGTGCCGCAGCTGGCTGGGAGTCAGCTGCATAAGATCTCTACTGACCAGAAGGTCATGAGTTTGAGGCCTGCCTGTGTCGGGGTGAGCTCTCGACCAAATTGTGTAGCTTATTGTCAACCTTTGCAACCCGAAAGACAGTTGCATCTGTCAGGTAGGAAATTTAGGTACCACTTTGTGGGGAGGCTAATTTAACTGATTTACAAGGCCATAAAATCACCAGGAAGTATGAAAAATAATGAAGAAATGTGACAGCTCCCCCTGGTGGCCAGAAGCTAGAATGTTAAATTGCCTCTGTCTATATATGTAGCATGTGTATGGCATTAAATGTTTGTCTGTATACGTGCATTGTGATCTGCCCTGAGTCCCCTGCAGGGTGAGAAGGGCAGAATATAAATGATGTAAATAAATAAATAAATAAATAAGTAATAAATCAACCGCACCCATAGGGCCTCCGAGGCCAGGACAGCAGAGGCGGCAAGGAGGAGGCGGCTCTGCCCACTTGGCGGCAGCCTCCTCTTCCTTGTCACCTCAGTTACTCCTGGCTTTGGAGACCCTTGGGCACCATTGATGGTGCGGCCAGGCTGGGCTGAAGCCAGCGAGAAGGAGGAGGCTCTGTGGATTTTCACTCATTGCAAGGGCTCCTGGAATCGAACCCCCACGATAAGTGAGGGAACACTGTATATTGTTGCCTTGCTCATAGATCATGCCATTCACGCTGAACTGTACCGATATTGTAGATATTTGAATGGAACTCTCAGAATGAAATATTAAGGGACTACGTTGGTACATCTATAATTAATACCTGGAGAGCAGTTTTCCATTAATCACTATGTATGCTGCTCTGAGAGATATAAAATGTATTACAGGCAGTCCCCGAGTTACAAACATCCGACTTACAATCAACTCATAGTTAAGAATGGGGTTGAGACAATAGGAAGTGAGAGAAATCTACCCCTTGGAAGGGAAATTCACTACTGAAAGAGTTATGGGGAAAAGTTGTCTCCACTGACGCTTCATCACCAAATCTTGTTTCCACAGCAAGCCAGTTTTTTTCAAAATCCAATTATTACAGAGACAGAAAGTAAGACACAATCTTCTGAATGGAGCACAGACATAGAAACAAACACCACAGGGGTGTTAATCCTTTTCTATGCTGTGTGTGTGTGTGTACATCCAAAATCAACTGAAAAATAAACCTACGGATCCTATATTGTTTGTCACTTGGGAACTGCCTTTATAAATAAGAATAGATTTAAAAACTGACAGACGGACCATCCGTATATGTACAGTCTGTTAAAAATATTCAGTGATTCATAATAATGACAAGAAGTCCAGAGCCATTGTTAACACTCATTTTGTCATTTCTTTTTTTGCAGTAATTACAGCGCATTGTTAGGCGTGTGGATCTATGGCTTTTTTGTTGTGGTCTTGCTGGTACTGGACCTTTTGTATTATTCCTCAATGAACTACGATATTTGCAAACTATACCTAGCAAGCTGGGGAATCCAGGGGAAATGGATGAAACCGGAACCAAGTCGGTGGATTAAACCTTCTCAGGACCCAAGACAAGCACAGACTCAGGCTCAACCTCAGCCTATGCCTCAAACATTGCAGACAGGACATGCATTGAAAGGAGAAGCTTTAAATCCACCGCTGATGTCTTTTCCAAGTTCAACTGCCTGGTAAGTTTTTAAGACCATAGTGCCTTTTTCGATGTTGTAATACTGGTTCAATACCAACATTGATTGCAAAGTGTTTGAGTAATACTTTTTGGTACAGTGTCTGTACCAAAAAAAAAAAAGGAAGAGAGAATGGAGGCTTCCAAAAGGCAATTGTGCACTGAGAAATTGGGATGGAGCTGGCATCTGAAACAGAACAGCCTTGTGTCAACTCAGCAGTGGCAAGGCATCCTTATTGCCTAACCTGGTTTGGCACAACTGGGCAGGGATCCAAATGTCAACCCCCTTTGCCCATGTCACTGATAACTACGAGGCCTGGTGGATTTTAAAAAATGGTTCAAAACTTGTTTCAGATGTAGGGGATGCTAGTGCTTTGAATATGACTAGCTTCCTAAATTCTTTGAAAAAAATCGAAATTTTTTCGGAAAAATTCCAAAATTTTGGAATGGCTTTGTTAATGGCAGACACGCGTGTTTAACCCAGTTTGGATGTGGATGACTTCCCTCTGCATGAGAACTGGGGCACCTTTAGGGACCTATCTCCACCTTCTCTCAAAACGGGAGAAAGAAAAACTCCCGAGCTTCCCACGGCAGCCCCAACTTTTTTCCCCTGAGTCCACCACCTCTTCCCAGTTCTCACCTTGCTTTTCTTCCGGAGCAAGTAGCTGGTGAAGCTGAAGGTTTTTCCTCATGGCGTTGGCAGAAGGCTCAGGGGACTGGGTCCTGTTGGCTCCCCCTTTGACAGGACAATGTTTTGTAGAGTGTAGGGAATGAGTATCCAAGGTAGGGAGGAAGTCCAGGTGGGTCTGCTTCTATTCCTCCATGGCGCTTAGGCACCAGGTGCCCAAGGCACTCCTCCATGGCAGCTGGGACCACATTTTCCACGTGAGGGGCGGCAGTGCCTCCTTTCAGCGTCCCCTCCTTGCAGCCCCCTTTGGCCATCAGAGAAGGCGCACTTTGCCAAGGTCTGGCTTTCCCCCCAGTTCTCATGCAGAGGGCAGAAATGCGCATCCAAACTGGGTCTTTAGCCTAGTTTGGATGCGTATTTGGACACACATTTCTGTCCTCCGCATGAGAACTGGGGGGAAATGTGGCTTTCCCCCCAGTTCTCACGCGGAGGACAGAAATGCGCATCTAAACTGGGTTAAAGACCCAGTTTGGACGCACATTTCTGTCCTCCGTGTGAGAACTGGGGGGAAAGCCGCATTTCCCCTAGTTCTCACACGGAGGACAGAAATGCACATCCAAACTGTGCCATCTTCTCCCTTCTATGTCTTTTGACTTGCAAAGGGGGATGGGGAAGGGGTGAAGCCTTTCTTTCTCTCTCCATCATGAGCCACAAGACACTTAAAGAGGATTATGAACCCCCCCCCCCCCCCAGCATAAGATAGATTCCATCTGTCACTGTCATAGCTAGCAGCAACATGGCGAGATGGGCAGGAGAGGGTAGCTATTCTATGTCCCCAGGCCACTTGATTCCAGAAGCAAGGGGTAGCTGTTGGGATACCTGCAACCAGTTCTGCAAAGGAATCAGATGTAGGTGTCTTGGAGGAGAACTCAGAGTTTCCGCTGAGTTATATTAACCTAGAATACAGCCATATTAACTGGGTTAATCCAGTTCAGCTCAAATACATTTTGTGGTTGCCCATGGGCTGATCTAGATCTGCACTGATTTAAATGGTCAGTGTAGATAGTGCCTTGCCAGTTTTCAGCATGGATAAGGAAAAGTGATATATTCCCAAAATAGCATTGAGTATACCACCTTAGGTGAGGGTGATAGTTCTAAACCATTGCTTGTATAACTTACTCTTTGGAGAAGTAGCACACATTTGGCCAGTACGAGAACACCAAATGGGATTCGGTATAGGCAGAATATACATGGAGCCAGTTGATGTAGTGGTTTGAGTATTCGACTTGGACTCCAGGAGACTAGAGTTTGATCCCTTACTCAGCCACTGAAACCCAATAGTCAGGCATGTAGCCAGGGGGGCTAAGGGGGCTTCAGCCCCCCCCCAAATTCTCAGGGTGGCCCGCGAAAAGGCCTTACTGGTACATTATTTAAACTGTTACGTTTATTCATATCATGATCTGATCACCATGCTCATTATATCCCACACTAATGGGGTTATTGGGATAACAATACAAAAGGTTTGCTAGGGTAGACCCTCTTCCACCCAGTCTCAGCCCCGAACCAAACTCAGCCCCCGAATCAAAATCCTGGCTACGGCCCTGCCAATAGTGAATTACTCACTCTCAGCCCCAGAGGAAGGTGGTGGCAAAGTACCTATGAAAAACTATGGGCAAGATAAATCCATTGGAAGTTCGTCTTATGGTTGCCATGAGTTGGAAATCACCTGAAAGCTTACAAGACCAAATAAGAAAGAACTTCGGGAGAGCTAGCTTTGATTTGGAAAACTCTTGTATGAATGAACAGGGATAGAAGGATGCTCCCAGAGGATCTTCCAATGATTTAAAATATGAGTTGTATCTGCATGTCATATTCGTTCTTCTTAAAACTGACTTTCTAAGCTCTGTCTGCTTCCATATATAGAACTTGGCATTCAAAGCCAAATCTGAACACAGGATTCACTTGGTTTCTGCTTGGGGTTTCGAAAGGGGAGATGTGAGAAAGGGAAGCCAACTACAACTATTGTGGTGGTGTTCAAGTCTTTTAGACTTACTAATTTTTTTCCCGTGAAATTGAAATATTGTTTGGAAATTTTAAATTCAAACAAGTTGTTTTGTGTTCTGTAGGCCAGCCTCTTTTGTTTCTGGTATGTATTCGGTTTCTTGGACCGGTTGTTGCTTGTCATTTAGCCTCACTGATCTTTCTTCCATGAAATCAATGTTTAATCATTGGTCATGGCCACTGCAGAAACTATTTTGTGACCATGCCAAAGACATTTTCTCAACATTCCAGATTTGCCACTAGTTCAACAAAAAAGAAGGGGAGAAATGAAGGAAGAAAGGAGGGAAAGAAAAGAAATTGGGTCTTACTGACATCTTAAGTAGCTGCAACATATTTGCAGAGCACGAATGTGATTTCACAGTTATCTGCCTTGAAATGACACAGTGTTGTTCCTGTTGCAAAATATTTGTAATGGTTAAGAAATTAATTTTGTCCATGTGTTATAATGAAGTAATCTAATTTGCACTAATTCAGACTAGTACACAGACCAGAATTTTAAAAATGGTGATTGTGCATATCTGAATTTTGTATTCTAAAAAAATTCCAGGGAAATTGTGTACAAAATTGAACATGTTAGGGAAAAGAATGTACAAAAACATATATAGGAGACCTTTTTTTAAAAAAATGTAAACATGAGCTGCAAATATGTACACATGAAAATACAGGACAATGTTCATATGGATTTTTACAACCTGTTCAAAAATGGATGCTGGGGGGAAATGGGAAAATTGATGTTGGGGAAAATGTGAATATTATAAAAGGTAAAGCAAATAGAATTTGATTTTAACTTTACATTTTCTCATGAATCTTTTGTGTTAGTGATAAACATGGGTTTTGTTTCTTAATTTTACAAGTGCTGATTTTTATTCATGCATTATTATCTAAAAATTACTAATGGGTTTTGTGTACATTTCAATGGAACTTAAGCGCTTGATTATCACCATAACTGATCTTCAAAGAAAGCATTGTTTTCTATCATTAATTACTTTTAAAATGTTGTATGTTTTACAAGTGAGATGCATAGTGTCTTTTCCTTTTTTAGACAAATGGCATTTGAGAAATAGAAACAGTATCACACTTATTCGTGACTTTAGAAACTCTATTGTACTTTTGTGCTGAATGTATCTCAATTCAATAACTAACATAGAGGAAGGTATTATTACCATATGTACTCAAATCTAATGCTCACTTTTACTTGCTACATTACATTGCCCAAATGGAGGTGTGCATTACACTTGATGGTTTATTATACTTGAATAAATATGGTATATGTGACAAAGATCAAAGGAGCAGTTCATCCATTGATTATCTTGAGACATCGTGCTTCAGCTTTATAAATGACTATTTTCAAATTTAAGAGTGTATTCTAGTTGAGACCTAATATTTTATAGTTGGGGAGAGGGTAGGGTTCATGTCTACAAAAATATCTATAGAATAGGCCTGGGCAATCATGGTTCTAAATGGTTCTAAAGTACTTACGAAACTAAAGTTCTGGTGCTGAAAACTAGGTGGCACTGGTGCTTTGCTTCTACAGTGTTGCTAAAGTTCTGGTGGTGAACATTTCAGAACTCCAACAAAACTTTCAAAATTTTGTTATAAATGGCAGTTCCTAATTGGTTCTGTCTTAAAAATCACCAATAATGAAATAATAATGAAGTTTTGAAAGTTTTGTTAGAGTTCTGAAATGTTCACCACCAGAACTTTAGCAACACTGTAGAAGCAAAGCACCAGCGCCACCTAGTTTTCACTACCAGAACTTTAGTTTTGTAAGTACTTTAGAACCATTTATGACCATGATTGCCCAGGCCTACTGTAGAAAGTTTGAAATTTTAGGTGAGATTACGGTGTAGTAAACAAACTTGTGTGCCCTTACATATATGAATTCTTGAATATGAACTCCTGGGTACTAAAGTCTTGTTGGTTTTGGAGGAACAGGTTTGTAATGGAATCAGGTGCCAAGTTTCTAGTGCTACCAAGTAGAAATCTGCTTCTAGCTTTAATTCTTTTAATATGCTCTTTTCAAAAAGGATCAGCTACTCGTGGTCTGGGGGAATTCTTATTTTTCACCTTGAGAGGTAGAAAAGGGGAAACTTGTATTTTCTTTTGTTATTGTGTGCCTTCAAATGTCACTTATGCCAACCTTAAAGAGAGCCTATTATGGGATTTTCTTGTGTTGCGTGTAACTCATCCAAAGATAACCTACTGAGTTTCCATGGCCAAGCAGGGAATCAGTCCTTGATCTCCAGAGTCTTTCCTGTGCTTGCAAACACATTTGGAGGCTCTCTTGCCACAAGATCAAGTTACTTAAACACATTCCCATAAAGTGTTACTGAGAACATAGAAAGGATTCTAGAGACAGAGGCATGCAGGAAACCTCATTGTCTAAAACCTCATTGCTCTAATAGTAAGTGGTAAATGGATTAAAGAGAATACTTGGTTGGGAAGCATTCTCCAACAATTTGTAGAGCTGTGATATGAATGATCCAGTACCCTCACCGGTGAAAATAAAGTTGAGAAACCTGATACAATTAGTGTCCTCAGAAATAATAATAAAAATATTTGTTCCCCACAGACAAATTAGAACTGTCTGTACACAGAGGAAGTGATAAACTGAGACAACCGTGTATGCTCTGGTTAAAAGTCTGGCAACTTGATGCCTAATCCTGCTGAGCCCAGTTCCTCATTAATGCCATGTGCCAGCGACCGTGTCTCATTGAATAAAGCTTTCTGGCTTGTATATCAAACTGTTGATCTGTTTCCAAGGTTTAAAGAACATGTAAATACTCAATGTTCGACATATAAAACACACAATGTGGAGAGTACTCCTAATTAGAGACACTACCCATCAGGATCCGCCATGTGGGAACGCTGTAAAAAGTTGTATTTCAGTCTGTTCACCTACTGAAGTATGAGCATATGTTACAGTGGGCGGACGTACACATAAACTAAATGAAAAAGTGTGATATTCTCCTCCCACCCACACGCACAGTTCTGCTTTTCATGGTTTTCAACCTGATGGTGTGCATTCCTGCATCAAAACCTCCCCAAGCCCTTGTATATAGCATTGAAGTTTTGCACAGCACGTCATTGTTAATCTCCCAAGCAACTGTAAACAGCTGTGGAATAAAAACGTTTGTGAAATAACATGCTCCTATCCACCCAGCAAGTGCAGGAAACACCAAATACATTTTCTTAGAAAAATAATTACTGTGGCAATATAGTTTTCTTTATAGCTGTGACACTCCAAATTGTACATTCTTATGAAATTCAGATTTATCTTTTTTTTCCCTTACTGTAGTTAAGAACTAGCTTGATGTAGATATTTGTCATCCGCCTTCAGGGCCAAAACGGGCTTTAAAGGGATGGACATTGCAAGCTCTGGCCCTGAAGGTAGAGAAAAAGGCCTTCCCACATGCAGGGGGACCTGGAATAACGTTAAGCAATGAGTTCAGGGATCAGAATAGGGTGAACTCAAACAAGTTTATTTGTTTAACAACCAGAAAATGCTGGTGGCCCAAAATACTTAGTTGGTTGCAAGAAAAGTCCTTTAAACAAAGGGTTTCATCCACTTGCCTGTGCAAAGCGAAGGTTCCTCTCTTAAAAGTTCCAGGTGTCCTGTTACTCCCAGGCTTGTAGGCTCGCAAGGTCCTGTATTAAGCCCCAAAATCCACAGTCTATATTGAGAACGGATTCTCCTCTGTACTGCAGATCTGGTTGGAAGCGAAGGTAAGGCCTAGTAGGTGAACTAAAATTGCTTTGTCCCAGCAAGCTTAAATTCCTGCCTTGCTATGCCCATGGAATCTCTAGAATGAGGCCAGAGAGGACGTCCTGCCTCTAATATGACCTCTGGAAGAGGAGGAGTTAGGGGCGGTGACGCCAGGAATGGAGCCAAGACAGAACTCCGCACATGAGTGACCGCATGGCCACAACAATAGAATGAAGACCCTTGCAGATAAGGGCAGCAAAATACAAATACAGATATAATATCAGCCCCATAGGGCGTCACAGTTTGAGTATTGGACCAGGACTCCTGGAGACCAGAGTTTGAATCCCCACTCAACCACAGGAACCCACTGGGTGAACTTGGGCAAAATATACTCTCCCAGCCCCAAA
This sequence comes from Anolis apletophallus, assembly GCA_030556195.1. Taxonomy (NCBI): domain Eukaryota; kingdom Metazoa; phylum Chordata; class Lepidosauria; order Squamata; family Anolidae; genus Anolis; species Anolis apletophallus. The sequence goes on along the minus strand of JARBWK010000009.1, from coordinate 37,789,336 downwards.
GTAAAGCAATGGCAAGCCTCTTCTGAATAAACCTTACCAAGAAAATCCTAAACAAATTGTTTAACAACCAATGCACCAAACTTCTGATGACCACCTTTATTCCTATATTCTCTTCCAAACATCACACAGTACTTATAGAGTCGTCTGAGGGCTGAGAAGGGCAGCATACAAATGAAGTAACTAAATAATAAATAAATAAAATTGTACATGAAACAAGTAGGCTAACCAGGGAAATCTGTTGAACTATTTGGGTTGAAAATTTAGATGCTTCTTGTTATCCACAGAAAATACATATCCTGGCAATGGAGTCCATGGATTTTGCACTAATTGAGCTTTCAATTGGTTATCAGTAACATTAGCAGAGCTTGGATTAGATGAACCAGCAGAAGACACCTCAGTTGTCTAAGGGCTAGAGGTTTAGCACACCTGTTAAATCAGCAGCAGCTAAAAGATCTATCAACCGAAAGGTTGCAAGTTCGAATCCCGGGTTGGCCTGGACAGCCAACCGTCAGCCCTGCCCACTGTTTACCTAAGCAGTTCGAAAACAGCTTTAGCTGAAATTAGAGAAATTAGGCACCGCTAAAAAAGTGGGGGATGATTCTACAATGCTATAAAGAAAAAGAAGATAAGATGCTGGAATGCGGAAGTCCTGACAGCTCTTCGTCATAAGAGGATGGAGCGACAAAACCCCCTGTGACACGACACACACACACACACACACACACAAACCTTCTGTTTGTCTGTGTACTGTGTACGTCAATACAAATGACATTGAATGTTTGCCGTGTATGTGTACTTGTGATTCGCCCTGAGTCCCCTTCGGGGTGAGAAGGGCGGAATATAAATAAAGTGTTATTTTTATTATTATTTTCCAGGTGTGCATATTCTTCATTGGTAGCAGCTGTTGCAATGGTTCTAAGCCTGCTGCCTTCTTCTTAGTCTTCAATGTTTGGCTTTTTCTTTTTTGCCATGAAGTCAAAAATGTCCAGTTCTTTTCTTAGACATTGCCTTCCTTGAGGCAACACAGGAGGCCTAGATGCCACCAGTTAAAGAGGGGAACTCTGCTTAGTGCAGCCACCCAAACCTCCAGCCTTTTTGATCTGCTGGGAAATCCCTGCCAATAAACGCCAAGGGCAGAAACTGCCCAATTTGCAGGGTGAATCCCTGAGGCAAAGACATTGCAGTTGGGAACCCTACTATCCTCTGAAAAAGTGGAGGGGAGGGAACAATGGGGGAAAGGCCTAATTCCCCACTAGGAACTTACCTCCTACAGCAAGCTGAAGCAAAGAGCACAGCAGGGGCGGAACAGCTTTAAATAGCCTGCAGTCGATCGCGATAGACTTCGTGGGCAGCCGTGAGCTAGGGAATAGCTAGGATTAGTAACTGATAACAGGAAGTTGATAACAATATAGAGGGAAACTCTTTGTGAGGCTAAAGTTAGTCAGGAATCAGTTAGCAGGCGTTACCTCTGGAGGCCCCACGTCGCGCTCCCTCGTTCCCGCAATGCCCCGCGGAAGGAGTGCAGCGCGCAAAGTGCACACACGCAGGGCAGAAGCGCCCCATTCGGCTACGATCGACTTCCTTTAGTCGATCGCGATCGACTTCGTGGGCAGCCCTGAGCTAGGGAATAGCTAGGATTAGTAACTGATAACAGGAAGTTGATAACAATATAGAGGGAAACTCTTTGTGAGGCTAAAGTTAGTCAGGAATCAGTTAGTTACCTCTGGAGGCCCCACGTCGTGCTCCTGTTACCGGAAGGAGGCCGCAAAGTGCGTGCACGCAGGGGCAATGCCCTGAGGAAGGAGTGCAGCGCGCAAAGTGCGCGCACACAGGGCAGAAGCACCCCATCCGGCTACAATCAACTTCCTTGATAACAGGAAGTTGATGACAATAGAGAGGGAAACTCTTCGTCAGGCTAAAGTTAGTCAGGAATCAGTTAGCACATGTTATTGTACTGAATCTTTGTTTGGTAACGTCTTCCTAAGAAGAAAGTATTCACATCTTTGTAACCATTAAGCATCCGTTCTTTTGAAACCACTACGCTTTGTCTCAAGAATGCTACAAATAAACTAAGTGACTGTTTCTCCTTCAAGCAATTCAATCCTTCTTTGTGAATGAGCGAAAAGTCTCTTTGGACCTGGTGGCAGCAATAACAGAGGATCCTCCCCAGCATAACAGGGGAATCTCTAGAGGGAGAGGTCACTACAAGTGGCTGGGGAAAGGATCACCACATGTTATTTCTGCCTCTGGTATGATAGTTCCGCTTTAAAAAATTAAGACCAGGAACATCTCTACTTTGTTAATTGAGGTATACCTGTACAGGTTGAATATTCTTTATCTGGAATTCTGAAAGCTGAAATATTGCACAATCTTAAACTGTCCACAAAAGTGGCTGAGATAGTAACACTTTTGTTTCATGCACACAGTTGTTAAAGTATTGTGCATAAAATACTTTATGTGTATAAGTTGTATATGGAACAAAAATTAATTACAAGTTTTGACTTGGGTCTCATCTCCGAGATAGCTCACAATATATATTCCAAAAAAAGTATCCCAAACTCCCACCCCCAAAATTTGAAATACAGAACACTTCTGTCCCCAAGTATTTTGGATAACAGATAAACAACCTGACATTTTAAAGCTCCCTCCAGGTTCTTTTTTTTTGTTGAAAAATTGGACATTGTGTTAGTTTACTGAAATTTGTGACTTCATTGATCTTCATTGCCTTACAGTGTATTCCACATCAAATCAATTTTCCTTTGATTCTCTTCTAAAGCCCTAAATAGTTTAACATAACTCTCTTACATGTTCCTGCTTGACTTCTTATAGCATGATAACAGACCCTGGTTCGTATCCTACCTCTGGCTTAAATGTAGCTGGGTTTTATGTAGAACCAGACTGCTGGCCAAGCCAAAAGCTCATTAAATTACCACTCCTTTTTCACTGGTCAAAAGCAGCTTCCTCACAAAACCTTGCTGTCAACATTGCTTTGGAAGAAGTCATAACAGGGTGCCCAGTCATGTGACCCAAAAAAACTAATATTGCCAGAAAGGCTACGCAAAAGAGCTACTTCTGAGCAGTGACACAGCCATGGTCTGTTGGATATGCAAACACTGCATCAGGCTGGAATGCAGCCCAATCCAGCTTTCCACATTTCAAAAGCACTGGAAGCACTCTGGAGTAAATTCCATTTCCCCTTGTTCTAGATTAATGGCTGGATTCCACCCTTCTGCTTCAGAGCAGAAGGATGGATTCCAACGATTACACCACAACAATTGCAAAAATGAGTCTGCTTTGTTTGGCCCATATAGGCACAGCCTAATTGTGGTACTACGCAACCTGAGAAAATGGGCCAGATCAGGCATTTGAGACGCTGGATCAGGGCCGCTTTGCAGTTTTAACAGGGATTACCTCAGTGGCAGCAGGGACACCCACTGCCCAACCATGGGCCCAACTGCCACGTCAGTCTGCCCATGTCACTGTGGCTACAGCACTGACAAGGTGACCTACCGTATGCTAGGGTCTTTGTCTTCCTCCTTCTGTGTTGCATGACTCAAGAGGGAGGATGAGAGGAGGGAGCAGGAAGGCCTCCCTTTCTCTCCTCCCATCCTGCTTTGCAAGTCACACAACACAGAAGGAAGAAGGTGAAGCCTCTAATGTAAGGTAGGTTATTCTCTGCTGTAATCAGCAGTGACACAGGCAGGAGGGAGAAACCATCCTGCATCCCAGGGCTGTAATCCAAGGAGAATGGGCTGACTGGCAGGATAGCTGCAGCCAGTTCCACCTGGAACTAGCTACAGCTGTCTAGCCAGTCCCTAACACAGAGGAGAACTCGTCTCCTGCTACTCCCCAGGCTAGCTTATTCCAGGGTGCAATGCATGTTGTGGTCATACTCTGGTTAAGCCAGATCAGTCCCCATGGCCGGATTATCCATAAGGCCACCCTAGGCCATGGCCTAGGGCGGCAGCCATGGGGGGGGCCAGGTCTGGTGCCCCCAAAATTTAAAAAAGTTATTTTTTTAAAAAAAAAGTTCAATCTTTGGGCGCTTCTGCGCCTGCGCGCAGGGCGTCATAGACTCTCAGAGGCAGTTCCGCTGCCTCTGAAAGTCTATGGCACACAAGACAGGCGCAGAAGCAGCCAACGATTGCCCTTTTTTCTCAGGCGTGATGGCTTTAGGAAGGAGGGAGTAGCCGTGGGGAGCCTCCCCGCAGCTCCTCCCTCCCTCCTAAAGCCACCATGCTGGCCTGAGACAAAGGGCATTTTCGGGCGCTTCTCAGGCCAGCGTGGTGGCTTTAGGAGGGAGAGAGGAGCCGCGGGGAGCCTCCCCGCGGCTCCTCCCTCCCTCCTAAAGCCACCACACTGGCCTAAAAGGGGCGATTTCGGCCTCCCTCCTAAAGCCACCATGCCGGCCTGAGAAGCGGCCGAAGGTCGCCCTTTTTTTCTCAGGCCGGCATGAGGAGGAAGCGGCGGAGTCGCAGAGGGAAGCCCCGCCCTTGGGGCCACTGCCGCACATGCGCGGCATCGCCTCCGGGGGTGGGGCTTTCCTTCCTCTTCCTCCTCACACCGGCGAGGAGGAAGAGGCGGGGCGGGGATGGAGCCTTTGGCCTAGGGCGCCAAAAGGGCATAATCCGGGCCTGTCAGTCCCTATGCTAATCCTCCAACCTCACATTGGTCTGGGGACATCATCACATGGATGAAGACCCACAGAGCAATTTGCTACCACTAGTGGTGGTGAATCGGCAGGACAGTGGGGCAATCCCGGGACCCTGTACTTCACTTCTCCTGCAGCCAATGCTTCCCCATCCCACGTGGGGAAGCATTGCTGTGCAGCTTGGTCCCGTAGTTTTCTACAGAACAGGAGGAAGCCTCCTGTGTTCCAAGGGAAACCTCCTTTGTGGCTGTCCGGACGCTGCATCCACTGGGCCCTGTTGGAAGTCACAGTACGTTGTGTGGTGTCATGTCTTGTGGTACCATGAAGACTAACAAGTTATATTTGGCATAAGCTTTTATGGTCTCCAGTCCACTTCTGTTGATGTATGGGGATTTATCACATGATAGATCCATGTTTCATCATATGAGTTACATTACAAGATGGTGATTGGTACTTAGTGTAATTTTTAAGGGCATTGCCTGAATTTTCTTTGTTAGAAGAGTCGTACTATTGCGCTGAATTTTAAAACACATGTCATGTCACTTTTCGTAGATTTTATTTTTTAAAAATTCAACAAGTTTTTCAAACATTTTGATGGACCCTAACATGAATCTGCCAACATATGATTTTTTTTAACATGCGGGTTGCCAAAATTCTGTCTGATTCTAGTTTGAAAGAATATAAGATTAATTCACAGGAAGTTTGTGTCTATCTTTTAAGTTCTGAAAAGGAAATGCATGTATTTAAAGTACATATTGTTACATTGTTAACATTTTGCTATGTTTTTGTTCTCATTTGCCTTCTGAAGCATTAAACGGGGATCTTATGTTAGGATCAGGTGAGCACATCCCATACATGTGATACAGCTGTAATCACGTATGTGATGGGAAAGCCCCTCTTTCCCCCCGTGTTTCTTTCCCTAGCTATTCCATTTTTCTCCAAATCCCAAACATTTTGAAGGATTAAAACATGTATCTCCTAAATGTCTGTTCCTCGTCCACCCCAATATCTTTCACTGCCTTATAATGGCAGAGTGTACCTTTTTCCCTTGAATGCATTGATATTACACATGTTTAAATATAGATTTAGTAGGCTTGGGCAATCATGGTTCTAAATGGTACTAAAGTACTTACAAAACTCAAGTTCTGGTGGTGAAAACTAGGTGGCACTGGTGCTTTTCTTCTATAGTGTTGCTAAAGTTCTGGTGGTGAACATTTCAGAACTCTAACAAAACTTTCAAAACTTCATTATAAATGGCAGTTCCTAATTGGTTCTGTCTTAAAAATCGCCAATAATGAAATAATAATGAAGTTTTGAAAGTTTTGTTAGAGTTCTGAAATGTTCACCACCAGAACTTTAGCAACACTGTAGAAGCAAAGCACCAGCGCCACCTAGTTTTCATCACCAGAACTTGAATTTTGTAAGTACTTTAGTACCATTTAGAGCCATGATTGCCGAGGCCTAATATTTAGCATTCTCAGTGAAACCAGAAAGCTTTAAAAGCACTGAATTTGGCTGCATTTGGGTTGCCTATATTGTCCAGATGAACAATGACATTTCCTGCTTAACTTTTGCCTCTCAAACTTACCTGGCTGCTCAAATATAATACACCCATGCTTTAAGTGTCCTACAGTTACAGGGCTGAACTACCAAGGCATCTTGCAAACTAAGTATCAGCACTGATCCGTAATTCAGTGAGAGGCTACTAATGCACATCAGTTCTTACCATTTAGAAAAATGAACAGGAAAAATCACCTCTGAATATTGTATGTCTAAGAAACCCTATAATATTCATTTGGTTGCCATAAGTTGGCAGGTGACTTCAATGCAAAGTTTTAGTAACACCAATTTAATTTGCACCGGGAATGTGGTACAGCTGGCTGGGAGTCAGCTGCATAAGTTCGCTACTGACCTGAAGGTCATGAGTTCTAGTCCTGACTGGGTCGGGGTGAGCTCACGACCAATTGTGTAGCTCGTTGTCTGTCTATATATATTGTATGTCTATGGCATTGAATGTTTGCCTGTATATGTGCGTTGTGACCTGCCCTGAGTCCACTGCAGGGTGAGAAGGCAGAATATAAATGATGTAAATAAATAAATAAATGTGTAATGTTCAACTAAACATCATCCCCAGCTTTGGATACATAGTAAGGAAAAGGAAAGAGCCTGATTTGTAAGACTATGTACATAGGGTCTTCCTTCAACTATTCTTGTGAATATCTATATTTGCAGCCATAGTGTTCACCCTCACCTTCTATGTTCCTCCTCCATAACTGGGAAGAGAGCTAAAGGAAGGGATTCCTATATTAAAAGGAGATGCTGATGCATATATTTAGGATCCTCATTTACAAGAGCCTCCTGTTGTTCATTTTTCCAACTGGAACGATTCATTCTATGAAATATTTTAAGTTGTGTTTATTTTCAAAGTTAAGGTTGTTTCTTTATTTTATTTGTCAGTTTGTAGTCTCCGCAATCTGAAGAAGAGCTCAGTTCAGATTTAACCAGCAACAGACACTGAACTTAAAGGGTCGCAGAAAACCCGAAGAATGCCATTTCGCAAATCAGTCATGAAATTAAGGAGCAAACAAATCATTCTCTCTGCTCAACAATTTCAAAGGTTAATGCTTTTACTTCTTTGATTCACAGAAGTGTTTTGCTACTTAACATAGTCTATGTTTTACAGGCTCGCTCTGTTTCCTCTCAACAGTAATAAAAACCTCCAATGCAAATGTTTAAAACTGCTCATTTGTCACCGACAAAATTTCAATTACAGCATCACAATTTTTCCATTTCTAACAAGAAGAGCATGTAGTTATTGGTAGGATGCTCAATCACCTCCGGTACTGTAACAGTGATTTCATAGCATTCTCAAACACAATGTAGTTTTAAGATACTGCATTATTTCTAGAACTTGGAAGATTGATTTTAAAAGCAATAAACCTCATTACCCATTACAATAGTTGTTGCAATATTTGTTGAAAAAAATAACACCTTGGGTACTGTAATTCGGGATGCAGTGTCATCTGTACGCAGATGATGTCCAACTCTGTCACTCCTTCCCACCTGGTACTAAGGAGGCTGTTCAAGTCCTGAACTGGTGCTTGGCCGCTGTAACGGACTGGATGACGGCGAACAAATTGAAACTAAATCCAGGCAAGACAGAGGTACTCCTGGTCAGTAGTAAGGCCGAACAGGGCATAGGGTTACAGCCTGTGTTGGATGGGGTTACACTCCCCTTGAAGCGCAGGTTTGCAGTCTGGGAGTGATCCTGGACTCATCTCTGAGCCTGGAACCCCAGGACTCAGCGGTGGCCGGGAGAGCTTTTGCACAGTTAAAGCTTGTGCGCCAGCTGTGCCCGTACCTTGGGAAGTCTGACTTGGCCAAGGTGGTCCATGCTCTGGTTACATCCCGTATAGACTACTGCAATGCTCTCTACGTGGGGTTGCCTCTGAAGACTACTCTGAAGCTGCAATTAGTCCAATGCTCAACAGCCAGGTTACTAACAGGAGCGAGGTACAGGGAGCATATAAATCACTTGTTGCGCGAGCTCCATTGGCTGCCAATAAGCTTCTGAGCACAATTCAAAGTGCTGGTTTTAACCTACAAAACCCTATACGATTCTGGCCCAGTTTACCTGTCCGAATGGATTCTCCTCTATGAACCATCAAGGACATTAAGATCTGGGGAGGCCCTGCTCTCGGTCCCGCCATCTTCGCAAGCGTGTCTGGTGGGAACGAGAGACAGGGCCTTCTCCGTGGTGGCTCCTTGGCTATGGAACTCTCTCCCAAGTGATGTTAGATCTGCCCCCTCTCTTTTGTCCTTCAGGAGGCGGGTGAAGACCTGGCTTTGGAACGAAGCATTCCCAGAATAGGCTAAGATTGATTATAATTGAAATGAGTGACCATGTTTATAGATCGAGTTGATTTTTTTGGTGGCAATTTGGTTTTTATGTATTTTACTTTTTATGTATTCTAATCTGTTGTTGTAAGCGGGTGAAAACATGGCTGTGCAATGAGGCCTTCGCAGAATGAAGGAGGAGATCACGAATCGACTAAAGTCGCTAACCACTAGACACGGACCGAATATACGGATTGAGTTGGATTCGATTTTACTTTGGCGAAAGGCTTTTCAAATGTATTTATTGTTTTTGTATTTGATAATTTTATTGTAAATTTATGATGTTTTAGATTTTAAAATGTTAGCATTGAATACTTGCTGTCTGCCGGTCTGAGTCCCTCTTCGGAGGTGAGAAGGCCGAGGTATAAAAGTTTTAAATAAATAATAAATAAATAAATAAAATGTTTTAAATGTGTATAGCATTGAATCTTGCTTTAAGCCGGTCTGAGTCCCTCTATGGAGGTGAGAAGGTCGGGGTACAAACGTTTTAAATAAATAAATAGATAGATAATTATACTATACTATCATTCTCACTAGTTTTCTGATAGACTTCTTAGGACCAATAGGAGGAGTGCATAAAACTTTAACATTTCCTCTCAAAATGCCTACAAAAATGTCCATAAGAAGTAACCAGAAATCATTACTCTTTAGCCCAACATTGCGAATTCTATAGTGTACATGCACCCTAGTTTGTACTCTTATTGTATCCAAAACAAGCTGTACATATAACATCAAGCTCTAGTCGATTCACACTATATGCCAACTTATAGCTTCTTTGAATTTTTAAGTTCCATACGACATTGCAAATGATTTCTGAGGCTTCTATCAAGTGTGCTTCGTCCATGCCCCTCGTGGTATGGCAGCCCTTTCAGTGATATCCTTCTGGGTTGATGCAAGAAGTGCTAAACCATGCTCTTCTCTTTCAAAAGTGGACAACTCTGTCCTGGGGAACCACATTCAAACTCTTTCCATGAGTCTTGCATTTTATATTCGTACATGTGGCCCACCTTGTCATGCGATTTTAGATATCTATTTGTATATATTTTTTATGTATGCATTTTTATTGTATTTATTGTTGATGTTTTGATTTTTGCTTTATTGTAATTTGTTGTTTGAGCTTGGCCTCATGTGAGCCGCCCCGAGTCCCATTGGGGAGATGGTTGGTGGGGTATAAATAAAGTTGATTATTATTATTATTATTATTATAGCATGTCAGAGTTGGTTTGGAATTGTATTTTTCTACTTCAAAGACTACTTCTGACAGAGCTCCATCCTGTCTCCATCTTGGCAGTGTAGTGAGAGTGATCCCTGTGACCATGGTTGACTACCTGTGTTCTCACTCACTAATCCAGGGACAGAGTGGGAGGAAGCTGGGGGCATCTGGAAAATGTCATGTGAAGGTAAGGGGATGAAGTGATGCACTGCCCCACAGTTTCCTCCCCTGCCACATGGATCCCCCCACTGTCCCACGGATTGCCCCAATGTCCCCAGCTTATGGATCTCCTACTGATGAGGTCCCATACCAAAGAAAGCACATCCACCAGAAATGAATGAAGGGAAATACTTCCAATCCCTTTCTCAGGGCATACTGCGCCTGTGAAACATAGGCAACTACAGTCTGTGGGAAGGTTTCCTCTAGCTCTCACCTGCAATGCTATATCATTGTTTCAGCATTCACCTCATGAATGAGGCCAGTAAATGTATTTTCCTCTTTACATAGCTGTTGGCAGAAGACAAATAAAATAAAATCTAGGGTGTAGAATATTGGATGTGGCCCCTTAACAATAAAACAGGAACCCATAACTCCCAGATAGATGAGAAATAGATTATCCCGAACGTGACAAGTTCGAATCCTGGGCTGACCTGAGCAAGTCAGCTGTAAGCCTGCCCCTGTTGACCTAAGCAGTCAAAAGCTAGTGCAAGTAGATAAATTAGGTACCGCATAAGCGGGGGAGGAATCCTAAAGGACTTTTTAACTTCAATAAATATTGAAGACGACTATCGGAAGAAGACTTTGGCTGGCTGGCAGGCAGGCTCTTCGTCAAGGAGGAGGTAGCAAGGAGGATGGAACAACAGTGCCCCCTGTGACGGAATGGAGCAGCAACACCCAGTGACGAATATAACAACAATGAATATAACAACAGTGCCTGGTTGGAGACCAGGGGAGCAAGGCTCAGTCCAGGGGATCTTCCTGTTATATGTTATTGTATGTCTTGTACGTCTAAAAATGGCAGGGATTGTCCCCTGTATGTGTTCTGTAATCTGCACTGGATCCCCTTCGGGGTGAGAAGTGCGGAATATAAATAAAGTGTATTATTATTATCCCTTGTATGCTGCTGTTACTTGAGTTATGCAGTCCCTTTCATTTTGCTCTGAACAAACTCCAATAAACTTAAAAGTATTTTCCCAAGAAAAGTATCTTTGAGCCTCTTTTGGCCAATGTGCACCAGTGCCTTCTTAATGTTTGTAAATTGCTGGTTTTCAATCGTGGATTTCTTTGGGAATCTGAGAAAAGCTACAGGATCCTTCCAATGGCTAATCAACCAATGTTCAAAATCCTGTACTGGACTACTGGCTTTCCCCATAATGCACAGTAGTTTCTGGAAAGTATCACAGATTTTTTTTGCCCCATTTGGGCAGGGTTGGGAATATTCAGCAGTTTCTTGGACACTCTGAAGCAGGGCTGCCCAGGTAGTCGATCACGATTGACCAGTTGATCCCGGGGCCGAAGGAGGTCGATCCCAGCCAGATGGGGTGCTTCTCAGAGGGGGCAGAGCCAGGCCCACCAAGCCACGCCCCCTCCCCCTCCCAGCTTCGGCACTCGCAGCAGCTACTCCAGCCTTGAGGAGGGCAGGGCCAAGCCAGCCTTGTGCTAACTATGCCACCACTGGCTTGGCATTGCCATCCTCAAGCCTGGAGAAGCTGCTGGGAGCTCCAAAGCCAGAGGGGAGTGGGCGGGGCTTGGCACAGCCTGGCTATGCCCCCTCTGGCTTCTGCTCTACCAGCAGCTTCTCCAGGCTTGAGGATGGCAGTGCCAAGCCAGCCTTGTGCTAGCTATGTCACCACTGCCATCCTCAAGCCTGAAGAAGCTGCTGGGAGCTCCAAAGCCAGAAAGGAGGGGGCAGGGCTTGGTGCAGCCTGGCTCCGCCCCCTCTGGCTTCAGCTCTACCAGCCAGAGGGGGCGGAGCCAGGCCGCGTCAAGCCCCGCCCCTGCCCCTTCCCTCTCCAGCCTTGAGGAGGTAGGTAGATCTTTCTGACTTGGTTTTATTATAAGTAACTTGCATGCTGAAAAAGTGTGGACAGCCCTGCTCTGAAGTATCTTGAAGGTTCAGCCTGATCTACTGTCCAGACACTGCCATCATCACCCTTTCAGTAAGTTAAAAGGAAATGGATTGTGTCCATGTCACCGCCATTGCCATTCCTAGCTGGCCACAAAGCTTGTGGCAAATATTGTCTGTCATGTCTCTGATTCCTGTCCAAACAGCAAGAAGGAGAGGTGAGCACCCCATTCTGAAGTAGAAAGAGATGTTTGTGATGGTCAGGATATTAGGAGGAGCCCTGGGGATGACTAACAGCGGTGTCAGCAGTGACACAGAACTTGACAGCACATTTATGCAGATGCAGTCTTGAACTGTCTGGACAACTGCTCTTGATTCAGAATGAACATACTGGTTTTGGAGCTACTTTGGAGCAGATTTACACTGCCTGTTGCATACGAGCTCCTTTAAAAGGTCACATAATCATATACACACGATAATGTATTTATTTTTGATTGTGCAAAATTGATTTCATATTGGCTAGTCTGGAAGGAAAACCCTACCATGAACTAACAACAACAAAAAGATACGAGGGTGGGTCAATAAGTCCGTGACTTTTTTAATTTCCCGCCTCTTAACTGAAAGAGCAACATTGCTCCTGTCAGCAGGCACCTGTCAAAATTTGAACAAGCTGCGTCATTTAGTTTGTGTTTGACAGCCATTGATAGCCGACTACCACGTGATTTGAGGAGAAAATGGAAAAAAGTGAATTTTGTGTGCTCATTAAGCATTATTTTTTGCAGAAAAAAACCATCACTCAAACCAAGGCTAAGCTTGATAAATTCTATGGGGACTCTGCACCATCAATTTCAATGGTAAAAAAAGTGGTTTACTGAATTTAGTTTTGACCGTACAAACACGGAAGATGCCAAACGTTCTGGACACCCAGTTGAGGTCTCAAACCCGAAACAATTGAAAAAATTCACGATATGGTGTTGGCCGATCAGAGATTGAAAGTGCGAGAGATTGTGGAAGCCATAGGCATCTCACATGGCTCAGTGGTTTCAATTTTAAATGATCACTTGGGTATGAGAAAGCTTTCCTCAAGTTGGATGCTGCGTTTGCTCACAATCAACCACAAATGCAATTGTGTGACTATTTCGCAGGAGTGTTTGGCATTGTTCAACTGCAATATAGACACATTTTTGCTCAGTTTTGTAACCATGGACGAAACGTGGATCCACCACAACACACCAGAGACCAAACAGAAGTCAAAATAGTGGGTTTCTCAGGGTGAATTGGCGCCAAAGAAGGCCAAGGTGGGTTTGTCAGCCAATAAAGTCATGGTGACCGGTTTTTGGGGTGCACGCGGTATAATCCACATTGACTACCTTCAAAAGGGTAAAACAATCAATGGCAAATATTATGCCAACTTATTGGGTCGATTTAATGAGCTTTTGAAACAAAAATGACCACATTTGGCCAAGAAAAAGGTTCTTTTGCACCAGGACAATGCAAGGGGTTACACTCCCCTGAAGATGCAGGTTCGCAGCTTGGGAGTGATCCTGGACTCATTGCTGAGCCTGGAGACTCCAGAACAGCAACAGGCCAGGCTTCAACAAAAGCAAAAAAAAGTCCAGCGCATCCAGGGCAGGAGAGACTCCAGAACAACGTCAGGCCAGGCTTCTACCAAAAAAAAAACAACAACAAGGCCAGGGAATCCAGAACAGGAGAGACTCCAGAACAGCGACAAGCCAGGCTTCAACAAAACAATTCATTTTTTTAAAAAAACAAACCCTTTTCTTAAATAAACATGACCTGGACCAAACTTGGCAAACAGACAACTGGTAACCCAATTTACATCCTGGTACAGTTTGGGGGAGGATGGATATCAGATGATAGGATTGGCAGCACCTTCACCCATTTTCAGACACCACTGTGACCTCCACCAATGATCTGGACCAGGGCTGTCCAACTTCTACGGGCCCAAGGGCCGGAATTCTGGTCACTGATCACCTGGGGGGCCGAAGGGTCTGCCTCTGCCCCTGGCTCTGCCCCCTCCCCCAGCTCCGCCCCCTCCCCAGCTCCGCCCCCTCCCCGGTTCCAATTTACTTACGATTGACCTTGAGTTGTGGAGTTGTAGTTCACCTCCATCCAGAGAGCACTGTGGACTCAAATAATGATGGATCTGGACCAAACTTGGCATGAGTACTCAATATACCCAAATGGGAACACTGGTGGATTTGGGGGAATGTTTCCTAATACCCTTGAGTTATTTGAGTCCACATTCAAATTGGGACACACCAAAAAAAAACCAAACACCTCAATGCCGTCGCAGGGCTTGATGGGGCCTCCTTTCCCAGAGGCAGGTGGAGGAGGCCCAAAGAGCTCCGTCCCTCCCTGAAGGGAAAACAAGCCACGGGGGCAGGCGCAAAGGAAGCCACGTTGCACCCTGCACGCGGGGGAAGGCAGTACAACAAGGGGGAGAGGGCGCAGAGGAGGAGAAGGAAGAGTCGCCAAGGAAACCGCCACTGAGGGACCCCTCCCCCCCCTCACCCAACGTCCCACTGTTTTTAGATTGATTGATTCGAGCCAGGCCCTTCCTTACCCATACTGCGGGAGCCCCGCCACAGGGCCGAAGCGCCAACGCCGCCGCCGTACCCGAAGAGCCCCGCTGGAGCCGAGGCCAAGCTCAGGCCGGGCGTGGCAGCTCTCCCATCTGCGGGGCGGGAAGCGGGAGCCCTCCACAGGAAGAGGACGGAGCCAGGAGGGGCTTTCCCTACCTCACTCCCCTCCTCCCTTTCTCTGAGGGAATGGGGGCTGGCCTGGAAGCAGCCGCGAGGGAGGAGGAGGTGCGCGCCCAGGCCAGCCGCAAATCCCGCGGGACCCGAGATTTCGGCAGCTATCGCGAGACTACGCAGCCACAGACGAGATTTCGACCTCCCTCGAAATCCCGTCTGTGGCTGGCGTAGTCTCGCGATGCTTGCCTAAACCCGGAAGTAGGGTTTTTTTAAAATTTGTATTTTATTAAAACAAGTTAGGGGGCCGCAGGGAAGGGGCTCGGGGGCCGTGTACGGCCCCAGGGCCGCCTGTTGGACAGCCCTGATCTGGACCAAACTTGAGTTTGATTAAGGCATAGTGTAATATATGACTAAACTGATATTACCTAACATCCGAAAACAAACAATACCCTTTTCAAATAACCCGGGCACCGCCGGGTCCCCAAGCTAGTTTGTTATATAGGAGAGGAGACATTTGTAATCGACCTCAACATTCTCCCAGTAGGAATTTTGTATATGTATTCAATTAAATTGAAACCGTATTCTCTTGAGGCCTCTTTTATGTAAACACAGCTTCAACGTTTCATTCTGTATGCTGCAAATATGCAACAGTGGCTTGAAAGGACAAAAGCAAAGGTGTTTGGAACTGGTTGGACTTTTTGGTCCAAGCAGGCACCTTAGTTATTTGTTTGCTGCAAAGATGTCTATGTATAGTCAAAATATTATTTCAGCCAGAGGAGTCTGGGATGTATCATACATTCTTGGCTGCTCTGACTTGGAGTTTTATAAAGGAAGAGGCAAGAATAATTAAGTTCAGCAACCGTAACTGACTTTGATGCTGCACTACTATTCTAACAGCGAGTATATTTTTCTCACTAATTACAGAATTTCTTTCTCTTTAGTCTGGAAACCATCTGAGGACTGTGTGATGTGAATTGAGATTCTGTTAGATATGCATCCACAACATAAACAAAACGCCATCACAATTGGCGCCCGTTTTATAATACGAGATCTGCGACTGAATAAAGATGCAACTCCTTTTGTTCTCCTTCAGTCATCCGCAAAATCATGGGTTCACCCAATCGCAGCTGATGTTGACGCTGTAGGAGAATTCATTTCTTGAAGAGAGCTAAACCAGAATTCTGAATCTGCCAATTTTAGATAATAAGCCAATGAAAGACTCTATGGAAGAGAATTTTCACTGAAAAGGCTGAGTACAGCATTTTGCTTCAAGGGCCTTGCTTGCTTGGAAAGCATCTGCTTTCCCCAAGAGTTTTCAAGACAAAGCAAACGCTGACAGACCAAATTAGTTATGTAGAGACTGTTTGCCCTTCTTGCATCAAGATCTCTGTGGCAAGTTCCTGGCTTTCAGTGGAGTTTCACACTTGATCTCAGTGTGTAGGGCAGTGTTTTTCAACCTTTTTTGAGCTGCGGCACATTTTTTACATTTACAAAATCCTGGGGCACACCACCAACCAAAATGACACAAAATGACACTCTAACACAGTAATACATATAGTTAATATGTTTTTAAATATGTGAAACCTGGGCCTGTTTCGATGAACACAACATAGATATCTTGGCAGGAATGGCAGAATGACACACATGAAGGTCTTGCTCAACAGCTGGGAGTTATAGTTCACCCGCAATCAAAGAGCATTCTGAACTCCACCAATGATGGAATGGAATCAAACTTCCCACACAGAACTACCATAACCAAGAGAAAATACTATAAGAGTTTGGTGGGCATTGACCTTGAGTTTTGGAGTTGTAGTTCACCTATATCCAAAGAGCACTGTGGAGGGGAGGGAGGAAGACGTGGGGCGACTTTGTGCAGTAGTTCCCGCATTGGTCACGTCTTCCTCCCTCCCTCCCCCCTCCGGCAGAAGCAGCAGCATGAGCAAAGTGAGGCAAGCAGGCAAAGCAAGCAGAGCGAGGCTCGGAAGAAGGGAGCCCGAGTGGAGAAGAAAAAGTGTTCAGCAGGAGGGGAAAGAAAAGGTATTGGAGGTTCCAATTTCCCATGGCACACCTGATGATTGCTCACTGCACACTAGTGTGCGATGGCACACTGGTTGGGAAACACTGGTGTAGGGAAACAAACTTTGTGTATGCAAGTGTATGTTAATGTATGCTTCTTTAAATTGTCTCACTTTTCCCAGATATCACTCATTAATGTATACTTTCTTTCAATGTTGAGTTCTTTGTAGTCATTTATTGCAGCAGATATCACTGATGTAACCCCTGGTTGATAAAAAAAGAGGTTCAAAACTTGTTCCAGATGTAGGGGGCACTGGTGCTTTGAATCTGATTGACTTCTGAAATTTTCTGAAAAAATTCGAAATTTGTTCAGAAAAATTCTGAAATTTCAGAATGGCTTCGTTAATGGAGGACACGCATGTTTAACCCAGTTTGGACGCGGATGCCTTCCCTCCGCATGAGAACTGGGGTGACAGCTGTGTTAAAGGTCCGCCTTTAGGGACTTATCTACACCTTCTCTCCCCTTCTTTCTTTCTCCCAAGTCAACATGGGAGAAAGAAACTCCAGAGCTTCCCACAGCAGCCCAAACTTTCTTTCCCCGAGCCCACCGCCTCTTCCCAGTTCTCACCTTGCTTTTCCTCTGGAGCAAGTGGCTGGTGAAGCCAAAGATGATCTCGGAGTCCAAGCACAGTGAGTTGGGTTTTTCCTCGTGGCATTGGCAGAAGGCTCGGGAGACTTGGGGAAAGCTATCCTGGGTCCTGTTGGTTCCCCCTTTGACAGGACAATGTTTTGTAGAGCATAGGAAGTGAGTATCCAAGGGAGGGAGGGAGGAAGTCCAGGTGGCTCTGCTTCTACTCCTCCATGGCGCTTTGGTCCCAGGGGCCCAAGGTGCTCCTCCGTTTTCCATGGGGAGCCGGCAGTGCCTCATTTCAGCACCATCTCCTTGCAGCACCTCCTTGGCCATGCTTTGCCAAAGGTTCTAGATTCTGCCCCAGTTCTTATGAAACTGCAGAGAGAAGTTTTCCTGTCAGTCCAAACTGGGTGTTTAACCCAGTTTGGATGCAGATTTTTTTCCCCCTCCAGGTGAGAACTGGGGCAAAAACAGTGTTTAACCAGGTCTATTAGGTACCAGGCCTACTAGGTATGGTCTGTGGCATAGACCAAATGCATGAGCAGGTTGTAATCATTTTCATTGGGCTTCTTCACAAATCCTGCATGTTCTTCACTTGGCAACCCCAACTTCACTGGACGTCTTTCGTGCAATAAGCTGTCACGGACCTGATGCGGTAACTATAAATGTCAGTGCACACATGTTGGGTAATGAAGAAATCTTAGCCAATCATTAGTTTTGGAAATGAAGAAGCATAAACACTTGTATATAATGTGATTACTTAGGGACACGGGGAACCCTATGATGTCTATTGTCTTATTTGCATCTCTGTTTCCTAGATTTGTGTAACTCAAAGTGTTTTGCTTCGTGTCTGCATGTGGAGATCACTTCCATCTTCTTCTGTAAAGGTTTTAGATCTTTATTATCCTTTTATTTACGAAGGGAGCGTCATGAGGCACCTCTAGATGCCTGACAAATAGACATAAGGATTCTTCCACTATAGTTAGGTAACTTCGTCTGTCTACTCTTTTATACAATAAGTTTTAGCTGCAACAATAAAACTGTCTTTAACTTTGTAAACCTTTTCAGAGCATCCTGATTATTTTCCCTCCTGTTTCCTACTATAAGTTCATATATAGTACTGGCTGCCCTTGCACTCTGCTCTGCTATGAGATACCAAATATTCCTACAGTTAGTTCTAGTCAAGAAGGCTTTCGGGCTATGAAGGCTTCAGCACAGTTGTGCTTGAAAACTGCAAGACTGTTGAAAGAGGTAAAGATTTTGCTGCCTTCTTTAATCCCTCCGCTTTTGCTGTTATGCTAGGTTTGAATGGAAAAGCAATAACGATCAATATGTTATACCAAACTGCAAAATAAATTTCGAATCAACTCCATAAGAACTGTAGAAATTAAAATTTAAATAAGAAAAGAGAATGGAAGAGAGTGTGTTGATCGATTCCATAGGTCCATTGTCTTTGTTCCTCAGTAACTTAGAACTGAAAATAGGATCCAAGTAACATCTAGATCCCAAAATGCAGATGTTTCTTGGGGCTTGGTGAAAACCCTTGCAATAGCACAGAAAATGAGAATATTTCAGGACCAGTTCTTTTCCTGTGTTTTTTTCGTAATGGAAGACCATGCCTGAAACCTGAGATCATTGGAGTTGGAGCTATGAATGTTGGGAGTTGAAAATAAGAGCTTGGAGTTTTGCTTATTTGTTTGGATAGGGACAGATATGTGTAAACACTGTATCTTAGTGGAAATACAACGACCAAACACAAGGCAGAAGCAATAAATTCCAAAAATATATATGTCATATAATGTCAATATCCAAGTAGTGAGTGCCAAAGCATATTACAAGTAGGCGTTATACATTGCCCGTAAGCCAAACATACATCACCGTATTGAGCAACAGGGTAATAAAGGGACAGTTCTATGTGAGGGAAATGACGACCGGATTTTGAGGAAAGTTCATTCGGGAGTCCGTGGTAAATTCACATTCGGTCCGAGTTCTTAAACCGGTTCACTTACAGTATCAAAATATCGTGTCCCCAAGCGGTGATCCTGAAGTATCTGCCACTCTAGTCCATGATTGGGTGGAAGGCTTAGCAGGGCAAGGAAATGTCCAAAGGAGCCGCAACAGTCAAGTTACGGGCCCGATCCGTTTCGCCCTCAGCGGGCTTCCTCAAGCAGCAATTGGCAACAATACAAACAGCGTAGCACAGGAAAATACACGTTCATAGCATGGTTGTAATCCGTCATAAAGTCTCCTGTGGACCCTTCGGAGACTTTATGATGGATTACAACCATGCTATGAACGTGTATTTTCCTGTGCTATGCCGTTTGTATTTATAACGCCTACTTGTAATATGCTTTGGCACTCACTACTTGGATATTGACAATATATGACATATATATTTTTGGAATTTATTGCTTCTGCCTTGTGTTAGGGACAGATATGGGCAAACCCAGGCGTGTGGTCTGGATGCAGCTCTCTTCTCAGGCCCTCCTCTTTCTCACCATCTTGTCAGCATGAGGACATGGCAACCCACCACGTCCTTATGCTGAGAGGAGAGCCGCATCAGTCACATGCAGCAGAGCTTCTTCCTGACCTGCGCCTTGTCCTCCACCGCCACAGGTCTCAGCTTCTCCTTGCTGGTGCGCATGAAGTTGGCATGCTCCCCTTCTTCCAGGCCTCCATCCACAGCTATGGGGAGGAAGGCTTCTCCTCTACTATTGCCCCCCCTGGGGGGGGGTGAGAAGGGTGGGGTAGAAATAATGTAAAATAAATAAATAAATATTGCCTCCTTTCCCTCCTCCTGCCGCCACCGCCTTCCTCAAGAGCAAGTTCCCCCATGTAGAGCCACTCCAGGAAGATGCACTGGCTCAACCAGGGGACCCTGGAATACCTCTCCGAGGAGCACACCTTCAGGAAGTGGCCCACGCTGCTGCCTGAAGAATAGTAGAAGCAAGAAGGAAGGGAAGGAGAGCCCTAGACGTGCTAAGAGGATTTGACATAATCTGCAGGGATTCATGACTGCCCAGGGCTCTCCTTCCTTTCCCTCTGGCTCCTGTTCTTTCTGCAAGGAAACTTGCAGAGACCCGGAAGAAGGGGAGCACATTAGCAATGTTCAGATGAGCCCTGTGGTGGTGGAGGCCAATGAGCAGGCCAGGAAGGACAGAAAGAGGCTCTTCCCAGTGCTGGTGCTGAGGCCGCACAGGTTGCATCTCAAGTGTAGACACGGCCATGGCCCAGGGCCAGGAGGCAAGAGCTCAGTGCTGCCGTGCAGGCGATCAGCACTACCATCAAGCTGTAGGCCAAGGACACCAGGGACCACCCAGCGTGCCTTAGGACAGGGGTGCCCACACTTTTTCAGCATGCTAGCTACTTATATTAAAACCAAGTCAGAAAGATCTACCTACCTCCTCAAGGCTGGAGAGGGGAGGGGGTGGGGCGGGGCTTGGCCAGAGGGGGTGGAGCCAGGCCATGCCAAGCCCTGCCACCTCCCCTATGGCTTTGGAGCTCCCAGCAGCTTCTCCAGCCTTGAGGAGGGCAGAGCCAAGCCAGTGGTGGCATAGCTAGCACAAGGCTGGCTTGGCCCTGCCCTGCCCTCCTCAAACCTGGAGCAGCTGCTGGGAGTGCCAAAGCCGGGGAGGGGCAGGGTTTGGCATGGCCTGGCTCTGCCTCCTCTGAGAAGTGCCCCATTCGGCTGGGATCAACCTCCTTTGGTCCCGGGATCAACTGGTCGATCGCGATCGACTTCCTGGGCAGCCCTGCCTCTAGGAAGTCCATTATCAGCAAGCTGCCATGTATGAAACCCTCTCCCCCACTCGTGCCAACCATGCCTCAGCCTCCCCCTGCCTCACACCCCCCATGCCTGAACTAGAACTAGTTTGTCCATGCCTGGACTACAAATTAAAGTGACCCATAGGGCACATGGACAGTGGTCATATAGCTGGCTGAGAATTCTGGAAGTTGTATCCCAATGGTAAGGCTTTCCCCCATCCATGTGAAATATTCAATTGTAAAATTGGGTTCTTTTGTTGGTTGATTTGATTTTTTTGCTAGTGGTATCTCCGTGTCCATGTCATTCAACACCCATCACATTCTGAATACCTACTTACTAAAGAAAAATAGATCTTTTGTTGTTGGTTCTCATATCAGATTGTGTCAATCATCTATAATTCTGACAACTTGAATTAAGTTGTGCACAAAAGAGACTACAGAACACATTTATAGCTTTTCTGAATTATTCTGTTATTAACCTTCAGTTAATTGCTTCTGTGATTATGATTAAAGTTGGTTCACATCTTCTGTGATAAAGTTTAATTTGTTTTTACTCTGAATCTGTTGTGTTTGCATTGATGACATTACTTGACACATTCTGAATGACTTAATAATGATTATGTTAGTGGAGAAAAAAACACGACAGCTGGATCAGTTTTCCTGGTTTTATGAAAGCAATTTAGAGGAGTTAAAACCTAATTTGCAATAACTGTCTAATGCCAAATTTCAGAAAAATCACTGCAAAAAAGAAGAAAACAATGCAATGTTTTGCCTATTCTGTCTACATGCAAAAATTATATATTTTGAAATGAATAGGTCTATTGTGACTTTGCATTCATTGTGTGAAGAATGGAATTTGGAGTGGTGAGTCATCTGTGTTAAGTTGTGCCTCATTGCAGAGTTTCTTAATGAGATTTTAGACAAGAATATTTTACGGTTCCCGCTACCTATATGTGAAATAGGAATGTCAGTGCCCCTTTCTTGTGATTAATAAAATATGTGTGAAATATTTTGAATGTCAAAAGCCCTGTAAAATTGATTACATTCCAATGCTCCTTGTGAATTATTTTTCAAAAATTGTAGTATTTATTTATTTAGTTAGTTGGTTAGTTAGTTAGTTAGTTAGTTTTGTATGCTGCCCTTCCCCAAGGGCTCAGGACGGCTTACAGAGAATATAAAAACACACTTTCAAACAACCAAAAGGATTAAACTCTTAACTAAAAACTATAAAACTATTTACAGCTGGTTAACCAGATCAGACCTCGAAAGCCTGCTGGAATAAAAACATCTTACACGCTCTTAGATCTCTCAAAGCTCGCACATCTTCTGGCAGAGCGTTCCAAAGAGTTGGAGCTATGATCGTAAAGGCTCGCCGTCTTGTCGATGTTGGCCAATATGAACGGCAGCTAGGAATCATTTTGATCAATAGAGTGCAGTGACCTCTGGGGCTGATATGGGGTGAGACGGTCCCTCAAGTATGATGGCCCCTGACCATATAAGGCCTTGAAGGTGATAACCAACACTTTGAAGAAGACCCGGTGCTTCACTGGTAGCCAATGCAGCTGCTGCAATATTGGTGTTATGTGAGCTCTCACCAGCGTACCAGTGAGAAGCCTAGCAGCTGCATTTTGCACCAGCTTGAACCTCTGGATCGCCGACATAGGTAGGCCAATATAGAGGGCATTGCATAGTCTAATCTTGAGGTGACTGTGGCCAGGATCACCATGGCCAGATCCTCCCTGGTCAGATAGGGAGCAAGTCACCTAGCCTGCTGGAGATGGAAAAAAGTCACTCCACTGGCATTGGAGATCTGAGCCACCATTGATAGCTGAGGATCCAGTAGGACACCCAAGCTCTTCACAGAGGATGACGGACATAGAGGTATGCCGTCTAGGGTACTGAACAGCCCCTCCACCAGGGTGACCCAGCCACAAGATTTCCATATTGATGATTCCATAACTGTGTGTCAGTTTCTCCTGGTTACCAATGCTTAGAAAGATCTCCAGAGTGATACGGTGTACATACACACATGAAACCTTCATGTGATTAAGAACTTCATCACATGGACAAAATTACACATTGTACCACACTTTCACCACAGTTTTGGGACAGAGCCCTCAGGATCTCATCAAATGATGTAGACCCATATCCTGCAGGGCTCCGTCCCCAAACTGTTATGAAAGCATTGTACAAGGGAGCAAAAAGAACATGGGAGGATTTTTGTGTTCTCTTTGAGTCCAATGGGGAAAGCACGGGAGGAAGCTGGGCAGCAATACTTCTCTCTGTGGGATGAGTAAGCGGGAGATGCAGGTGATGTGGGGCATGGGGCAACAGGTTCTCCCACTGCCCCACAGATTTGCCATGCTGCCTGGTGAATCCCCCCCACTATCGCATGCTCTTTGGACCTCAGTGTGATGAGGTCCTAAATGATACTGAAGTCCATTTTATCACTAGCTTTCAGGATTCCTCACTGAAGTGATGCTATTCCTACAACAATAAGGGTTCATCAAGATAAATGTGTCAACCTTCCCCAGATACTTTCCATTAGTGTGATACTCAGTTATTAACAACCACAGAATAACCCTGCATCTCTCAAGACAGGCTAATCTGTTCCCACTTCTGTTTACCTTTAGATGGTTACTTAAAACTATTTATTTCTTCCTTTGAAAAAACAACAATACTGCATTTGATATAAGCATGGGCTACTGCTGTTTTTTTAAATATAAGTCTGATTTAACTTGTTTGATGGTAAATTCTGTTCCACGTAATACCTCATGTGTTATTGTATATTACTTTGCTATTGTAAGCTCCTTTCATTACTTGATAGAAAAGCAGGGTTGAAATTCTAATAATAAATGAATAAAATACAATTAGGCATATGACATTTCTTTTGTCGGTGTGTTCCCTCTTTCTTGCTACGGAGTATCTTGCACTTTCTCTTGCATATGTTTTTTTTTCCTGTCATTACTTTGCGAACGAAGATTCTTAGGAAGGACTCGTCCCCCGCTTTCTACAGGCGCGTTGATGACTAAGGAGGTTGGATGTGTCCTTTGAGCCTGTGCAATGGATTTTTCTGGTGGAGCGCAGCGTGCACAGAACTGGCCTCACCCTTTAAACCAAAGGTTCATCTGCCGGGGCCTAGCAAGCTTAGGACGGTGGCAGCGAGGTCCTCAGGTCATAGGTTTGATTTGAGTTTCCTTCTCTAGATCAGTGTTTTTCAACCTTTTTTGAGCCGCGGCAGGTTTTTTACATTTACAAAATCCTGGGGCTCACCACCAACCAAAACACAGTAATACATATAGTCAATATGTTTTTAAATGTATTTATACACTCAGTGTGAAACCTGGGCCTGTTTCGATGAACACAACATATATATGACTTCCTCTCACATATTTATACATGGCTATCATGTCTTCCCTCAGCCTTCTCTTCTTCAGGCTAAACATGCCCAGCTCTTCAAGCCGCTCCTCATAGAGTTTGTTCTCCAGACCTTTGTGAAATTTCACCCTGAGTGAAACTTGCTTCCAGTTAACTATGGATGTCATGAAGCTGTTATAAACAGTTCCTTGGGCGGGGGGAACTCTCGAAAAATCCAGTAAAATAGTTTTAAAAACACCATTTCCAAGCGGAGAGGCTCAATTTGTTTCTTGGAAACCTGTGAGGGGGCTGCTAGGAGGGGGGAGAATGCCAATTTCCCACGGCACGCCTGATGATAGCTCACGGCACACTAGTGTGCCATGGCACACTGGTTGGGAAACACTGCTCTAGATGGTTGACCTTACAGGGTTAGACAAGCACCATCTGCACAGGTTTGAAATTAGAGTTTTCCTTCTCTTAGGATGGTTGCCAAAAGGCTAAGGAGCCCATCCTGCCCTTTGACACTCTTTGTCAGACCCTTTGGTTGTGACCTGTCTGGCATGGGAGGCCCTATTGGTGACTATTATGCCACTGCCAGCATAGCTCACAACTTCATTAGGGTACGCAAGCCTCTCCCCCATGACAAAGGGGCGCCAATGGACAGGTGTTTATTTAGCAATGTATTAATATATGGCATTTTAAGGCCACCCTAAGCCCCGTTCGGGGTTGAGAAGGGTGGGATATAAATGTGGCAAATAAAATAAATAAATGTTTTCCCTGAGGCAGTGACATTTCAGAAGTAGAGAAAGTGAGGCCTGTCCATCTAAATACAAACATGGACTGGACCTTCTGAGCAAGGATGCCAACAGAATATGCTGACAAATCAGTTTTTCCTTGTTCAGATGGGGATGTATTTTCACTGTTGTTACAGTGAAATCTGTAACTTGATGGGAAGGATCCACTGCCTTTGAAATTTACAAAAATATTTATGTATATGCCTGTGGGAAATCCAGCATTATTTTTGGATGTGTCAATGATGAAAGTGATGCAAATTAAAGTAAAGGGAGGAGGGAGCATTTTTGCATATACAAATGCATGTAAGTGGGCTCACTGTAAAATGCCCAGAAGGAAAAGATGGATTATTTTGCATATTACTTTCTCCCAAAATCATCTAGCATCTGGAACAAGTGTACTGCAAATAAGAGCACCTGAACTGCTTAAGTACATGCAAGGTGAATCATGTTTGACTCTGACATGATTACATCTGAGGTCTTCTAGAATATTGAAAAAGTTGTTTTTTCCTTAAAAATTACTCAGAATTCATCAATTGTTCCCCATGAAAATTCTTTCATCATATCTTCTCTGGCCTGAAACAAAGACTAACAACCTTGCTATACAGGCCACCGGTATCACCATGTGTTGTGGCAAATCCAATGTTGTGGCTGTCCAATGCAGCACCTTGGACTGGAATGGGATTGGCAAGTTGACAGAAGAGGATAAGGCTTACTGTTTACTAATCTGGCTATGTGGACAGAACTTAACTTAATTGGCTGTTGATTATTTGTTTTCATTTAACTGTTATTGTTTTAATTATGTATGTTTTAATGGTTTTATATTGTATACTGTGGCATCGAATTGTTGCCTTTGTCAGCTGCTCTGAGCCCCCACCCCCTCCGGGGGGGGGGGGGGAGTTGAGAAGGACAGGGTAAAAATACTGTAAATAAATAAATAATAAATACGTAAAATCTAGCAACTGTTATCGGGGACATGGAGAACCTGTCATCCCATGCCCTACATAGCTCGGCTCAAGAGGAAGCAGATCCCACGGGGAGGGGGGGATGTCGACTATGTGGCTTCCCCTCATTGCTTTCTGCGAAAAACAGGAAACTTTCCATGTTGCCACTGCAGCAGCATATTCTGGCTCTACTCTAGATCAGTGTTTTTCAACCTTTTTTGAGCCATGGCACATTTTTTACATTTACAAAATCCTGGGGCACACCACCAACCAAAATGATACAAAATGACACTCTAACACAGAAATACATATAGTTAATATGTTTTTAAATGTATTTATACACTCAGTGTGAAACCTGAGCCTGTTTCGATAAACACAACATATATATGACTTCCTCCCCCATACTTATACATGGCTATCATGTCTTCTCTCAGCCTTCTCTTCTTCAGGCTAAACATGCCCAGCTCTTCAAGACGCTCCTCATAGGGCTTGTTCTCCAGACCTTTGTGAAATTTCACCCTGCGTGAACTTGCTTCCAGTTAACTATGGATGTCATGAAGCTGTTATAGGAAACAGACAATAGCACCAGGCTAATAGACAAATATAAATCTCTATAATTCAATGTTTAGTACATACGTGCACCTGGGAGGTGGTGAGTCCCACAGTTCAAGCCTCATGGGCTACAAAGTTCCTGTAATGCTCAAAGGTCTGAGCTCCGAGGTGAAAGTCAATAGTAAATAAGCTGATGGGAATTCAGGAAAGATAGTTCAGGTTCAGGTAAATGGGAGGTTTTCAAGGGAAAAATTCCAGGATGCAGGAGACAATCAATAGGCGTCTCCTCATGTAGATGTGCATGTAGATTCTACATTAATTAGACTATTCAAGGTAATAAAGTCTCTAAGTAGAGAGTCCCAATGAGAGCACCTCCGCAAATAATATCAATGTCAAAATCTTTCACATAAACAAAAATGCATAGACGTTGCTTATCGGCATAAATGTGGTGGGTGTTCAATGCGGTCGACGATCCTGTGGTATGTTTGTTATTCATTGTCCTCCTCGTACGGGGTTACTTTGTGGAGTATCCCATGCTGTTACTTGTGTATTTTGTTGTATATATTGTTGTTTAGAGTAACTCGCTACTGCATATTGGAGCATGAGAAGATAGTCCCCGGTCTTGGAAAAAGCTTCCGAAGGCGAAGCGGGATCGTCGACCGCATTGAACACCCACCGCATTTATGCCGATAAGCAACGTCTATGCATTTTTGTTTAAGTGAAAGATTTTGACATTGATCTTATTATTTGCGGAGGTGCTCTCATTGGGACTCTCTACTTAGAGACTTTATTACCCTGAATAGTCTAATTAATGTTAAAGGCGTCTCTCAATTCATGTATGGTACTTACATCTGTATTTGAATAATTATTACTTTGTTAAGTAGCACCGTATTTCGTGCATATATCGCTTACTGTGATAAGAATCAGAAGATAAAGATATATATATATATATATATATATATATATATATATATATAATCATTTCCTTATTCTCCTCATCTTCTCTCAAATACCCAGCGCTGGGAGATCCCACAAATGAGTCACTGATAGTTGACTCTTCACAAACATCGCGAACTTGCTGTACCTTAGTCCAATCCATATCATCTGAGCTCAGTGAATGACCATCCCCACTAGCCATGGCTTGCTTCTCACCACCAGACCCATCATCCCCAGAAAACTCAGGAAAAGTATCTTCATCAGAGGATTTATTAAGTATTTGCCTAATCCTCTTTCTCTCATGCTTCTCGTCAGACTCCTGCTCACAAGTAATCCTGGCGCCAGACTCCACTCTCTCAGCCTCACATTCAGGTGCAACTACATCCAGGTGCTTGATTTATCTATGCTTGACTACTAAAAAAATAGCTATGGATAGAAAGTTAAAACAGATGAGTTACCAAGCTCTGGTGGGCCACAATATATAGCTGGAAATCACTAAATAACTACGCAGTATACATAACTACATATATGCTATGATTTCCTACTCCCTTTATTAAATAAGATAAATGTTAAAACATGGCATGTGCTTTTATTGCTTCTGAAGTAACTGGGATTTCTGAAAAGCAAGATAAATGTGTGAATAAATGTTATTGAAGATCACCTAAAAACACAGCAGCTGCTTTGTAGAATGCAAAGCTAAGTATTCCCTTTGGACAGAGATTAAAATTCAATTAGTGCCTACCATGATAAATGCTATGCTTGATTATTTGTGATGCATCCTTCAAATTCACTTGCTGCTGGCATTTTTGATATTGCTCACACTCATATGCAATTACCTTATTTGTATTCCACAGCAGAAAGAAAGCAAGCAGAATACCTCCCCTGTCAATGAACCACCAGAGGTATTCATAAGTACCAGAAGGCCAACTCAAATGTCCCCCAACTTTTGACATGACTCTCTTTGAGATGACTCTCTCATTTAGCCATTCTCAATTTATACTATGGACCATGTTTCCAGAGCATGGTCCATTTACAGTTTTGTAACAATGTGCTGCTTTTTGCCTTCTCTTGCAGTCAACTTGATTTATGGATTTTTTTCCCCTCTCTTGGTCAGATGGGCGCCATCTTTTTCATTCATTCAGTCTATGTCCAATTGTTTGTGGTGCATTTTAGAAATTGAGGTCAATGTATCTCTGATACAGTCCTGTGCTGTGTTTTTATTACAAGATAGTATGCATGCACTGTGTATATTTGTGCTTAAAATATACAATATGAGTTACACAGACACACACACATGTATATATACCATTGCACATCCACACGTATACACGCATACATACATATACATACATACACAGAAAGAGAGAGAAAGAGAGATGCATACATAGAGAGACATATACACAGGGTATCCCACATGTAATAGTAGCTATTAGGCCTGTTTGATTTAAAAAATGGTTTAAAACCCGTTCCGGGTATAGCTGGTGCTTCAAATCTAAATGACTTCCAAACATTTTCGAAAAAATTGTGGAATTTTCCAAATTAATTCTGAAATTTCGGAATGGCTTCGCTAATGGCGGATACCCATGTGAAGTAGGAAAGAAACAACACTGGCATTGGGGGAACTTCAGGGGATTGTCCCTCTCTCATTTTTAGACCATTTGTGATGAAACATGCTACAGTGGTAGAACACATGGACCGCTGTTAGCTCACCAAATTTCATAACTTTTGACTTATCCATGGATTTTTGGTGAATTTTCAAAAATTTTATTAAAAGTATTTTTTAAATAATAAAGGAAATATGTTCCTGGTTTGAATTTCCGAAGTGTTTTTCCTTTTTCTTTGTGTGGTCTTTACTTTGAAAGTAGTTGTTCTACTCCAGAGACTTTAGTGGCACTCTGCTCATGCTCAGGAGCTTCATTTGGTCAGTTCCTGCAACTTTAGGCTCCTTTGACCTGGGCAAAGGCATTCTGCTGATGCTCAGGAACCGTTTGAGTGCAAAACTCAAAACCAATGCGCTCTACGTGGGGCTACCCTTGAAGACGGCCCGGAAACTTCAACTTGTCCATCAATCAGCAGCCAGATTAATAACTGGGGCAAGTTACAGGGAGCGGTCAACCCCCTGTTCAAAAGCTTCACTGGCTGCTGTTTATTTTCCGGTCCCAATTCAAGTTCGGGCCCCGGCTACCTTTGTGACTGAATCTCCCTCCATGAACGAGCTCGAACCCTCCGCTCTTCTGGGGAGGCCCTCCTGTCGCCCTTGCCAGTCTCACAGACTCATCTGGTGGGCACAAGGGAGAGAGCCTTCTCCTCTGCCCCCCCCCAACTCTGGGACTCCTGCCTGGAGAGATTATGAAAGCCCCCACTCTGGAAACCTTTTCAAAGCACCTTAAAACTTGGCTTTTCCACTGTGCCTTAGGAGAGTAGACATTTAATTTGATATTCCCGCTCTCCTCAGTGCTCTGTTAATTCCCCCATGTTTACATGTGTTTTCTTTACAAAGAATGCTACCCCATTTATCTCACCAGAGTTTTTAACATTTCATATTTGTACATGCGGCCCGCCCTGTCATGTGTGATTTTAGATATTGTCTGTATATTGTTCTTTTACTTGGATATATGTAGTTTACTGTGTTAATTGTTGATGTATTGATTTTGTTTTTATTGTAATTTGTTGTTTGGGCTTGGCCCCCATGAACTTCCGCTTGAGTCTCCATTGGGGAGATGGTGGCAGGTTAGAAATAAAGATTATTATTATTATTATTATTATTATTATTATTAAAATTCCTGCTCTCTGCACGTTCTCTGGGGCCCTTTCCTCCAGCTTTCCTCCTCAAAAGTCTTGACATGGGCAACGGCACTCTGCCCCTGGTCAGGAACCCTTTGTGTGCAAAGTATGTTTTTAAATAATAAAGAAAATATGTTCCTGATTTGAATTTTGAATGTGTTTTTCCTGTTTCTTTGTGTGGTATTTACTTTGAAAGTAGTTGTTCTACTCCAGAAACTTTAGTGCCACTCTGCTCATGCTCAGGAGCCCCTTTTGGTCGGTTCCTGCACCTTTAGGCTCCTCTAAAGCCTTGACCTGGGCAGTGGCACTCTCCTCATGCTCAGAAACCTTTGTGTGCAAAGTATTATTTTTTAAAAATAAAGGAAATATGTTCCTGGTTTGAATTTTGAAAGTGTTTTTCCTGTTTCTTTGTGTGGTCTTTAAGTAGTTGTTCTATTCCAGAAACTTTGTGAGTGGCCGTGCTTAGCCACACACACCTCATCCCTCTTTGGATCGCCACTGTTAAACTACAGGATCTTTTGCAATATCTATGGTGGCCTTCTGGGGGCGTGGCTTTCAAGAATAGCTGTGCTTAGCCACACCCACCTCATCCCTCTTTGCATCGCATCGCCACTTGCCGCGATTTTTTAACTCCTTTTGCAATATCTACAGATGTTTGCCTCCAGCCAATGAGGGAAAAAAACATCGCGAGGGGCGGGAATCTAATGCCGATTTTTTTTTCTGAAAATAGTGGCGGTGGCTTCGAATTGGCAAATTCACTTCTGGGTTGCTTACATCACTTCAAAACTGAATTCATTCTGATTTTATGAGCATTCCGACAAACTTACACAGGCCTAGTAGCAGGGGCGGATTTAATGGTAAGCAAAGTAAGCGGCCGCTTAGGGTGTCATGTGGTCAGGGGCATATCCGGCCGCCAGGTTCCGCGCATGTGCCTTTGTTGCTGTGCGACTCCAGCTGGCCAGAGAAGAGATTGGCGCCCTGCACAAGGCCTCCCGCCTCCAGCTGCAAAAAGTTCCTCCTTTTTGGCCTTGTGCACGGCACGATTCTCTTCTCCGTCCAGCTGGAGTCACGCGCACCAATAGCGCATGAGCAGAGCCGGCCTCCGGCCGCCAAACTCTCCTCCTCAGTTTCCGGCCTCGTGGAGGGTGCACATGCACGCCAGGGGCAAACGCGTGGAACCAGCTGGCTCTGTGCATGCGCACCCTCCACGAGGCCGGAGAGCAAGGGGGCGCCAAAATAATGTTCGCTTACCATTTTGAATTACCTTTGTCCAGCCCTACCTAGTAGCTATGATGATGTGAAAGCTAAGTTACTACCTTATCACACTTGGGGCGTTTGGCTCCTTGCTACACTTTGGGGTCAAGCCCTGCTGAGCACCATCACCTGCTACACTGATCTCTGAGGGAAAGTAGTGTTTCAGGTAACTCCAATAGAGCTCCCTGCATTTTTCTCCCCTTTTCCCCATCTGATGGGAATAGGGTGCCAACATACCTTGTTCCATTTCCCCCTTGTGATGGGGGAAGGAGGGAGAGCAAATGGGGTGCTTCAGGGCAACCCGTGTGCCTGCCATTTTGCTGGTGATTATCGGCATAACGGAACAAAAGGGGGGGTCATCTGTACAATGAGGTCCTTAATGCATTTGTATTGGAGGGTAAATGCTATAATAATTACAAATTCCATCATAAATTACCATTTTAGGTGAGGTGTTCAAAATATCATCCCTGTGGAGCAATGCACGGCTCTCATTGTCAAAGCACAGTGTTGCAAACCTCACTTAAAATTTACTTATAATTTAAAAAAGCAAAAAAGACATCCATAATTCGATTTAGAACTCACTGTTATGGGTGACTCCTAATAATAATATCCAAAGGTATCCTGACCCATGAATCCACCTCCTATATCATTTTCTGATGCACCTGAACCTCTGACATTGCATTGCCGCAATAAATCTAGGAGCTGTTTGAAAGCTGTTGCCTTGTTTTGCTTTGTTTTAGTTATTTGCATTTGAGAGTAAATCTGGAAATTGTCCCAGCAATCTTCTGAAGCATGTGTAACAACTGAAATTCAAAAAGGAAACATTAGTCATTCTGTCCTTGGCTCTCAAATGCTCTTCAAAGGAGTCTGGATTGGTTAATTTCATCTTCACTTTGCATTTGAAAAGAAGCAACAGGAGCTGAGGGCTGGTCTTAATTGAAATGTTTAATGCAAATGAACCTGGCAGGAGGTCAAATTGTTTTCTCAAGAGCTTTCAAGAGTGGTTGCCTTTGCTGCCCTCAGGATAACAAAATGATTGTCTTCCAGTTCCTTGCCCTGTGAATTAACCTTAAGGGGGTTTTTTTTGGAAAAGATGGCTGGTACCATGCAGATGAATAACAATAAACAATGCCAATAAATTATCATTCCTGCAAATAATAGCAGTCCTGGGAATATTGGATGAGCCGGGTCTGTTACTACACCATTCACTTCTCTGGTCCCCCTTCAGACTTTATTACAGAATCCTACAATTCCACTACAGACGCATTGGCATTGATAATGGATAGTTAGTTACTAGGCCTGGGCAATCATGGTTCTATATGGTTCTAAAGTACTTACAAAACTAAAGTTCTGGTGGTGAAAACTAGGTGGCGCTGGTGCTTTGCTTCTACAGTGTTGCTAAAGTTCTGGTGGTGAACATTTCAGAACTCTAACAAAACTTTCAAAATTTCGTTATAAATGGTAGTTCCTAATTGGTTCTTGTAATGATGTTGATTATTTGTGTGTAAATGTTGTGTGACATGTGTTAAAATGTATGTTGTTTTGAATGTTCTATGGTTTGTTTCTGTGGGTGAAACAGAAGGGAGGCATGGCAGAAGCTTAGAAGAGATGTCGCCATGGCAACCAGGGCTAGAGGCTAGTAGAATGTTCAGGTTTGAATTCTACAGTTGGAAAAGAGCGGGAAGCCAACTGCCAAATGAGAGGGGAGGAGTTATGTTCTAGTTTAGAGTGTCCTAAGGACTGAAAGAGAACGGTCCAGTGTTAGTGTGTGTCTTAAGGTCTGCTAGTGAGCAGTCCAGTTAAAGGGTATAGAGACCCTAGTTAAAGTTGCAGGGGTTTATAGAGGTTTAGTGGAAACCCTATAATAGGTCCCCATTGTGTTATGTAACAGAAAAAGTTGTGCCTCTAAGGAAGTTTGAAACCAACCAAGATTGTACCCATTTGTGTCAAAATAAATTGTTTGCATCTTAAAGGAAAACACCTCTCCTGATTCTTTTATTGGTGGTGGCCCTCAAAGTCAGTGGTCAGCCGGATAAATGGTGGCAGCGTGGTCAAGTGGTCACTGAGAA